>JAJEJO010004436.1:0-34043 GCA_020662805.1 Glaucomys volans
TTGCACATCTGTCAAGTGATAGGTTATGTTTCAGTAACCCATTAGTCAGGGTAGGCAGAGCTGACAGTCCCTGTGGGACAGCCCATTAGAAGCAGGCAGTATCACTCAGTGGCCAAGAGAATGGACCTTGGGAACTGCCAGTGTGGGACTTAAATCCTGGCTTTCCAGTTTGAGCAGTGTGACCTTTAGCCAGTGACTTCACCTCTCTTGTGCGTCAATTTCCATATCTGTAAAATAGAATGCATAAGCCCTATCTTGTAGGATTCTTGTGAGGTTTCAGTGTGAGCCCAGATGCGGATAGCAGAGTGCCTGGCCAGACCCCAAATGTCACAGGGTTTCAGATGGGATGCATTGATGTGGGCTGGTTTGACACCCTCAGGAGCTTACTGGGCCAGTCTGCACTCCCTGGGTTGTGTCAACACCCAGGTCTCCCCTGCCAGCCCAGCCCTCCACCTGCTGTTGTCTGTAGCAGGTATACCCAGGGCCTTCTGGCCCAGCCCCACAGACCAGTGGAGGAGCTGGGCAGATCTTTGTTTCAACAACATTGTTTTCACAGTGGATTTTTTTTCACACTGTTTAATTTAAAAGAACTGGGTTAGACTACCGCCTCCCACTGCCCCATGCCACACCACCATCCCTGAATGCAGAGTGCGGCCTCACACGGCTCAGACGTACACATATGGCAACCAAGAAAAGCAGCTCCCTTGTGGCAGCTCTGCTTCTGGCTGAGGGAAGACCCTTCCCGACAGACTTCTTTTTGTTTGATCTTTTTTTTTCTTCTCAAGACAAAACTCCAGCTCAGGGAAGTCAGACCTCAGTTCCAGCGAGCTCCAACCCAGACTGAGCATGTGACCCAGGCTCGTCTGTGACCTTTTAGAGCCTCAGCCCTCTCATCCCTGAAATGCTATAAGAATTAGATACCTGGTACAGCATCAGGACGTGGGAGCCGAAACAGATCCTGCCCCTGTCCAGCTGGGCCTGGGGTCAGAAGGTTCCAGTTCAAGCTCTGGCACCACTATTCACGCTTCGGGCCCAGCTCCTCGACCCCTAGTCTTCACATCTACCCCCTATGAAGCGGGTCAGCCACGCCAACCTCAGAAGGGCAGTGGGGATCCGGTCTGAAGGAGATACGGAGAGCTCTGCACCCAGATGTGAAGCTCCGTCCCGGTGCTGGCCATTTTCACCGGATCATGGCCGAGGTTCCAGGCGGGCAGCCACAGCCCTCATCTGACCCACACACATGTCTGGTTTATCCACACAGTGGTGGTGGTGTTTGTTATTATCATTATTGAATGGCTTGTCAGTGCTTAAAAATTAGGGGTATCACATAAAAATTGTTATTTCCAGCATCCCTTCTGCTTAGCCACAGTTGCGCAGCCCCTGGATTTGTGGGACTTGGGGCAGGGGTGTAAATGGAGGCCCATGCCCACACGGCTCTATGTTTTACAGTAATAACAAAGCTCCAAACCAAGAAAATATTCTGTCTCTCCTGTCTGGACAAACATTCCTTCCTAATGACTCACAAGGCTAGACTTGAATTCAGAATTCTAGGTGTCTTTGAACTTTCATGCCAGAAAGTAGTAGCGTGGATGGTGCCTGCTTCTCTCCCTCCTCCCCACACCTGGCTCTGTCCTTCACCACAGTGAGCCTGAGGACAGCTTGTCCTGAATGTTGGAACTCTGGCCATTCACCCCGAAAGCAGCTGCCTTTTTGCCGTGATCAAACCTAAGCGTCACCTGTCTCTCTGAGAACTGAAAGCTTGAGGCCATTTTGGTCAGGGAATTTTAGGGTCCCCAAATATCCAGGATGTGGTCTGGAGTGGTGGGCGTGTTCCAGGTGTCCATGAACTCCACCCTACCCCCTGTACTCCTTACTGCATAGGAAGGACTTGGCTAGAGGAGGGGCAGAGCAGGAACCCCAGCGTGCGAGGTCCAGGGCAGGGCCACCTCTTGTCCAAGTCTCATGTGTTGCTAGCAGCAACTGAAATGGGCTCATTGCTCTGTCCCTTGGAGGGGATGTGTGCTCTCCTGACTGCCACAGTCCCCACTGGCTCCCTGTTGCTCACCAGTCTGCCTCAGTCATTTGACTACCTGCCTGGAATTGTGTTTGTGCCACCTGACAAAGTTCAGAGCCAGCCCCCCAGGGTGCTTGCTGGCAGTGAGAAGCTGACTGTGTTGTTGGAAAGTCCTCTGAGGTTCTCAGCCCATGGCCCATCACTCACTGGGAGAGTGGGGCCAGCTATTTTGGCTCCAGAAGTCAGGGTCAAGTTTGGTCCAGTTGTAACATTCCTCTCTGAACCACCACTGGATTCCTCAGGAATGGTGGTGGGCAAATCCCCATCACCTTAGAAATGAATGGCGAGGGTCCAGAGGAGGCTGGGCTAGGGGCTCTTGCCTGAGTTCTCACAGTGGAACCTTTTCTTCCCCTTTCTTCTGAGGAAACGAGGTTCTTTTCCTGTGGAGATGGCTTGCCTGTGGCCCTGTCCTGGAAGGTAGCAAACTCCGTCCTCTGGGGAGTGCAGCCCTCTCTCTATTTGACATCTTTATTGAGGAATTTCTCAAATATAACAGAAAATGACACCAGAGGGAATTGGAACCATGATGAGATCTTGCTCAACCCCAAATGGCTGCTTTTAGCTGTGTAATTACTTGAAATAGCAGTAGTTCTGTTTGAAAAATATTATTCCACACTCCACGCACTTGGACAGCAGAGCAGTACATAGGCTAATAGAATAAGATTTTTTTCATCTTAAATTAAAACCAGCAGTGGATAATTTTTTCCCGTCTCCACAAAGCAAGGCTCCTTTTTCTCTGAAGCCATTAGTTCATTTAGCCAGATGTTTTCTTCGACCTTAGTCTTTACCTTGACTTACTAAAAAATATGTTTCTCCAGTTGCTCACAGTTTGAGTTTTGGACATTCAGCATTTTTTATCCCTGTTGAGGAGAACCCATCTGACTCGGCTGGGCAGAACTGATCGATAAACCAGATCACTCTGTGAACTCCCGTGAGCACTAGCGTGTGCCCCACCTTGCACTCAGCTGAGCTCCGAGGTGAGACGAGGAGCATTGTCAGGCTTCCTGTGTTGTGGGAGCCACCCCACATGGTGCTTGTGTTCTTTCATGGGTCCTTTGACATCCGTGGGCAGAAGCCCTTAGTGTCCTCTTTCTATACATGAGGAAGCTGAGGCTTAGGGAGGGGAGTGACCTGCTCAAGGTCAGAATAGCTAGTGAAGTCGCTAGGGCCAGTGCACAGGCCTATGATTTTGCCAGTTCAAGACTGTGCTGTAAGCCTGTGCCCACTGCCCAGCCGCTGACCCACAGTGCCCAAGACCGTGCAGCTGGCTTCGCTCAGGGAGGGCTCCCTGTCATACAGTGTTAGACAGCCATCTGTCCCTGAGTCACTGAGGGCACTCAGAAATCCCAGCATCAGGCACTAGTGGGCAAGAGGGTAGTTCTCACTCCAGAGAGTTCATGCCCAGAGCACCCACTCCCCAAACCCTGTTCTGCCTCCCTGAGCTGAGAAGAGAGCTGCTGCCTTGTTTAAACACCCTGGATGTCCCTTGGGGCATTGTCTCACCCCATCTGACTGCACAGAGCCTTTTTCTCCCAGGGCCTCCTGAGGGGCTCCCATGGCTTCCAGGGTAGTGCTGGGTCCTCTGCCCTGGCTCCCAAGGCCCCTCAGGCCAGGGCCCCCTGCCAGCCTCTTCCCCTCTCCTCCCACCCTGCCCTCCTTGCCCAGGGAGCCCTCAGCACAGCTCTCTGTGACAGGCTGCCCCATTACCTGCCCTAGCATGGACCCGTCAAGACCCTGCTTGTCAGCGCCAGCTCACCTCCCACTGCCTCTCCGTCCTTCACTCTTCCACTGCAGCCCTGGCTGACCCTTCTTGCCTGAAAGCAGGATGCATCTTGCTTACTTTCTGCCTGCCTCCCAGAACCTAGTGCAGCATCTGGCAGACTCTGGGCAGTTAAATAAATATTTGTAGAACGAATGAATAAAAAAATTTGTTAAAGTAGCTTGCTACCTGGGACAAGCTCTCACTCAGCTGCCCTCTGTGCTGGGCACGAGGCAGGTGCAGATGAACAGGATGGACCGTCTCCCAGGGCTCCAGGCTGGTGAGGAAGATGGAAGTATTCGTGACTGTAGGGAACATGGCATGCTGTCATGGCAACACTTACACCTTTCGTCTGGCATTCATTCATGTTTCCTCAAAACAATTGTTTGTTTTGAACACCTACTGTGTGCCAGAGTTTTCAGTGCTGAGGATACATGCAATGCTGTCCCCACAGTTAGGAATCAGAGCGAGGAGATAGGGACTACCCACAGACGCATGCAGCCCAGCAAAGGCATTTCAATCAGGTCAGATCCACTGAAAAGGTGATAAAACAAAATAGCCAGAAAGCAGGTGCTAGGGAAGGTGACCACTTTTGGTCAGTAGGCTTTCAGTTACTAGTGAGGCATGAAGACCGCCCACACTGGGTGGCACAAGAGGCATCCCACTCTGCTTATGATTCTGTGGATCAAGAATTCAGACAGGGCACAGCAGGGCTGGCTAATCTGCTCCACCGTGTCTGGGGCCTCAGCAGAAAGATGTGAAGCCAGGGCTGACCAGATGGCCAGGAGCTGGAATCATCTGGAAGCTTCCTGCCTCATGTCTAGTGGTTGATGTTGGCTGCTGGCCATGACACTTAGGGAGCCTTTCTGTAGGTCTTTCTGGCTGTGGAGCATCTGGCTGGTGTGTTTCCTTACAGCATGGAGGTGGGTCCCCCAGAATAAGATCAAGTGTGTGGAACTCTTACAGTTGGCCTCAGAAGTCACTTCCCCCAGACTCTTCTGGTGAAGATGGTAGCAAAGGTCCACAGGAACACAGGCCTGAGTGGGAAAGAAGAAATGCCATTCAAAGATCTAGGAAAGATCCTCTGTCCAGGGAAAAGGTGGACAAGTGTGTGGCCCTGAACTGGGGACAAGCTGGGTGAGTTTGGGACAGGTCAGTGTGAGGGAGTGTCAGAATGAGGAGTAGGAGGGAGTGAGACAGGCAGGGCCAGGCTCTGCGAGGTCTCACACGTGATAGATGGGTTAGAACCCAGAAGGCACAGGATGTCTTAACCAGAGGGCGACATGTTTTGATTGACATTTTAATAAAAATCCTCTTCTTGCCTGTGCAGTAGAGAATGTGTTAGGGCAGTGAGAGGCAGCGTGGCTTAGCAGGGAGACCACTGCAGTGGTCTGGGTCAGAGGTGTCAGCAGCTCAGTGCAGGGTGACAGTGGCAGAGGTGATGGTTGAACTCAGCAGATTTTGGAAAGAGCCAATGAGAATTCCTAATGGGTTAGATGTAGGCGGCAAGGGAGCATGAGAGCAGGGCCACGGCCAGGCTTTTCCTGCGTTTTCTGTGTCTGTGCAGTCCGGCTGTTATGGGGAAGACCGAGGCTAGACAGATGTTAGGGTGGGGTGGGGTTCAGGACTCCAGAGTCAGTTGGGGTGAACTCTGTTTGCCTGGAAATGGCCTTCCAGATGGAAACAGCAGCACAGTTCAGACATCTCTGGAGCAGTCAGACCTGGGGGACCATGAGAGACATCAGCTTCTAGATGGCTTTGAAAGCCAGGGATCTTGACATTAATTAGTTTTGTAAAAGTTTCATGAGCATCTGTCCTGTGCCAGGCCCTGGGTGGGAGCTCACAACCTGAAGATGGATGACACACCCTACCGGCTGGCTTTGAACCCTGAGTCCATCATTTACTGTCTGACCTTGGGCAAGTAACTCAGCTTCTCTGGGCCTGTGTATCCTCTCATGCAAGGTGGGGCCAGTGGCCATACTTATTTACCAGCGAGGAAACAGAGGCCAAATGACTGGAACTTCATAAAACACACACCACAGTGCCTGGCACATGACAAGGCTCCACAGTTGTAAATTATCTAATTATCCTTTATTTCTACTCAGCACTTTTTAAAGGAAATGGATGTATTTTTGAGCTGGTGAAGATGCAGGAGATCAGCTTTGGTCCGGGCTGCATGCAAAGCCCCTGGCACCTGCCTCTCAAGTCCCACTCTCCTGCCAGATGAACTGCTGCTTCCAGACCTCCCTGTCAGAAAGCTTCCCTTCCTCAGTTCTTGCATTCTTGGTCCATTGGCATGGGGTCACATGACATCAGGGATTCCACTTCCACCTCCCATTTGTGGCCTGGGTCACATCACCTCATTTCTGAGTCTCAGTTTGGGCTTCTGCAAAATGGGGATGGTCCCTGTCTGTTAGGATCAATGAGGAGATAGGTGTGCAGGTGACGTGCATGGCTGCAAGTGAGGAGGGGCAGGAGGGCACTCAGGAGGCTGCCACAGACCTGGAGCCCAGCTGCACTTGGGAGGCAGTCACCAGGATGCCCAGACACACCTGGCAGCAGCGGAGGGTCGAGGTCCCCTTGCTGAGCCAGGCTGCTGGCTGGCATGATGAAAGGCCGGCACCAACTCACTCCCAGGGGACAGCTGGAGATGGTGCTGCTCCCTGGAGCCTGGGGAAGGCTAGATTGCCTCGGTTTATTTGTCTTTATACTCGAACAGCTCCAGTGCGTTTCCTGCTGGAGAAGGAATGCTGACCGTCTAGTGTAAAACTAAACAGCTCTGGACGGCCCTGGGCTGGCTCCAGAGCACCAGTGTTTTCTAAGGTAAACCGAGGCGGTTTCTTCCCATTCTCTTTATTTACGCCCACCCACTCCCACCTTCTCTCCATTCTTGGCCCACATTCAGGTGGATCTAAACACACTTGCCTAGAGGGATTTGCTGTCAAAGTACAAGTCAGACTCGAGGCCCCTCCTCCTCTTGGCTTTTTACAACTGTTCATTTGATGGGAATCCTTGGCCTCAGGAAAAGAAACACGCTGGACACTGCTGTGCGTCTTCTAAGTGAGCCTCCTCCTTCCCCAGGTCTCTGCAGAAATGGGGGCGCCTGGTGCTGGTGTAGCGAGAGGGGCCAACTCAGACCCAGGCATGTTTTGAGGAACATTGGCTTTCCATCACCTATACCCAGGGCCAGCTCAGAGCTGGGGAGCCAGGGCACTGGGTGCCTCTTCAGTGCCCGCCTGCACTGAAGGACACTGTCTGAGTCAGCTTCTTTGGGCCATTGACTTTCCGCGAGACTCTGGGAAACTCCCTGCTTGTGTCTGTTTCCACATCGTATGTGACATAGGAATGCCATTCATCCAGTGGTTTTCAGATTTTGTGGGGTTTTGTTTATGGCACAGAATGCCTTTTCTTCAAGCAGAATCGTGGGGTGGTCACACTTTCAGTTGAAGTGGGGGTCGGGGTGGCTGCTCACCTGGAGCCCACCCCAAGCCCCGATACCCGCGGGAGCCCTGCAGTACCATCTGGAACCCCTTGGCTGGGCTGCTTCTCCCTGCAGTACCTTGTAACCTGGTAGCTTGGTGTCCATATAATTGGGACTCAGGGGACAGTAGCCAGGCTCTTATCTGTGTCTTCTTCCCAGCAAGATGCAGTCACTGTCTGCCCCTTGCTGCGCATTCCTCGAATAACCTCCAGCACACGAATGACTTCTCTTGCCCCGACTCTCCTGCCTTTCTGCTCTCAGTGCCCTGGTACCTGCGGTTCCTGTCCCTGGAGTCACCCTGCTCCAGCCTTCTGATGCTGATCCATTTGCTTGGCCCCCACTTATCCCTCAGGTCTTGGCTTCTAGAGACCTGAGTTCGTCCCTCCCTGGCTTCCCTCTGGCTCAGTGCTATGTGTCTTGGCCAGGTCTCCCCTGCTTCCTTGCAAACCCCTAGAGGGCCGAGCTCCAGATCGACTTGGTTTCTTGTCCTGGGACCTGTGCAGGTTCATTTGTATGATGGAGAGATGGCAGGTGGCCAGGTCAAGGGGCAGAATATTTGACCCTGACCATCAGGAAGTGCATGACTTGACAGTGCGGTGGGCACAGCTGGCACTCAGCTAGAGTATCAGTACACAGCCAGCTGGGGAGACCTGCTGACCATCTCCAGATGTGGGGAGAACATGGACTTGGGAGTCAGACTCACTGGCCTTGACTCCCGCCCACTTCCTAGCTGGGAGTTTGGGGCCACTTCTCTGCTCTCATTCTCACTGCTGGGAAAGGAGGTGTGATGGTGGCCCCAGGGGGTGGCTCTGAGAGCACAGACAGACAGCACACAGCAGGCGTGAGGGGCATCGGCCTCCTGCTCCCTCCCTGTCCCATCCCCCCAGACGCATCACCCTCTGAGGTGGAGTGTTTGCCAGTGGTCAGAGTGTTCTCCTTCCTCAGAGCCTAAATCTGTTGTCACTCTGCCATGGCAGCCCCACCTTAGCATAGGTCTGGATTTGGTGGCTTAGGGAAGAAGTCCTGCTCTGTCCCAGGGCAGAGAAGACAGTCCATAAACAGCAAAGAGAAACACCCTGCTGTGGACAGAGGGCAGCCCAGCAGGCAGACACTTGCCTTCGCCTGTCCCCATTTGCAATCCCCGTGCCAAGGGTTGGGTCACAACTCTGAGGAATAAACAAGAAGTAAGTGTCTCATGAAGATTCTTTAAAAATACCCTGCCACCAAAACACCCACATCCTAGACCAGACATCACACCGGGTACATGAAATTGGGCATTAGCCAGACGAGAGGGTCCCAGAGTCTCCGTCCACACCCCTCTGCCAGCACTTTTGCTTGTCTTGGAGCAGCTTGGCCCTGGGCAGCATTCAGAGTCACCTGAATGGGTCATCCAGGTTCACCCAGCTGCATCTAACAATGCTGGAGCGACCCCCCTACCCCAGCACACCGGACAGGCCTTGACTATTTCTAGTGGCCGTTAGCCAGCCCTGTGCCCCAGAACCCCTCCCTGTCTCACCCCATCCCAACCACAAGCAACTAGAAATAGACAGCTGGCAGAGACGCTTTGTGCCCAGGGGCACTCTTCTTGGCAGGAAGGGGCTGCTGTGCCGCTGCCTGGCTGCTTGGCATAGGGTCTCTTGTTACCTCCCAGGTGCGGCCTTAATGACAAGGACAGGATTCCGCAGGCCAGATTGCTGCCTCCAGTGACTCATTGCTGCCCCTGCCTGGCACTCCAGCCCTACCTTTCCTCCTTGTGCTCCCAGAAAACTGAGTAGTAAGCGGCCAGTGGGCATCCGATAAGAGCAGCCATTGCTGGGACCACCTGGCTGGGACGCAAAAATGCCCTGGAGAAATGACTTGTAGCAGGTCCTGCCTTGCCCTGCCCAAGGGCTCTGCACAAACAGCTCCCCCTGCCTACAGAACCCTCTCCCTACCAGCCCGGGCACTCTAGCACCCTGTCACTTGCACCTTCTCTCTGGCCCCCTCTCTGCTCCCACCAGAGTCAGACCAAGCCATGAGTGTCTGCTTACTTACCCATCTTCCACACCTGGGATAATTGGGCCACACCACTCAGGAGTCAAGAGAAAAGACAGAAAATAATTCTCCGTTATCTGGCGGCCCTTATAGATCAGCAGCTTTCACACCCGGCGTGCACATCGGTACTGCGGGGTGTAGACATAACTTATATGGTTATAACATGGCGCTGATGTGTGTACACGGCTTCCCCCAGTATTTCATCAGGTCTCTTCTCTTTGTTGGTGCATAATTGTGTGGCCGAAATGAGGGAATATAATCAAAGCCCAGGATGTGGGGAGCCAGCAGCCAATGGGCACCCAGTAAATGCTGCTGCCTCTGTCACCATCTGGCTGGGACAGCAACGATGCCCTAGAGAGAGGACTCGTCCCAGGGCAGACGCCTGGCGAGCCAAGCCCCCTGCACGCCCATGCCTGCCAGGTCGGGTTCTGAGATTGGTTGGAGGGGATTCTTGCCCCAGGGAGCTCCGGGCCATGTGGAGAGGCTCCCCGAGCAGCGTCCTGTGTGTAATTAATACCGGGTGTGCGAGCTGAGGGACGGGTGGGAGAGCGACTTGCCTGGCCTGGAATGAGTGCAGGGTCCCAGGTGGGAGGGGAGATGCGGGAGGGGAGGACATTTTAGGAGGTGGGAGCAGCACGTACAAAGCCTGGATGTTGCCTGCCGAGCTCAGCCAGGTAGAAGGTGGGCTCAGGGGTAAGTGTGGTGTGTAAACAGCCAGGCATGCCAAGTTCTCCGTCAGAGACCTGAGGCTGAAGCTGCAGGCGTGAGAAAGGCGGGCCTCATGACTGTGCCTCGGGCACTCCACACCCAAGCCTGCCTCCCAGCCCTTCCTGCCACATGGCTGTGGCCCTTCCGCTTTGCGACCAAATGTACCTTTCCCCAGGCTGGTCCTCAGCTGCCCTAGAGAGAGGCTCCCTGCCTCAGTGGGGTCTGCCTCCCCGACACCCCAGCAGTCTTCCAGTCTGCAAGGCTCTCACCCACCCGGGATTAAGCAGTTTTGGCCCCCCGCGCCTTACCACCTCTCTGCCCAGGACGTGTGCAAGAGGCCAAGTGGCCCGCATGGCACTTATCCACAGTCTGGTTGCGTAGCCCTCGCCTGCACAGGGACCTCTCAGGTGCCAGTGGAGGGCACCATCAGTGAGAAGGAGCAGCCAGCTGCTGGGGAAAGGCCTGCAGCATAACACCCAGCAGCTTCAGAGGGTGGAAGAAAGTGCCAGGTTCTGGTGGAAGACGTGGGCCTGATGGTTCAACATTCCAGACGGTCCTCCTGGCTGCCAGGCAGGGCAGACTGGCCAGAAGACCCTGTCAGCCTGTATCAACCAGAGGTCACATGGAGCTCCTGGCACCTCCTTGGTGCAGGGAACTTCCCTTATGAGGGGTAAGGCCCCCGGCTGCCCACCTTGTCACCTGCAGGCCTCCAAGGCCGTGGCACCCAGCTAGGCTGTGCCTCCAAAGATGTTCATTGTAACCTCGCTCCTTTCCCAGAGCTCTCAATCTGCTTCCATGGCTCGTTTGTTTGGTTTTCCTCCTCCCCCACCACCCTGCTCTGGCCCTCCGTTCTTATTTGCATCAAAAGAAATTTTTTACAACTCCAGCACTTCCCACAGATGTCCGGCCAGGCGCACATTCACAGCTGTGCTGTCAGGGTTGTGCGGGGAGGAAAGCCTCCCATTCCCGTCCTGGCTCTGTCTGTCACTGCCTGGACCGTGAGCAGACTGCTGGCTGCAGAGCTTCTGGTTGTAGGACTGCCCCACTCCACCAAGGTTCAGCAGGATGCCACCAGAGCATGCCTGACACAGAGCAGGGCTCAAGCCTGGGAGCTCCTCCTGGCTCCTGCAGCGCCCTCCCCTGCCCTTGCTTAGAGGTTAACAGGAGTGCGCTGGAGGAAGGTCCGTGAAGTGTCAACCAGGTGGAGATTCTCCTGTGACCCCAAGCTCCTCTCCATTTTGCCCACTTCCTGAAACACTGGACTGCTAGGCAGCTTGTCTCCAGGAGAGACCTCGGTCCTGTATCAGGGAGGGTGCCAACAGGGCAAGAGGACATGCCGTGCTGTGCTCCCTCCCAACACACATGTGAGGCCCTCCATCCACCAAAGAGACAGGAAGAGCACTGAGCGCCCAACCAATGCTGGCAGTGACCTCTCATTCAACTCCCAGGGACAGGCCATGCTCACACTGTGTTGGGCTTCTTCCTGGACAAGACCGGGCAGGTAGATGAGCACAACTCTTCTCTCATGCCTTCACGCCTCCAGACACACCATGTCCCCCGCAGGAGCCGCCTGCAGCCAGACACACTCGCTCTCATTCTGCTGGATCTGCTTCTTGGCTGGATCCAGGAATTACAGGCCCTCATGGGCAGCCCCTGTGCAACCTACCCTGTTAGGATATGGCACCAAAGGTCAAGCAGCTGATCCCTGTGGGACAGGCCTTAAGCCAGGCCCCTGGATAGCTAGGTCAAAAGCTCTTCTCCCCAGGCCTGTTGCTGTAAGTTCAGTTACTTGGTCCACAGATAGGTTAGGTGCCCATGCACTGTCCCACACCCTGAGACACAGCAGTGCTCAAGGCAGCTCCTGTTTTCAAGGCTGTTATCTGGAGAGAGATGGAGAGGAACAGTCCCAGAGGAGATGCCAGGTAGCTGGAGGTGTTCTGAAGGAAGCAAAGCAGGGCCACCTGGTGCAGTGGCTTGGTGGATGCTTTAGGTTGTTGGTCAGGGGAGAGCGTCTGAGGAAGTGGCTTGCAAGCTGAAGTCTGGAGTAGGAGCCAGTTGTGCCAAAGGGGAGAACACTCTAGGCAGAAAGTGCAGAGGCCTTGAGGTGGAGAAAGGACAGGTGTGGTCGAGGGAGGGCAGAGACATGGAGCTGGAGTCTGCGAGTGAGGGTGAGACTGGTAGGGATGCATCCAGAGTGTTCCGGAGGCCTTGGCAGC
The DNA here is from genome assembly GCA_020662805.1 of Glaucomys volans. Lineage (NCBI taxonomy): Eukaryota > Metazoa > Chordata > Mammalia > Rodentia > Sciuridae > Glaucomys > Glaucomys volans. The sequence goes on from JAJEJO010004436.1 coordinate 12,273, forward strand.
CAGTGAAGAGAGTGTGTGTTCTTGGGACCTATGCGCTCTCAGGCAGAGAGTAGCACAGCTGGGTGGCACTTTTTGAGGTCACAGTGTGGAGAAGGATGACTGGGTTAGCAGGAACAATGTAGAAGCAGGGCGGCCAGTAGAGAGGCCAAGGCAGTGACCTGGGCCTGGGAGAGGGAACCAGCTGGCCAGCCCAGCTGTGGCAGTGAGGAGGCGGTTGTCCTTGGGGTTTGTAGCAGGTGGAGCTGCTGGGGCGTAGATATGGGATGGCAAGGCCGTATGGAGATTGACTGCCAGGGGTTGGGGCCAAAGAGACTGTGGGGGTTGTACAGCCACTTGCTGAGATGGGGACGCTGACGGCGGAACCCAGCTTCATTCCGTTCTGCTCTTTCATGGGAGGTGGTGATAGGAACTCAGCTGAGACTCTGGCAAGTCTGTAGTGTCTGCAGGCAGCCCCGTTGGCTGTTGTCTAGGTTTAGCGATCAGTAGAGTAGAGGTGTGGGCAGACAAGGGACTGGGGAAGACATAGGACAGGGTGAACTCTCCCAGGAGTGGAGCCCAGGCCTCGCTGCCCTGGCCTGGGCTGCCCTGCCCAGCCCTGCCCTAAGCTGCCCGGTCTAGTGCTGGCCTAGGCCATTTTAAAGGAGGCAATGGGAGGAAGTATTTCCATTCACATCTGATAAGGATCTAATGTCTGGGTTACATAAAAGACTCTTCCAACTCAAGACAACCAAATTTAAAGGGTAAAGGATTTGAACACACATTTCTCTGAAGGAGACACGAGGGGCCAGTAAGTACATGGCAAGACGTCCCTGTTGTCAGCAGTTAGGGAAATGTGAGTGTAAGCCATGTGGGAGGCGACTTCACACCCACGAGGATGACGATACAGCACAACACACAGAGGACTACAGGGGGACAAGATGTGGAGAGGGGCACGCTTTATCTGTACTCGTAAGGATGGACAGTGGTGTGGCCCTGTGGAAAACGGACAGCTCCTCAGAGCTGCCATGTGCTCTAGTGATGTCACCCTGTGGTGCAGTCCAGGAGAACTGGAGGCTGAAGGTGTGTCCACACGGAACTTGTTCATGGACGTTCACAGCATTATTTGTGATAGCCTGAAAGTCTCCGCAGCCCACAAGTTCATCTGCTGATGGAGGCTAAGGAAGCGTGCACATACAACGGTGGAATGCTGTTCAGCCAAGAGGAAGGGGCTCCGCACATGCTCTGACCTGTGTGAAGGAAGCCAGGATTTAAGACAAGCATTGTCTATCTCTTTTAATGAGGTTCCAAGATAGGCAGACCTGCAGAGATAAATGTGGATATGTGACTGCCAGGGGTGTGGGGGATTGAGATTCACTGCAAATGGACACAGGATGACTTTTTGAAGCAATAGGAGCATTCTGGAATCAGTGGTGATCGTTGCACGGCATAGCGAGCATGCTGAACACCACTGGGGCACACATTCCAGGTGGCAAATTTTATCTCAAAACAATAACAAAAAGTGGAGAAATATAAGCAGTGGTGTGCACAGAGGATGAGGAAGCTGTGCCCGCCCCCCTCCCCAGCAGACCACATGCAGCCGTGCCCAGTCCTGGGCCAGCTCTAAGCACCTCGGTAGACCGGCTTGCCTGAGAAGGGCAGCCCAGAGCTGTCAGGGGCAGACAGTTTTAGCAGCCCCAGTGTCTCACCTAGAGACCAGGAGGCTGGAGCGGGCTTCGTGCTGCCTTCTGAGGTGGCTCACTATTGTGTTTCCGGTCTGGCGGGACTGGACTGTCCACAGCCTGTGTCCGCGCCTGTGATCCTGACTGTCCACAGCCCCGCCCAGCAGTTGCTCGAGTGCACTGGTGCTCCACTGAGGGCTTGACCTCCATCATTTCCTTTAATTCCCCAAATAGCCCAGGAACTCTTATTATTCCCACCTCTAGAGAAGGAAACCCAGGCCTGACATGGCAGTTGCCTGCCCTCAGATGTGGAGGGGTACTCCCTGAATCTTGTGTCCCCTCTGGTGTAGCTTGGGGAAAAGCCAGGCCCCTTAGGTTTTAGTCACAGGGTGCCACCACATAGACTGTGCTAAGGAGGCGTGGTCAACAGTCTGAGCTAGGCAGCACACCCCATCCCTAGAGACTCGTGCAGCAGGTCTGCGGGCGGGCAGCGACTGGGGCACAGGGCAGGCTCCAATGAGCGGAGGCCACAGCGGCAGCAGACCCCACCTCTCCTGGCTGGCTCAGGGGGGATGTGATGGCCACAGCGTCAGCAGAGCCCACCTCTCCTGGCTGGCTCAGGGGGGATGTGATGGCCACAGCGTCAGCAGAGCCCACCTCTCCTGGCTGGCTCAGGGGGGATGTGATGGCCACAGCGTCAGCAGAGCCCCACCTCTCCTGGCCGGCTCGGGGAGGGTGTGATGGGCCTGCTGAGCTGGAAAGCCGACCCTGTCTCAGGTGCTGCTTCTCCTAGCCTTGAGCTCAGATTCCAGCCCAGTCCAAGAGGCTGCCCACAGCTGACCTGCTAGAGAATCAGGACCCCCAGAGAAGGACTCAGCGGATGGCCAGAGCAAGAAGCAGACAGTCCCAGGAGACCCTGGTCATGCCTCCCGCCTGCCTGCACCATAGCTCTCAGCAGCTCAGAAGCTGCCCTGGACCTTCAGAACCTGAGCCCCAACGCTCTGAGACCCGGCATATATTACCAAAATCGAATCCATCTGGTTCTCATTTATTTACACTTAACTCATCAAATGCAGTTTTGCAAGAACCACTCGATAGCCAAGAGGCTTTGTGCCTCGGCCACCCATGCCCTTCTGCAGGGCGCCAGTGCAGGCTGGACAACAGCCTCGGGACCAGGTAGGAGCCCTGGTGCAGGAGGTCTGGGCTGCCTCCTGAGAAACGCTTCTGCCCTCATGGGAGCCGGATGCCGGAGCCAGGCAGGCTGACGCACAGTAGGCTCCCGGCAGCCGTGGAGATGTGTGCAGGGAGTGAGTGCACAGTCTCTGTTTCAAATCACAGGACGTCGTTCATGGAAAACACAAAGCAACCAAAACTGGATCCAGAAGTAATTTTTAGTTATAAATAACTGCAGACCTGAATTCTTGGTCTAAAGGAGGACAGCCAGCTATTAATCAAAACAAACACCAGCACCTTGCGCCAAAAAGCAAACCCAAGGGCAAACCGCAGTCCTGCCTGCAGAGGCCTTGTGGAAGCAGATGCCCTTACAGTCTCCTGGGGCAGCTCTGGGGACTCTCCTGCTGGGAAACAAGCCCATCAGCACCAAACTCAGACCCTATCCCTAGCTTACCCTTGAGTGGTTGGCAGGGAGCAGGATGGGGGCCTTGCGGTGGCAGCCCATGAAGCAGCTGAGGGCCGTCTGCCCTCCCCCCGACACCAGCCCTGTGCTCATGCAGGGCGCTGCAGGGTGAGGCCAGGGGCCCTGATCCCAGAGACCATGTCCTTTCCCAACTAGAGTCCTCAGTGGCCACTGGCCCATGGAAAAGTGTTCAGGAGGGGTTGCTGGAGCCATGAAAGAAGTGTACAGACAGGACACTGAGTGTAGGGGACACTGAGATGCAAGCCAGGGCTGTGCCCTGGGAGCTGGAAGGGATAGCTGGGCAAGGTGGTAAGCACAAGATGATAGCCTCAGTGACAGGGTAGGGGAGGACAGAGGGCAAGAGCTCCAGGGACAAGATGCTTCTCGGGCCTGGGTGGCTGGGTGGGGTCAGGGCCAGGTGCTGAGCTGGAGTGAGGCCCTCTTTTGCCTGGTGTCAGACCTGCCCTTGTCCCTTGTCCGTCTCCTATCCCATCTGCCACCTCCCACAGCCCTTGGCTGAACCAGTGAGTGCCCCCTGCACACCAGGCACATCATCCCTCCATCCGCCCTCCCAGGCTTCACAGTGCTCATCTCTTGCTGAGGGTGTCTCCAGCCCCAGAAGCTAAGGACCCCCAAGGCAGGGATGTCCAAGGCTCAGCTTCCTCTCCCTTCTTTGCCTGTACCCCAGCCTGGCCCAGAATAAGGGGCTCCCCAGGTCTGGTGGCACAGCCTTGAAAGTATACTGTGTGTCAAAAAAGGGAGCATGTCCACCCGGAGGTGCAGGCTGATGCACAAGAAGGGTGACTCGCCCAGTCCCTCACAGAGCTGGGCCTTGGGATCCTCTGTGCTCTGCATCCTTCAGCCCTGCTGCCAGTCAAAAGGGTTTCCTGCAGGGAGCCCCCTGGAGTCCACTTTATAGCTGTGTCCCCATGCCAAGGGGCTCCCTTCCCTCTGGGAACCTTCCTCTGTGGTTATAAATAAGATGAAGGTCTGTGAGCTGCTGGCAGGATTCAGAGGCAGAGAACCCACCCAGATCCCCTCAGGGATCCTGGACACTGGGTTGGAAACAGGCCAGGACCTCAGTGGTTGGTGACACTGTCAGGCCACACAGATGTCTTCCTCAAGGACTGTCTCCCTGCCAACCAGACCAGGAGAGGAGGGCCAGATAGAGGTGGTGTTTTGCAAGTCCTGGATGGTCACAGGCCACAAAACAGCTGGACCTAGGCCAGCTTCATCTCCACACCAAGTCTGCCCCTTCTGATCACTTTAACCCAAGCTTTAGGACTCAACCAGCTGCTTTCCCTAGTGGCTTCCAGAATTCTCCCACTGGAGTGGTCACAGGCCCTTCCCCTCTGGGCTTTGCCCTGCCCCTTCCTCCAGCTTTTGCTTCCAAGCACCTCCTCCTCCGCCAGCCTTAGGTCACAGAGCTCCTTGTACTCCTCCCTCCTCAGTCTAGGGTCCACATCACCTCCAAGAAGCGTCTGATCCCTGTGCTGTGGCCCAAAACATTAGTGGCCTAGGGAGGGTGCTGTGTCCACTTTGGTAGGTGCTCAGCGCTTGCACCTGAATGAATGAACAGAGACTTTGAAAGTGGACTCAGAATGGCAAGAAAAACTTAGGGGAGAGGGTCTATGTGAGTAGGCAGGTGTTTGTGGGCACACACAGGATGCGTTCAGAGAACAGAAGCAGAGGCTCCTGGAGAGGGGCTGGAGTGGTGAGCAGGCTGTGGTAGCCTGACCTGAACTGCACCCCTGTGCATGCCCAGGGAGCCAGATGTTCCCCCTGCAGTGGGCTGCCTACCTGGGGGGACTGAGCTCCCTGGTCTCGCCATGTGCAAGCATAGACCTGCTATGTCAAGACCCTCCTAATACCTGAGCACCCACCTCAGCCTGCCTGTCTGCTGGGAGCAGGGATATGAAGGAGACCAGCTCTGTCCCCAGCCAGGGCAATGGTTCAGGCAGAGGAAGGAGAGGAGAACAATAGCCATCTGACCTGGGAGTCAGGGAGGATGAATTCTGCGAGTCCTGGAAAAAGTCACAGAGGGTCATGCTGGGGTCTGGAAAAGGGAGTGCTTAGGGCCAGGGGTGGCCGACCAGCTCCATCACCAGGGCAGCCTGCTGACCCGTGACTGGCCTGGTGCTTCCTCCTTCCAGGAAGTCGCGTTGTGGAGGAGCACTCTGCCCTGACTCACTGAGCTTCAGACCCACGTTCTGCCTCTTCAGGGCCATGGGCAAGTCTCTGACCCTCTCTGTGCATGTGTTCTCTGTGAACCAGGAGCAGTAAGAACTCTACCCCTAGCGTGGGCTGTGTGTGGATTCGGTGAACCAGTGCCCGAGCCCTGAGCTGGGGCCTGGTGGCAGCGCATGCTGTTGTGTCGGGTAATGAGGCTGCAATGACCCAGTCAGCCCTAAGCTCACCCTGGGTGTGGACATGGGCTGGGCAGGATTCCCACGTGGGATGTCCACACAGGTCCATCAGTGCTGGCAACAGCCAGTTAATTCATGGCAGAGAGGCAAGAGCTGCTCATGCAACAGCACTCAAGGAGAGCTTCTCTGAGGATAATTTGCAGTCCCTAAGCTTTCTTGCAGACAAGGTCAAGGTACTGCCCATGGACAGTCGGGCAATGGGGGCAGAATTCAGGGAGCCTGACTCCCAGGTGTGGGCCCCTTCCTTCCATAAGCACACCTCTCATACAGAGTGTGCCAAGTGCTGGGGGCCCACTCCCACTTGTCAGAGCCAAAGGACTGTTACCCACAGTGCCCTGCTAGGCCTAGGGGCCTCCCAGTGACCAGTCTATCCTGGCTGGTGGGCAATCATCTCACAAGCCCAGCTACCCCAGCTAGCTGCCCTCAGCCCTTCTGTGGTCCTGTTTGAGGGCTGGAGCCTTGGGGTACAAAAGGTATGAGGGGGACCCCAGGCCTGAAGGGACTCAGTATCTGTGATTTTGGGCCGTACTAGGGGGTGGAGGGTGAGGCCTCTCTGGACACGTGGAAAGGGTGCAGAAGGGCACCCCCCCTTCCCATCTGCTTAATCTCAGGGCTTTATCATTTGGGAGTGAGGAAGAGATGTTTACATGGCCTTGCATTTGTTTCAAATTATTCACCAGTGTTGGCAAGTCATTGTTCCCTGCTAGTGTAAACAGCCATGTCCCTAAGGTCAGCCACCCTGCCAGGTCACCGAGGGCATGTAGATGTGTTACGTCAACTGCCCCTTGGTCCCCCCTTCAGTGAGGTGCAGAGCTGCACCAGGCCAGATGGCTGCAGATGGGTGGCGCCAGAGACGACGCAACACTTCTGCCCTGAGTCCAGCGTTGAGGGATCTATTTTGTTGGCCTCTCAGTTGAACCTTTCCCCAGGTGGGGAAGATAGACACCAGGCCGAGAGTCTGGAACCCCAGGAAGAGAGGCCACAACCACCTGCAGAGGCCCAGTGCCAGGTATGTGCCCAGCCAGGCATAGGTGCCTCCCAGGTCCTGTTGGGCCAGTGATGGGCCTCCTCGTGGCTGCTGAGGCCCTCAGGGCTTCTTGCGGCCAGCTGCCTCTGAAACTGACAGCCATGTGCTCAAGTTGGCACCCAGGCTCAAGCTTGCAGGAGAGCCGGTTCTTCATGGCATTGTCTGAGCACGTGCAAGCTAGACCTTGGATTTGAGTCCTGCCCTTGCTTTGCCCACCACGTGGCTTTGCTCAGGTCACTTTAGCTCTCAGAGCCTTGGTGTCCTGGTGTCCTCATCAGTTATAAGATGTGTCACATGGGTGAAGCCTCCACCTGACACTTACTTGACACCCGGGAGGTGAGCTTTATGGTGTGGAGAGATGAGGACCAGGTGTCAGGCCTGGAGCTGTTCTCGGTCCAGTGCAGGCTGGAGGCCAATGCCACTGAGGTGTCAAGGGGAGGCAGCCACTAACCACACCTCGGGGCTGCCCCCAGTAAAGGTAACATTGGCACTGGGCCCACAGAGAGCCATCAGCAAGTCTGTGTGGAGAAAGGTATTCAGAAAATGAACCCCTGTCCCTCCTTCCTGGCTTCCCCAGGTCAGACTGTCAGGCTCTAGGTCTGATCACACAGCTCCTCGCAGCAAGAGCCCCCTTTACATTTGAGCCTAACCCCCTGGTGGCTGTAGAGTTCAGAGTCTCACCTCCTGGTGGCTTTCAGAGTTCAGAGCTCTGCTTCCCTCCTCTGGCTGTCACAGGCTGACATCTGAGCCTGCCGGAGAATAATGACGAGCCTCGCCTTGGGCCTCAAAGGCAGCCGCGGTCTCCTGGGTGGTGAAGTGCTCTGCTGTCCGAGAGCCTAAATAGGATCCAGCTGACACTGCTCCAGAACTGTGCCGTGCCGGTTCAGGGCAGGTCACCATGCCCGCCTCTTCACTTTCTCACATCCTTTTGGTCGCATCAGTGAAAGATGTCGTGTTAGAACTGTCTGAAATTCTCAATGCCGAAGTACGTGTGCACACGTTGCTTATGTGCCTGTGCGCGCCTGTGTGTGTGTGTATGTATTGGGAATGGAGACTGGCTCGAAACAGCCAGCAGCTCACGTTGCCATTGTGGTTTTATATATTTGCCTATTAAAATGACAATTCAGCCATGGAACATGAAGGTTTAAGAAGCCCTTCTTTCATTAAACAAACTGACAGCGGGCCTGTGGCTCTGGTGATTGGCACACGCTGCCGTTCAGACAGAGCGCCATAAAGACTCCTTTCAGCCAGTCGCACCCTTTGTGCCAGCAGCCTCTGGTCAAAAATGAGTGTCGGCACTGAGGTCCGTCCCTCCCTCCCTCCCGGGGTGGGAAAGACCTCTCAGCAGCCCTCCCCGACAGTCCTGGCAGCCAGAGGTCAGGCCCCTTTCAAATCCTCCCCAGGCTCTGAGCTTTTGAAATCCATCTGCCGGCTCAGAGCCTCTGATGGCGCAGGCCAGCCTGGCCCCCAGCCTCCCCTTGGCTCCAGGGTCTTGCGCAGCTGGTTGTAAACTTAAGGAGGGTTGAAGAGAGGGGTGATGGCGGTCTGTGGTCAGTGAGGCTCCATGTGTCGGAGGAGACGGCGTGGGCTGCGTCATCTTCCCAGAGGGGGGTGTCCAGTGACGTCCAGGAGAGCCCGCGTTTGGGAGTCAGTCCACCAGGTTGGAATCCTGCCTCAGCCACTCACCACGTGTGGGACCTTGGCTGGTGACATTGCCTCTCCCCCTCATTTCCTAAACAGCTCAGCATGACTGCAGGGTTGCTGGGGGCTAGAGAAGTGGGTACCAGAGACACACAGCTGTGCCGGCCACCCAGGAATCCACCAGGGGCAGCCTCATCACAGCCATTGTCACGGGCTCCTTCTGTGGAGTTGCTCTGGGGAGTACCCTGTGGAATGTGACCATGGTGTGCTGTCGAGGGTTGTAGCACCACCATGGCATGCCTGGATGCCCCGTGACACCACCGTGCAGCCCTGTAGTCCCCAGCAGAGTCTAAGGAAATCCGTGACATCGGCATCCCGCTGACTTGAGTGGTGACCTCCCTCTTCCTTCTCTTCCTCTCTCACAGACGTGGATGAGTGTCAGGACAACAATGGTGGCTGCCAGCAGATCTGTGTCAATGCCATGGGTAGCTATGAGTGTCAGTGCCACAGTGGCTTTTTCCTCAGTGACAACCAGCACACCTGCATCCACCGCTCCAACGGTGAGTACAGCCTGTGCCGAGCAGGCACACCACGCGCTCACAGAAGCAGGTGGCCTCAGACTCCCCTCTCCACGTGAGCACTCCAGGGGTCCGAGTCAAGGGAGTCTGGACAGGTGGCCTGTCTTGTGCTTCTAGTGTTGGAAACCCTTCCCACTTCTTCCCTCTGCCACTGCACCGGGGCTGTTGGGGGTTCCACTCTTTGTTTGTGGAGACAAAGGGGTGGGGCACAGATGGCAAATGTGACCAGAGAAGCTGTCTTCCTTTCTGGGTTGGGGGCCAGCTGTGGCCAGGAAGAGTAGAGGCCCATTCTCAAGGGCTCCCTTCTCCAAAGGAGGCTCGAGGCCTACAGGCCAGGCCACCTTCCCCCTCTCTGTGAGCCTGCATGCTCACTGGGGCACCAGCCAAATGAATGTCCTTGTGCTTGGGAGCCTGCTGCCCTCTGGAGGCCAGGTGGCATGGCAGTCCTGCCTATGATGTGCAGAGGGGCCAGGGAAGACTAGCCAGTGGAAGCTGGGTAGCGAGGAGCAGACCCAGCCTGGGATGGAGCCCAGCCACCAGCCAAACCCAGAACGAGGCAGTACTTGGTGTCAGGAAGTTGGTGATCAGATCCTGAAGTTTGGGCCTCGGACAGCAGAGCTGTGAGGCAGAACACAGCCTGAAACCAAGACAACATGCCTGGAGGACAGGCTTCTAGGTAGATGGGCCACGTTCGCGTTCTCCATGGCACAGGTTTTCTATTGGTTAAGACAGAGCAGGCACCGGAATGCCCTGGTAGGGCTGCGTGCTACAGCACAGCCAGTGGAGGGCAGTGGCCAGAGCCGAGGCTCTGGGCCTGGCTCTTCTGAGCAGTCACGGAAGAAGGTGTGAGGAAGGACAGACCAGCCTCACTGCCCCCTCCCCGCCACTGACCCTGACTGACAAGGAGGCTGGAGGCCCAGGCCAAGGAGTGGCCTTCGTCTAATACCAGACACCAGCAGACATCCAAGGAGTGCCCCACACTAAACAGCAGGGAGCAGAGAGGGTACACATTGGGCCCAGATCCACAGTACACAGTGCAAACTCAGCTCCTCCCCCACGTCCCTGGGGACCGTTCCTCAGGCAGTGCCCTGAACTTCTCTGACCCTCAGCCTCATCCACAAAACGGGGCCTTGGTGCTGACCAGCAGTGTCAGAGCTGGAAGGAGACCTGAGAATGACATTCCGCATCCAGTGGAGCTAGCAGAAGGCCTGGGGTGCACTCTGGGACCGCAGGCCTGGGTTTTGTTGGAAAGCCACTCCTGAGAAAGCCAAGGCAAAAACATCCAGAGTGCAGTACTCGGGGCCATGGAGCAGGCCTGCCTCCGTGGGCTTCTTAGAATCTGTGTTTGTTCCGCCAGTTTCTTCACAGGTGAGTCAGGCTTGCTGATCCCTGACACTGCAGTGTCCCCAGAAGGACCTAAAAGGTGAGCTCCATGGCTCCCAGATACTCGCTGCAGCAATATCATGCAGATGCCCACGGCCAGCAGGTGGCTCCAGGCTGGCAGCAGCTCATTGTGCACCTTTCAGGCCCCCAGTTATCAGACACATCAATAGGGGCGTGTTAGAAGCAGGTTTGTGGGAAGGAGTGCAGGAGGGAGAGTCCTGCTTTCATCAGGGAAGGGGCTTCCCCAGGACACTGCTGCCAGCGGCTGTGCCGTTCCTGAGGCCAGGCTCCTGAGCCCCTTTTTAGCCAGGTTGTGTGCACTTGTTCCTCGGAAGAGCAACTTTCTCCCTGGCAAGACTCCAGGGGGAATTATGAGAATTCAACCCCCCCGGTTGAAATGAAGTTGGGCAGGAAGGGAAGTAAGCAAGAGACAAGAATGCCTGTTTGTCACAGGGTCCTATTTGGCCTGTCGTCATCACTGGGCTGAGGAGGCTGCAAACCCTGGTATCGGCAGGGGGCCAGGCAGGGGAGTGGTTGGTGCAAGGAGGTGGGCAGGAGCTGCTCCCCTCCTGTGGAGGCTGATGTGCCAGCCTCCCAGCTGCCCTTGAGGCGGTGGGCTCAACCCTGTTGATGGAGAGGAAACTGAAGCCAGTCAGGTTTGGGAGACCTTGTTGAAGGGAGCCCAAGCACTCTTGCTGTGGGGCTCGCTGCCCAGGAGGTAAGACTACTGAGGAAAGAAACAGGTAGGGAGACAGGAGTAGCCAGAGCTTCCTCCTTGAGAAGGAAGCCACTTTAGTGCAAAAATGGAATGCTGAGAAAGCACCAAGTTTCTGGGCAGTATGCAGGCGGGGCCTATGCAAAGGCCCTGAGGTGGGAAGGGACGTTGTGTAGAATAAAAGCCCTGCAGGCCGGGCGCGGTGGCGCACGTCTGTAATCCAAGCGACTTGGGAGGCTGAGTCAGGAGGATCGCGAGTTCAAAGCCAGCCTCAGCAGCTTAGTGAGACCCTAAGCAACTAAGTGAGACCCTGTCTCTAAATAAAATGCAAAATAGGACTGGGGATGTGGCTCAGTGACCACGTGTCCCTGAGTTCAATCCCTGGTTCAAAAAAAAAAAAAAAAAAAAAAAAAGCCCTGCATGACGGTGGAGAGCAGCGAGCAACAGGAAAAGACCAAGGATAAGGGTGCTAGAGGGGCTGAGCCTGGGGTGTGCTTGTGGGATGTGGGCAGGGGTTTGGTTTTGTGCAAAGGGCAGCCACAAGGAGCTGTTGAGGACTATACGAATGAGGCCGTGAAGAGAGTAGAGGGTTTCTAGGAGAGCTCTGGAGCCACCAGGGGCTGGGCCTTAGATGAGCTGTGCACTGGCTGGAGTAGGGTGGGCCCCTGGGCATGGGGCTCACTCTACCCAAAGGCCCTTGGGGGACTATATCTTGATTTTTAAGTGAAACCAGAAATCCAGATTTAATCAGAATACACATGGGGGGCTTCAGCCCCTGTCTGAGCAACAAAAAGCAAAAAAAAAAAAAAAAACCCGGCGCTTCTTGGATGCCTCCCAAAGGAGAAGCAGGAGCATTTCCAGGGTTGCAGGGGCTGTGTGGAAGGCCAGCAGGCTCAGGGCGAGCACACTGGACACGGGCCACTTGCTCATTAATGCCCCGGGAGGAAGACCTGGACTTGGGTGCCTGGCAGCTTGCCCACCTCTCTGAGCCTGTGTTTTAGCCAGCTTTTTTATTTCTGTGACCAAAGACACAACAAGAAATAGGGGGGAAATTTTATTTGGCTCAGCGACAGAGGTTTCAGTCCATAGATGCCTGGCTCCATTGTTCAGACCCAAGGTGAGGCAGAACATCATGGAGGAAGGGTGTAGAGGAGAAAAGCAGCCCAGAATCTGGCCACCAGGAAGCAGAAAGATCCCCTTTCACCAGGGACAAAATATAAACCCCAAAGGCACACCCTCAGTGACCTGTCTTCTCCAGCCACACCCTGCCTGCCTGCAGTTACCACCCAGTTAATCCATATCAGTGGATTAATTAATTAACTCTCATAATCTAATCATTTCACCACTGAAGGTTTTTTCATTGTCTTGAAAGCAAGCTTTTGGAGACACCTCACATTCAACCATAATATGGCTGTGGTTCTGACAGTTGCCTACTGCTAGTGCCAGTCACAATGAAGACTGTTAGAGCTCAAAGTCAGAGCCTGCCTGGAGGTGCTAGGGCTCAGCCTGTTTTGCACTCAAGTGACCTCTGATTCTGTGGTTCCTGAGAATGATGGATCCAGAGTCTTTGGCAAATTAGATTCCCTAGTGTCACCTGATTCCTCTAATGCGTGTCCAGCTCCCTGGAGCCTCCCCAAAACAGGGGAAGCACACAGACTGATTTTGTTTAGACAGAGCTGAAGCATGAGAAGGGTCAGCCAGGGTCAGTCCAGACTTCTGGCTAAGAAACAAGGTCATGGGCTGAGCCTTCTGAGTGACCCCACTTCCCAGGTGCCAGCACACACTAGCCTGAGGATCTGGAGCTGGCCCAGGCTCCCAGTGCCAGCAATCTGTGCAGCCTCTGCGATCACTCCTGCCTCTCTGAGTCTGTTTGCGGGTAAGAAAGGCCCAGGTACCCGCCTCTGGCCAGAGGGAGCCATCAGGGGGGTGCTGGCCTGCAAGCGCAACACATGCCCTGGGGTGGGACACATGTAGACAGCTTCCCCAGGTCTTTAGAACTCAAGTTTGATGTGGGGACACACCCAGGCTGCTCCCTGTCCTTATTAGGTGGGAAGGGACCCAGAGTTGTTGAGATCCGGCCCACTCCTCTGCTCAGCACTTCCTGTTGCTGTTTCTGGTGCCATGGCTGCCCAGCCTCACCTCCTGCTCAGCTCCTGTCCCAGCAAGTGCCGGATGCCCAGCTTTAGCCCACAGCTGGGCCATGCAGGTCGGACCTGGCCTCTGCTGCCGCTGGCACATGCGTGGCCGCCCAGAAGTGGGCACCCCCAAGCTCTCTCCCTCTCACTCTGGCTCTCTTGTCTTTAAAATATGTCATATTTATGCTCCAAGAAGATGTTGCCTTGGGGATGCACGTCCCCAGTGAAGAATTCCTTCTCTGGGTCTGCCAGCATCGGTGGGCTGGAGAGGTCTCTGAAGGCCTAGTGATGGCAGGCTGCTGCTTTCTCCTCACCCAGCATGCATCCACTTGCCCTCTGCCAGGTGCTCAGCACTCCCTGAGGCCCCAGGCATGGCTCTGGGGAAGCTCATTCTAGAAGGGGACGGAATGCGAGTGAGGCTCTAGGAGTTAGGCTCTGGGACTGAGTAGGAAGCCCACCCGGAGGCTTCCGGGGCTTTGGGCTTGTTTTTCCAGAGCCCTCATTCTGGAGCCGGGGGAGCACTCAACTCACAGCAGAGTCACAGCTCTCCTGGGTCTCTGCCCCAGACCAGGCTGCCTCCCTGCACACCTGCCAGCTCCTTCTCTTCCAGCCAGGACACCATGTGTTGATCAAGTACATTTCATGGTCTGATTAAAGTTCCACTGAGTTTGTTTAAACACGTGTATAAACTCGGGTAGGAAACCCTGTTGCTCCCCCATCCATAGCACTCCTCGTGGGACTCAGGGCCGCATGTCCCCAAAGATCAAGACTTGGCCTCAAGAGTGACACTGGCTCTGCCAGGTTCAGGGGGGCCAAGAGTAGGGGAGCCTGGCTTCTAGAGCACAGCCTCTGAGCAGGCTGGTCACGGGAGGACGCTGCCCAGTGAGAACGGCCCTGCCCCTGAGCACGGTCCACATCCTTATAGTGCCCCACTTTCCCGAGGGGTAACCGAGGCTCTGAGAGCTCGGGCAGCTTACACAAGGTGGCCAGAGGCATGCTCTGCCAGTCTGGCCCCAGGGCCCAGGCTCCTGACCACTTACTATGCAGAGAGCAGACACTGCAAGGCTCCAGGACCCCCTCTTGGTGCCTGGCCCAGGTATAGTGAGACTCTGGCAAAGCCCTGAGGGACTGTGGAGACAGCCCTGGGCCTTTTTAAGCATCAAGAGTTCCAAAAACATTTTGTGGTAGAAATTTTTTAGAATGTCTTGTACACTTTCCTTCTCTCTTCAGAGAGACAGCCTGAGTTGGCTTGGCCTCTTTTTTCCTATAATTTGTAATTTTCGTTACAAACTTAGAGACAGCCACCCCTCTTAGAGACAGAGAACATTTGTTAACGTTTGTCCCCATGCTGAATGCCCCCAGACCTCTGGGCACCAAGTGAACACTTTTCTGTGGGTACTGCCATAGCTGCTATCCCTTGCCACTGTCTCATGGTGGGTCTCCCTCTGAAGAGTGGCAGTCACCTTTTCATAGACTTCCGATCAGAGACTGAGGGGCTGCCAGCTTGGTAAGTGCCGTGAGCTGTGGAGCCAGCCTCGTGGACTTCCGAGTATGCTGTGGATGGCTGGATTCTGTGACAGTGGCCGCTGGGTAAATCAGACTAAGTTATTCTGCTTATTAACTCATCAAAGAAGTATTTTGGAGATCTCTTCATTTTATCTGTAAGTTTATAGGGTGGATACCCCAAGTTTAACTGGGGAAAAATGATAGGAATCTTTAAAACTTTTTATTTGTAAATAATCATGGAGTCATAAGAAACTGTAAAAATATTAAAGATAGGTCCCCCATGCCCTCGCACACCTTCCTCACTTGGGTACAGGAAGCTGGCCAGTGTGTGCGTGTGGGCATGGTCCTGTGCTGTTTGATCACGCCTGGGTTCACACAGCCACTGCCGTCCAGAATTCGTACGTTAGGAGTGACCAGATTGTCTGCCAGGCATCATGAGCGCTGTGCTATGACCAGGAGGCTGTGACATTCGATGTCCAGTGCACTGTCAAGAGGGAAAGGAGGCACAGTGAGTAGTTGTGCCAGGCAGCAGGTGTAGACGGGGTCCCGGCAAGCCAAGGATGATCCCTAACACTGCCGCATTTGACCCCTTGAGCCCTGTGAGGTGGGTACCAGCCACACCCATGCAGAATCTATGGGTCAGAAACAGGCAAATACCGTGTGCCCAGAATCACATGACTCCTAGGGGTGGTGGCAGAACTAGGACCCACCTCCCATAGCAGCCGCACCCAGTGTTTAAAGGGACGACAGCTATCTCCAGGGGCTCCTCCTGTCCTTTTTGGGTGTGCCTGCTGGCAGCTTGGATTGGGGAGGTAGTGTCTGACCCTGCGCAGGCCTAGCCTTGGTATGCTGGGTGGTTGGCATGGCCCTGAGGAGCAGGGTCATGGCCTCAGCCAGCGGGCTGGTGAAGGCAGAGGGCACTGAGCTCCGAGGGACTGAGAGGACGGGAGCCATGGGGTATGGCAGGGATCAGAGAAGCTTCTGAGATCAGGTGGCCACCCTGAGCTGCGCAGGACGCTGCAGGGCTGCTAGGGAATAGGGGTCACAGCAGGGGTCGTAATGGGAAGGAGAGGACAAGCAGCCGCCTGGTCATCTAGGCCCGGACCTTGGTCGAAGTTCATGGGTGGAAGGCAGCTGACCTGGACACAACTTCAGTGGGACTGTGAGGACAGCCTCAGAAAGCCCGGCTGGAGAAGGCTGCGCAGTCGCCTGTGGCGTTTCAGACACCACCCTCCAGTGCCGTCTGACTGCGGGAGCCAGAGGCTGGCAGGGTGGCACGGAGTTCGCCCCAAACCCGGCTAGTCTGCGCTCGGCTGCCCCTCCTGCCTGGCGCCCTCTCCCCTCACCCCTGCTGAGGCCGGCGGCTCCTGTGGCCAGGCTGCTCTGACACCTAGATTCCTCTGTGTCCTGGTTGGCAGCGGGCTTCCTTGTCTGTTGCAGAGGGCGGCCCAGGGGCCCCGAGCACTCCCAGAGCACCAGGAAGCCATGCTGGGGAGGAATTTGGACCCTGCTGTGCAGGGACACCTGTCAGTCATGAGGAGCGGAACGGGATCCCATTTAAGAGCCCACTCACCTTGAGCATGCGTGCAGAGCAGGAGGGCCACGGGCAGGCAGCAAGGGGGGCACGGGAGGTGAGAGGAAGGGGGGTGGGGGGGGGGGGGGGGGGGGGGGAGAGTGAGAAGGTGACAGGAAGGTGACTGGGGGAAGGTGACAAGAAGGTGACAAAGGGTGATAAGGGAAAGTGACAGAAAGATGGCTGAAAGAAAGGTAACAGGAAAATGGTTGAGGGAGGTGACAGGAAGATGACTGAAGGGAAGGTGACAGAAAAATGGCTGAGGAGGAGGTGACAATAGGATAGCTGAGGGTGAGGTGGCAGGAGGGTGGCTAAGGGGAGGTGACAAGGTTTCTAAGGAAAAGGTGACAGGAAGATGTCTGAGGGAAGGTGACAATGCCTGAAGGAGCCGTGACAGGAGGATTGCTGAGAGGAAGGTGACAGGATGTCTGAGGGGAGGTGACAGGGTAAGGAGATGACAAGATGATGGAAGCTGATAGGACAATGTCTGAGGGGGAGGTGACCAGATGTCTCATGGGACAGTGGCAGGAGGACATCTGAAGGGAAGGGGACAGGCTGCAGAACTTCAGTAGCGCCCTGCAGACTGCTCTGTTGCCCGCCATGTAGGCACAGGTTTCAGGCGGTGTCTCTGGACAAAGCCGAGCCTCGCCCTCCACAGGACACAGGCCGGGCTGGTGGTCTTGAGCCGTCGGCCAGTCTCTTCCTTCCTTCTCCTGTCACGTGCTGGGGACAGACCCGGGCCTTATGCAGGCTAGGAAACCTGCTAAGAAGCAGAAATGCTCGTCTCCCTCGCCGTCTCGGTCGGCGTGATGGCAGCCTTCAGGAAGGACGTGTGCAGAGTGTCCATGCCACCCACCCTCTCCTGAATGGCTGGCTCACACCTGACCCCAGCGGGGCCTGAAATGATCACAGGGACTTGGCATGTGGAGAGGAAATGCTCAGGAGCTTGGGCACCGTGGAGTCTCAGATCTCCCGAGTTGTTCCCAGTGCTGGGGAGCTAGAGTCAGGCAAGCCCTGCCTGGCATGGGGCTGGCACTTGAGTGACCCTGTGCCCAGCTTCCTCCATCCCACCTCCATGCGCAGCACTTGGAAGCCCCACCTTTGTGCCGGGCACATCCTCCCAGGACTCAGGCTGCAGGAGAGGCAGACCTGGAGCAGGGGCCCAGGCAGTGCAGGAAGGACCCTGAGCACATGGCGGCCGAGGGCTGCCAGGCAAGAGCTCAGCCCTCACTGGCCCACTCAGCCCACATTCAGCAAAGGCCTCACCCTGCCTCAGACCCTCCTGCTGTACAGCAGAGCTCCTGCAATGGGGCAGTTATTCCTTACTCTTCTAGAAGCCTTTGAAGCCCAAGAAGTGGGCACCAGCAGATTCCGTGTCTGGTGAGGACTCTGCTTCACAGATCACCTCTTGCTGTGTCCTCAGCATGTGGCAAAGGGGACTTGCTTGTCCGCTTCAGCCTTTATGAGGCACTGATGCTGTCCATGAGGGCAGAGACCTCAGCTTGACACCTCCTAAGGCCCCACCTCAGTCCTGTCGGAGGGAGGTCTGTTTCCACGTGAATTTTGGAGGGGACACAAACACTCACACAGAGCACATACTGAATGGTGGCTTCAACGCGAGGGGCTTCCTGGCTGGTGCTCAGGCTCCTGAGGACGTGGAGGCAAGGCCCTGTATGGTCAGCTGCACAGCCAGCCAGGCTTAGGGTCGGCCCTCGGCCACAAGCCCACAGCAGTGTCAGGGCCGGCTGGGGCTCCTTGGCAAAGTCGCGGGGTTTTCAGGTGCAGATTGTGTGGTCTGGATCAGGACAGAGGGCTGGTGGTCGTCACCACAGGAGCAGCCTTTGTGGTCAGCTGGTCCTGGTCCTCTGCCTGTCCCTCCTCCAGACTGGTCCTTGATCCTCTTCTTGACTTTGTGTTCAGCTCTGCCCTTCCTGCTTTCCCCCGTCCTTGGCTTCTGAGCCGACTAGACACCATCCTTCCCCAGCCCTTCCTCAGCCACACGCACCCTGGCCAGGCCCAGCTTCACCTGCCCTTCACTGTCCTTTCCCACTGAGGAGCACTTTGATGCTTGAAGCCGCCCTGTGACATGTGCCATAGAAGCACGGCCTTGCCTTGTGGAGGGAAGCGGCTTCCCTGCTGCTCTGCAAGGGAGCACTGCAGGACCAGGGCTGCATTTCTGAAGCCAAAGCCAGCTCTTTCCCTCCTGCTCCCCAGGCCTTCCTGAGCTGCCCAGCAGCACGTTGGCCTAGCAGTCCATCAGTGCGCCTGCCAGGGTCCTATTGGCTCCCAGGATGTGAGTCCCACATCATAGGTGCTAGACCAGCCTGGGCTCCAGGGCCCCAGTGTGTCCCTGCAGGGCCAGAACATCCCTCCCAGGGCTTTCCATCCTCATCTGTGGGGGCTGGGCAGGCCACGTGGGGCTGCAGCCTGCTGCTGCTGCTGCAGACCAGGTGGGCAGGAGAACAATCAGCTCTCACGCTTAGCTGGGAGATTTATGGAGCTACTGGGGGGGCCTGTCCTGGCCCTGTGCGGTCCGGAATGGCCCTCAAGGCGGGGACAATAAATCCAGCCCATTATTTTTTACGAGCCTCCCACCCCATAAACAACTCCTTCGGCTGGTAAGCCAGCTTCAGGCACTTCTAGCCTGGCCTCCAGCCGGCGCCAGGGGCACCCTCAGTGCTGACTTCTCACCATGAACGGTGGAAGTTTCCCCCAGGCTCCAGATCCTCCAGGTCTGGAGGTGACCAGGTGGTGCGTGTGGAGGCGAGCATAGCTGAGGGCACCAAGAGGAGAGCTGGCCTGGCCCTGGCTCCCTTCTCAGCTGCAAGTCTTGGTTTCTGCCTGTAAAACAGGGCCATTGTAGAATTGATGGTGCAGGTTAAAATGAGACGTAGCCTCACTGTATCCCCAGGGTGGTGGCCAGCCCTGGGTGGGCACAACCAGGCCCAGCCATTGTGGGCATCCTCCTCGTCATAAGCATCATGGCCAAGCACACCCAGGGCCCAGCACTGGCCTAGACTTCGGTGCAAGTCCCTGGATCCTGAGTACAGTCTGCGAGTGAGAAGGCTGAGTTGAGGAGAGAGCTGTCCACAGAGAGCAAAGAGCAGAGAGAGGCAGGATTGGAATCCACTGACTGCTCAGCACAGACACTGAACTCACACAAGTGGGAAGCAGGAGCAGAGGCACCGTGTAGCCTGGAACCTGGGACAGGGAACCCCTGCCTTCCCACGTTGACCTCTGCTGAGGGCCTGGACTGCCAGCCTTGGCTACGTGGGCACACAGCCACCACCAGGTCTCCCTGCCCTGTTGAGCCCTCTGAGGGCAGCTGGAGCCAGTGCTCCACCCTGCCCCTGGCCACATTATCCCCCACTGACCCCCACAGCTCCCCACAGGGCCCTTGCTCAGACCTCTGCAGCCTCCTTCTCCTTTGTGAAGCAGCCAACAAACCCCTTGCTGCTGCATGCCTGTCTCTACTCCCATTACTGCCTCTGTCTGGAACTCCCTGCCTGCCCACCCCGGCCATTGCTCCCCTTCTCTTTGCATGCCTCCCGCTTCCCCAGACAGAGCCAATGGGTCCCTGCCTCATCTCCCCTTTCTGTCTCAGTCAGACCCCACCTCAGCCTCCCTGCGCTGCCCAACCTGGTCTGCTCCAGGCCTTTCTTCCTCACATAAAGACCCCTGCACCCTGCTGTCCAGCATGGGTCCTGGTAGGGAGTGGGCAGTCAGGAGAGGCCAAGAAGGGTGTCATAGAGCTGAGCCACATCAGAACCCAAAGGGCCTTTCCTGGGCCGAAAGCTGGTCCCATGCTGTTCCAGGAGAAAGTAGCAGCGGCCTGTCTATGGTCACCAGCATGTTGCTGTCAGAGCTGGGACTTGTCCCCGGCCTCTTGGCTCCAGGCTGGAGCCCATCCTCACACATTGCAGCTCAGACCCAGCTTCCCCCTGGAGTGTGTGGTCACAGGCCCAGGGTACGAGAAGTTGCTCAGATCCAGGGCTGTGGGCATAGAGACCTCTGGGCAGAGGCCTGCTTGGCTATGTGGAACCAGCCATGGCCATCAGGGGTCATTGGAGTCTGATCCCTCCCAGCCTCTGAGGGCCTTTCGGCCAGCCATGAAGTCCCAGGCTGATCTGACAGGACATCTGCCCAGCACCCCTTCCCTGCCCCTGAGCCACCCCCAGGGCCTCATCCCCAGCCAGGGCCAGCTAGGCAGACTCCAGTCTCCAGCCTGGTGGCCACTTGATCCTCTCACAAGGATCCTCCTGAATGTGTGTCCCACTCTGATTTCTCCTGTTCCTTCTCAGTCCCTGCCCAGCCCCTCCTTGGCCTCCCCCTCCTCCCTGTCCCTGGTTTCTTTTCTTTTCTTTCCTTTTCTTTTCTTTCCTTTTCTTTTCTTTTTTACAGACTGCATCTTGATTCATTGTACACAAATGGGGTACAACTTTTCATTTCTATGGTTGTGCACAATGTAGATTCACACCATTTGTGTAATCATACATGTACATAGGGTAATGATGTCTGTCTCATTCCCTGGTCTTTCATACCCCCGCCCCCTCCTCCCTCTCATTTCCTCTATGTAATCTAAAGTTCCTCCTTTCTTTTCTCACCCCCCAACCCCACCACACCCATTATGTATCATCATCCACTTATCAGGGAAAACATTCAGCCTTTGGTTTTTTGGGATTGTCTTATTTCACTTAGCATGATATTCTCCAATTCCATTTATCTGCAAATGCCATAATATTATTCTTCTTTAAGACTGAATAATATTCCATTGTGTATATATACCACAGTTTCTTTATCCCTTCATCTGTTGAAGGGCATCTAGACTGGTTCCACAGTTTAGCTATTGTGAACTGAGCTGCTGTAAACATTGATGTGGCTGCATTACCGTAGTGTGCTGATTTTAAGTCCTTTCGGATAACTGAGGAGTGAGATAGCTGGGTCAAAAGGTGCCTCCCTGGTTTCTTTAGTCTCCCATAGCATGGCCTCCTCTCCAGCTCCAGCCCTGACCGGGGAGCAGCCTGGATAGGGTCCATAGGCCCACCTGCTCAAAACCAAAAGCATTATCTTCCCACCGCCCCAACTTCCCCAATGAGGGGAGCACTAGCACAAGGCCTGCCCTTGGCCCCTGCCCTTTCCTGGCTGCCCACCCTTCATGACCACACATCACCTCTCCAGCCCAGCACCTTCTCAACCCCTCACACCACCGTTTTTTTTCAAACACCCATGGGTACAGTTGGCATCCCTGCCTCTCTCTGCCTGTCCCCTCCCCTGCACACCACAGCTGGGTGCTGCTGTCTCCAGAGTCCAGCCCAGGCCTGCCCTTGCCCTGCTGGACCCCACTTTTGCTGCCTTCTGAGGCTGCCAGCCGCTCCTCCCGCCTGCGGCCGTCCCTGTGGTGTGCATATGCCCTCATCCATGGTGAGCCTGGGCATGCTGCCCCTCTCTTCTTTTTTTCTTTTCTTTTCTTTTTTTTTTTTTTTTTTTTTTTTT
>JAJEJO010004436.1:34143-123326 GCA_020662805.1 Glaucomys volans
GAGGACCAGCCTGCCATCCACGAGAAGGGTAGGGACACTGTCAAGTCGTCACATGTTTCACATCGGATGTGGGCCTGTGTGCAGAGAAAACCGATCAAGTAGAAGCGAAGAGGGCTCCATTCGTTTCATGCAGGAGATGATGCCTGCTGTACTGGTGTCCCGTTGCTGAGCAGCATGGCCCAGGCTGCCCAGGAGCAGTGTTTTGTCACTTCCATGGCTCTGGCTCTTGGTGGCATGCCTCTCCTGCTTTCTTGCCTGGAGTCCCTCAGGCCTGCCAGTCTTCTCTCCCCTCCAGAGCCCTCTAGCAGGGCAACCCAAGTTCGCTGTCAGGAGTTGGGGACTGCTCAACCTCCCCTGCCCAGCCTTCTACTGTGTGAGCTGGCTTCCGGGAAGGGACCCTTCCCTTCCCTGCCCAGCCCCTGGCTTGTGTCCCTAGGCACATCACCATGCACACCCATGCACTGGTTGACTGAGAGAAGTGACAGGTCACTGAGGATTGGCCTCAGTGTCCAAAGGTAGTTGTCCTTCCCTGGGGGGCATTGACCCAAGCTCTTAAAAGAGCAGTCCTCCATGTTGATAGGTTGTCTGTCTGCTGTGCCCCGAACCCTCCGGTTCTTCAATCCTCAGGGGCCCTGGGAAGCAGCAGCTGTCCCTGGGGTGCTGGGGGGGGGTGGGGCACAGCCAATGAGGTAGCAGGCAGCCCAGGCCTGCTCTGCAGGGTAGCAGGGTGCTCCCTGCAGCTCCTGGGGGGACAGTCGTGGATGATCACTGCTGTAGCTCTAAGGAGCTGCTCACACCCTGAGAATCTCCTAGTAGTACAGCTCTTCTGCTCTTGGGTCCCCGAGGACCATCATGGGAACTTGGTGAGGTGCTGCCACAGGGGCCCCATGCCTGGGCTTCATCTTTCTGGTCACTTATTGGAAAGGAGAAACATATTTGTTCCCTGGTCAAGGCCACAGGTGGCACTGGGCAGCCTATTCCCCATAACTTCCTTTAGGGTGCCCTTGGAAGGAGGGGTAGGGTTAATGTGTCAAATATTTGCTGCCTATTTAAACTGGGGCTTCAGATAAACAAGATTTCCATTATCACCCATGCCACATCGGGGAATCCTTATCAGAAAGTGTTGTTGTTTATCTGAGATCCAGGTTGACTGGGCGTGCTGGGTTGCCATTTGCTAAATCCGCAGCCCGAAGCTCTGGCTACTTGGTCCAAGGCTGCCCAGGCTCATGGTCCCCGCCAGGCCTGCTTGGAAGTCCTGTCCTGGGAGGCTTGGACTTGACTGTGGTGACACCTAGTGACTAGCCTGGGAAACTTCAGGAGGGGCAGGGGAAGGAGGTTAGCCTGGGAGGGGTGGCAGCAGGATGCCTGGGGCAGGGAAGCAGGGCAGCCTTCGCCAAGCACCTCCTGTGTCTGTCCAGGTGACTGTCAGGGAATGCTCCTACAGGAGGGCCTCGACTCCCCGCTTCATACCTCAGACAGAGGCCCAGAAGAGATGCATGAGCCGGGCTGAAAGGGCCCACCCTGGCGCCACCCACACCACAAGGCCCCAGGCAGCTCTGCAGTTGCCCGTCCATGTGTCTGTGCAGACCGCGTCCAGGCCTCAGCACTGGTCAAGGAACCAGGTAGGGGGTTGCAGAAGGTCAGAGATTGGCGTCCACTGCTGCTTCCCAGAAAGCAGGGCCACTGTCCTCTCTGATCTGGCATTCCAGGAGGCAGCGCAGTCTCCACCATGCCTGGCCGTCCATCTGCGGATACAGTGCCTGTCTACCCAGAGGTCAGCCATGGCACTGGACTTGGTCTCAAGCTGAAAATGAACCTGGGACTGGGCACCCCTGGCTCTGCTGTCTCAAATGGAGCAGCAGTGCTTTGGAAGCCAGCCCCGTGTGACAGAAAGAATGCTGAGATGCTCTGTGCTGGCTGCTGTGTGACTCGGGACAGGACAGCCCCGCAGGCTTCATGGAGGAGGAGCACCTCCTTGGAGATACTCTCCAAGCCAGCAGCTTGCTGGTGAGCACAAAGCAGAATGTCCACTTTTGAGCTAGCCCATGTCCTTCACCAGGGGCATTGGCCACACAGCCTGTGGAAATTTCTCCAGCACCTATTGTGGCTGCACCTGTGGTGCTGAGAGCAGGGCAGAGTGAGAGGCACAGATGAGGGGCAGGTGCACCTGAGTGGAATCTTGCAGCTGAAACAAAGAAGGCCCTCCCTGACTTCTGGGGGATAGCGGGCGCAGCCACAGGAGAGCAGGTGAACGTGGAAGGAGCTCTAGGAGCAGATACAGCCAGGCTGTGAGTGCCACGGAGGCCAGTCACACCCTCAGGGCCAGCTTCCTGGGCCCTGGTGGGGCTATGAAACCCATAGGAGGGGCTGGGGTAAGGACAGCAGGAGGAAGAAGAATGGACAGAGCAGGTGACACACCCAGCTGGGACCTTAGGGCCCCAGATGCCCCGGGGAGAAACTTTCCCCTTTGTCCAAGATGGTATATCAACCAAAGTAGGTGGAGTAGTGAGGAGGAGGATGGACAGCAGAGTCCACTCCAAGGGGCCATGAGACTGACAGGTGGGCACCAGGCCTGGTGGGAAGAGATGTGAGTACTTAAGTGTCGATGTGGCTGCCAGGGAGTGGGGTCCTGCTCCACCCACAAGGTGAGAGACAAGTGCCTTTACCTCTCCAAGCCGCAGCATCCTCACCAGTGGCTGGAGCTGCAGATGGTCCCTGGCCCTCAGCCATCAAGATGTGTTCAGATGCAGAGGCTCACTGAGAGCCTGGCTCCACAGAGGCGCTCTAGGTAGGTGAGGCCCACAGTCAGCAGTCACTCATGCCCAGGTGAGGCTGTCCTATCTTGGGCTCATGGTCAGCTGGGGGTCTAGTCTGAGGTACACGGATGCTGGAGCCCCTCCAGGCCTGGGTTTGCCCCAGAGGGTGTAAGTTAGGGTTCAGGATGGGAGGCAGAGTCTCAAGTTTCTGCTGAAGCCCAGGCCGCATAACAAAAAGCCTCTGGG
Organism: Glaucomys volans; assembly: GCA_020662805.1. Classification (NCBI taxonomy): domain Eukaryota; kingdom Metazoa; phylum Chordata; class Mammalia; order Rodentia; family Sciuridae; genus Glaucomys; species Glaucomys volans. The sequence goes on from JAJEJO010004436.1 coordinate 37,146, forward strand.
TGCACACTCCGGATGCACCCAGTGCAGTGGCAGGTAGGCTGCAGGGTCCCTGCATCCAGTGGCCAGACTGAGCCTGGACAGCAAGGCACTAGTGTTGCCCAAGTGCCAGCCCCTCTTCTGATGCAGGGTCCACAGCCCAAAGTGGCCGCACACAGTCCTCAGAGCATTTGGGTTCACCAAGCGTTGCTCCCTCAGGCGTGGGTGCTCAGGCCCTGCCACCTCAAGGGCCCCCAGTCTGATGGGGACAATGTATAACCAGCCTGTTGTAATTAGCGCAGCAGAGACGCTGTGATGGAGGAGGGAGGTCAGAGAACTGGGGTGGGGGTCAGGCACAGCCCTTAACCCTGCCAAAGGGCTTGGGAGAGGATGGGAACAAGGAAAAGGGGACTCCAAACAGAAGCTCAGATAACTCAGCAGAAGTTGCCAAAGGGGGAGGGGGAGTAGGGCCCGCACAGAGGGAAAGCACATTCCCAGAAGAAACCCAGCAAGGAGGGAGGGAGGCCGTGCAGGGCTCTGGGACCTGGTGGGGCTTGCAGACGAGCTGAAGGGTAGCTGGCAGGGGTCGGGGACCCAAGTGCCCTGCCCTGTTAGTCCTCAGTAGAGCCTTTTTTTTTTTTTTTTTTTGTCGCCATGGGAGGACATAGTCATATTTGTGTTCTAGAAAGCTCCTTGTGCAGCTGGAGGCAGACAGACTTTCAAGTCAGGCAGATCTAAGCTCACATTCAGGTTCTTCCATGTCCTACTCAAGTGACCACGGGCAAGTTACTTCATCTCTCTGAAGCACCTGTAACGTAGGACAAAGCTGCTCACATGGCAGGGTGATGCTGTAGAGGCCTCTGTCTGCGTGCAGCCAGGTGTGGGACGAAAGTCGAGCCTCATGTAGCTCTCTATGGCTCTAAGGAACCTGGTGGCATTGTTCCCTGGCTGGGCTGGGCAGGGTCAGAATTCAGGCATACTGCAGAAGCTCACAGTAGAGATGGCCTTGGAGAGACAGGGTGGAAATGGCCCTGAGCAGCTGGGTCGCTCTAGTCCTCCATGGAACTGGGAAGCACCCAGAGCTGTCTCGTGGAAGCCCACTGGAAGGGCAGGTTCTGGGTCAAGGGTGGGTTTACAGCCACCCCTCCCTTACCATGCTTATTGGTCAAGTAACTGATTCTTTTTGTCCTTCTCTGCTCACTTGTAAAGTCGGAGTAACAGTGACTTTGATAAGTGGTCCTGTGACTTCAAGGTTATTCATTTAAGAGCTTGGTGTGTAGCAGGTGCTCAATAAATGACTGTTCTGGTTGTCATCGACCTGTCATCAGCAGATTTCTGGTGGGCCTATTCTGCAGCCCAGAGCTGCTGCCTTCTGTCTTGCTTCAGGTCTGTCCCCGAGACCCAGCCCCCGTGCCTCCATGTTCCCATATGGTGAGGTGTGTAACCCCATGCCACTCCCACCTCTGGGCTCGTCTCAGGAGACTAGCCAGGCAGCACGTGGCAGCATGTGGAGCAGGGCTCTGCACCCTTGTCCCTTCCACCAGTCCAGTCCCCTAAGCCTCCTGTGCCCTCCCTCACAGGGCCTGTTCTTCAACCTCCTTGAAAATTTTCTTTTCCCTGTGTGGCTTGGACTGCTTATGGGGACTGAGCTGGGGTGGGCAGCAGCCTCTTCCTGCCCCCCACGGCTCCGGCCTATTTCTTGGCTTCATCATTTTCTGTTGACCATGTGAAGGGAAGGAAAATCCCTCCCACGTCCAGGGGGTGGGGGGCAGAGCAAGGCCATTGGGTGTTTGGGGTTTTGTTTTGCTGCTTCTCTTGCTCTCCCTTCCCAGTTTGCCCTCTTCCTGTGTGTTTGAGGAACATGGACACAAAGTGATGTTATTGACGAAGTCGCCATAGCAACAGCCCTCAGGAGACACACATTTCAGCTTTGTCATCCGAGCAGAGGCTCCTAAGTACAAGCAGACAGGCGTGCCTCACACCCGCTGTAGAGGTGTGACAGTGCACTGGTGTGGCCAGGCACTTTGCTGTCTCTCTCCATGTGCACCTGGGCTGGTGTCCAGAAACAAGGGCAGGCCTTTGGGGAAAGTAGGCCCTCCTGGGGGAGGGCTGTGGGCCCATCAGGGAGCAGGACAGACGAGGATCTGGGGGAGGGCCAATGAAGGGAGACGCTGGGTGCTTCCGACTCAGGCATAGCCAGGCACATCCTTCCCTGATGCTGATCCCCTCTCCATGTGTCACTTATGCAGTGGATTGCAGCATCCAGAGCTCCTCCTGTGACATGCACATCACTGGCCTGTGAACAACCTTCTGTGGCTCCTTCCTGCCCGAAAGAAGTCCCATGACAGCTTTATGTGCACCCTCAGCCTGCCACTCCCCTCACCCAGAACAGAGGGCCACACGAGTAGTGCACACCTGTATCACAGGTCCTGCAACTGTCCTGTTTTGCACTGGTGGAAACCAGGCTCAGATGTGAAGGAAACTGTTCCAGGTCGTGGACACTTGGCAGAGTCCAGGTGTGGATCTGGTGAGGCAGCAACAGAGCACCATCTCCTCACTGCCCGGCCCAGCCCAGACACCAGGCAGACACTCAGCCGGAGTTTGCAGTGCCTAATTGGATTTGGATGGGTTTGCATCAGATTAGATTTGGCATGGCGGGCAGCCTGGACTGGCGGGCACCAGGCCTCTGATGACCAGGGCTTCTGGGAACAGTTCTGAAGTTCTGTCTGGACTCCCCTCAGGGAGGAGAGGCAAACAGAGCCTCTGCTGAGCCTGGCACTCATGGTTCCTCCTTGTCTGGAACGAGGGAGACATAGAGTGGCTCTAGTAGTTTGGCTCCCAAGAACAGGCCTGGCACAAGCAGGGAGTTGCAGAGGACAGAGCTCACTCAGGGCCCTGCAGGCCCAGGGGCTTGCAGGAGGCCATTCTGTGCTCAGCCCTGGGCTGGGGCTGGGCGTGAGTGGGCTCAGCTCTGCATCAGAGGAGCTTGCAACCTGGCATGGTGAAGTATCTGCTGCCCAGCAGCTGGCACCCGCCTGCTGCTCAGAGGAGTGGGGTGGGGCTGAGGCTGTAGAAAGCTGATTGACTTCCCCTCTGGAGCTCAGGACCACTCTCCCAGAATAGAAGTGTCTAGTCCCAAGCACCTCATATGTCCTGGGATTCATCTTACACACCCACTTGGCCACAGGGCTCCCGTGGCAGCCATCCCCTGTGGAGAGGACAAGCTGCCTACCTCCCTGCTCTCAGTTCCCACCTCCGGTCAGCATTGCCCTAGGAAAGGAGATGGGAGGAAGTGCTCCAGGTCTGCTGCAGGCTGGGAAGAGGCCACTGGTCCCGTGCCCACCACCTTACCTTAAAGTGAAGAGCTGGAGTGGGCCACCCTAAGGCCCTTTTAGTCCTGGGGTCTCTTCACGTCCAGGGCACCATGCTAAATGAGGGGGACAGACTGTTCCACAGCGACTGCAGGACTTCTCAGAACCTTTGATGTTTGCCACCAGTTACTTCCAAGGCCTGAGTGCGTTCCTAGAACACAAGCCAAAACGCCCCAAGAGTATTTTCAAACTTCTCCCCTTGCCCCTGAAACAGCAGCCAGTGGGCTCAGTCTGCTCTCAGTGAGGATAGCTTTAGTCCTACCTCCTCTTCCTCCTCTCTCCTCTCCCACTCTTCTCTCTTTCCCAGCCACTCTTTGCTGAGCCCCCACTCTCTGCCAGGCCCTGTGCTGGGAACTTGTGATACAGAATAAAGCCTAGGCAGCTGTCCCCTTCAGCCCAGGCCACAGGAAGCAGGCGAAGGCAGATGCTGCATCCATGGGCGCGCTTTCTGGAGAAGGTGCTCAGTGACACTCTTCAGTTATCTCTGCAGCAGCACTCGGGGGTACATTGTGTCACCGCCACTTCATGGCTGACAAAACAGATGTGGGGAAGGCAGCAGTCCAGTCAGAGGCTCCCAGGCTGCGTGAGGCGGGCTCAAGTGCCAGCCCCGCTTTGGAGCATCACAGTCTTCAATGGTGGCGAGTGCAACTGGGCATCTGAAGCCTTGGCTTGGTAAGCCCAGGCCTTGGTGTGAACAGTGTGCACCATGGTGCTGGCACTAGCCCCAGCAACAGGACACCCGGCCTGAGGCGCCGTGTGGAAGAGGCACCAAGGTGGGGGTGGGGTGCCAAGCCCCTCATCAGGAGGAAGAGCTCAGAGCCATGAGGCCTGGTCCTGAGCTGCCCTGTGAAGAGGGCCACCTCAGTCAGGCAGGGTCCAGGCCATACCCAGAGACAAGGACGCTGTGCAGGCCGACCTCCTGTGCTTCTGCCCAGACAGGTGGGTGTTGGGCCTGCAGGAGCCAGTGCTGCTCCCCACTAGAGATGAGGCAATGCAGCCGCCCAGGAGCCAGAATGATGAGCAGGGGCGACTGCAAGTCACCCCCATTCCAGGCCATGGTAGCCATCTTTGGAGAGGTTGCAAGGGTAGCTTTAAAATGTGGTGATGCCTGCTGCCATTTCTCTCAGGGGAGGGCCCCCAAGCACTCAGGCCTCCTCCTGCCCGTTGTGCAACCCGTGAGCCTAGCTCTGCAGGGCTGAGAGGATGTTCCCCTCAGGCCCGCCCTGCTCTTGTTTTGGAAAGTATCATTTTTGGTAAAAGTACATTATTTAAATTCTTTTCTTGGGCTGGGGATGTAGCTCAGTTGGTAGAGTGCTTGCCTCATAAGCACAAGGCCCTGGGTTCAATCCCCAGCACTGCAAAAAAAAAACAAAAAAATTCTGCATGCTCAAAAGGAAAGTTGATTGGATGGCAAGTCGAGGGAGGGGAAGAACTGAGCGCTTTCTAAAGCCCAGTGCTCTTCAATCCAAGGTTCATGAATGTATCAGCTCCCCAGGGACCTATTTATGGCTGGTGTGATCAGCAGGGCTTCTCGTAAATTGCTGTCCTTTGACTGGAAGTGGAAATTCAATCTCCCTTTCTTCATCATGTGCAAGCCTGAGCTAAATGGGCCTCCAGCTCCTCCATCTTGAGAAGCAGCAAGATCTGCTTCAGCGTGGGCACCGGGCAGTGCTGGGAAACGGGCATGGGCATGGTATGGGGAGGCAAAATTAGTACCCAGGGGTCAGGAGGTTTGCAGAACTGGTGGAGTTGGAGGTGTGCATGGGATTTTGTTTGTGGAAGGCAGGAAAGCATGATTCCCAGGAGAAAGGAGAAACTGGGAGGATAGGGTACCTCTCAGGGATGGTCCCAGGCAGTGTGGGATTGGGACCCAGGGAGTATGTGCATGGGTCAGGGATGCAGTGTGGGTGGAACACTGGGGAGCCACAGAAGTCTTCTGAGCAAGGAAGGAGGGGTAAGCCTGGGCTCTGAGTCCACCATTGACAGTGGCCATTAATGATCGTCAGGGAGACTGCTTGGTGGCCGCCATTCCCAGGGCTAGGGTCTCCCAGAAGACCTGCTGAGAGACTGACTGTGTCTAGATGTCCAAGAAAGTCCCTCTCCTGAAAGCCACCTCTGAAGCTGGGTGACTGCCCTCTCCAGGACCTCACAGGGAGATCCCTTTCTCCAGATCCACAGGGGGAGGCAGTAGCCTTCAGAATTCAGGGCCCCCATAAGGATTCCTGGTCCTACTGAATGCCTGCCTCATGCCTGGCATCTTTCTGTCTGTGACCTCTTTCATCTGCTCACCTACTCTCGGATGATCATGCCGGCTCAGAGATCATGAGACTCAGAGAAGTGAAGCAGGTATCCCCAAGGCCCACAGCTAGTAGGGAGGCCGTGTTCACACCCACACCTGCCTGACTCTGCAGTGCCTTTCTAAGAGAGCAATGTGCTAGCGCTGGCTGATCCCAGCTCCAGAGCCTGCTGTGCACAGTGTGTCCCTGCCCCTAATCCAGTGGTCCCCATGGAACACCCCCTGGTAGCTTGAAATCAGCCAAGCGGAGGGTTCGCACCACAGAACTTGGCAAAGGCTGCAGATCAGCCCTCTGCCCTTGACCTCGTGTGTTAAGCCTCCATCAGTACACCTCTGGGCCAGCCATGCAAGGGTGCCAGTGGGAGCTGAGAGAGGAGAGGACTGGGTCTCCATGTGAACTGGGAACTTCCTGTGAGGGTCAGCAACAGCCAGATGCTGTGCGTCTTTAATCATTGGCTGGTTGGTTAGACTGCATCTTGCAACAGTTGGGCAGGAAGAAGGGAGAAAGTCAAGGTGAAGGAATGGCCAAGAGTGAAGAAGCAGGTGAGACCAGGAGTCTGGGTGCTGGGCAGAGTGCAGGCTTCACTCATTGCCATTTTGAGGGTTTTGATTTTACCTTTAGACTTTTGATGGTGCTGCAGATCAACCCAGGGCCTCTGCGTGCTGGGCAGGCACCCTACCCATCAGCCACACCCAGCCCTAGGTTGTTTTAAGCTGTAGAATACCTGCCACAGAGTTTGTGTTTACATCCTGCGTTGCTGCGTGCCAGTGTTCATGGAACACAGGGTCGAGATGGAGTTGGCCCTTTCTTAGCACGGAGGCCAGTGTGTGCCCTGGGAAGAGAGGCCACCCACATGTTCACCCGCCTGGGCTTCCTGCCTCTCTCCAAAGCCGGCTTTGCTCCTCCACAGCTCCTTGCAGGTGGAGATGTAGTCAGGTCACAGAGCTGAGGTGCAGGCTGTGGCTCTTCCCTTTCATCTGCCTTTGGCCTCTTGATTGACTTGTGACCCACAAGCTCTCACTTGACCCCTGACCTCATAAATTCTGGAAACTCCTCACAAATTACCAGGAAGATAAACATCAACTGGGGTCAAGGGAAGGGGGTCTGAACCACTCCAGACAAATAGGGAGGGGGATGGAGTCTGCTGGGTGAGGGAGGGCAGCAGGGAGGGAAGTTTTCTGGGACCGTGGGGGACAGACAGGCCAATGGCCCTGACCCGAAAGCAGTTCCAAAGACCTAACCCAAAATCTGGCTTAGGGCAGGAGGTTTGCCTAGTCAGCTCTGTGGGGTTTTTTTTTGTTTTTTTTTTTTGTGTGTGTGGTGCTGGGGATTGAACCCAGGGCCTTGTACTTGCGAGGCAGGCGCTCTGCCAACTGAGCTGTATCCCCAGCCCTTTGTGGGTTTCATCTACAGGGCAGCACAGAGCACCAGACCTGGGCACAGGGTCCTTGCCCTCTCCCTAGGTGTCTCCATGTGCATCACCAGTCCACACCTGTCTGTGTGTGTGCACATGTGTACATACCAGCGTGCATGGTGTGTGCAGCAGCCCAGAGCCCACCATTCGATCATGACATTGCCTCTCTCTCTCTCTCTCTCTCTCTCCCCCTGCCCCCCCCCCCGTCCCCAACCCCTCTCTTGTCTGTCTCTCTTCCCAGAGGGTATGAACTGCATGAACAAAGACCATGGCTGTGCCCACATCTGCCGGGAGACACCCAAAGGTGGGGTGGCCTGTGACTGCAGGCCCGGCTTTGACCTTGCCCAAAACCAGAAGGACTGCACACGTAGGTAGATGGAGGCAATGGGTCACCCCACGCATCTCCCACTCTCGCTTTGTAGAGGGTCCATCCAGGCTATTGGATGTGGCCAGGGAGGGCACTCAGCTCTACAGGGTGGAAAGAAGGGCAGCTCTGCTGAGGGGGCCTTGTGGGGCTGGAGGGGGGTGGCTGTGAACCCTAAGCTTGGGGTTTCCCCTACCGTGGTGACACCGTCAGTGCAGGCCCAGGCCTGGATCTTGTGTCGGTCCCTGAGCTGAACTCTCCTGTGGGAAGGATGGTCTGTGGCATGGAGGTCTAAAGTCCCAGGTTCCTGGAAGGGCCTGACAAGCCCTCAGGAGTGGGAGAATGTGAAGAAGCAGAGGAGTGTCCTGGGGTCCCAGTCCAGGCTGTGCTGACATTACTACCAGGATCAGAGATGAGAACTCACAGTGGCTCCCACAAGGCTGACCGCAAGTGGTGAGACCCTGGGAGACCCCCACTGAAGGAGGCCACTGGGCCAGTGGGGGAGTTGGCCTACAGCATTCAAGTGTCACCCAGCTCTTATCTTGGCCACCCAGCTCCCCAGCAGAGTGGGCTCAGGAAGCAAAGTAGGACAGGGGCTGAACACACTTAGCTGCCCTTCAGAGATTCAGAACCCACCCAACATCCCACGAGCTTCCGGGAAATGGGATACAGCCTCTGCCCGTTGGAAACAGGGATGCCCAGCTTGGTACCATATTTGCCCTGGGTCTGCCAAGGGCCAGGGAAGGCTGTGGTAAGCACTTCCCATCTCAGCCAGAGCCACAGGCCTCAGCAGGCCCACTTTCTGATGCAAAAAATAGGACAGAGGAGCCTGAGAAAGCACTCCTTGCTGGGGCTGTGGAGTGGCAGCCTGAGGCCACCAGCTGGCGTGAAGGAAGTGGCCTTTCTTCCTCCCCTCATTCTGTGCAGAAGACACTGGTCAGTGCTGGTCACCATCCTTTGTCACTGTGACTCTGCTCTCACCTGCTCACTGGTGTGCCTCACCACACCTCTTCCAGCTCAGCTTCACAAACTCCAGCAGCTACTAAAGCCCTGGAGATCCACATGCATAGATACCGTCCCCATCTCCAGGACCTTGTGCTTCAGCCCCAAGGAGCCACCATATATTCCCCAAAGCAAAGGCCCTTCCTCTGCCCTGGTGTGGCCCTGGATGTGTACCAGTCTTCCTCTCTGCTTCTGGTTCTTTGCCATGGGACAGCAAAAAAAAAAAAAAAAAAAAAAAGCATGAACGTGTCACCAAGGCAGGACAACAGGGCAACCTCAGGACTCCAGCCAGGGTCCCTCTCCTCTAACTGCAGAGAAACCACCTGCTGCCTGGACACTTTCAGAATGGAAAGTGCTACCTCTGACTTCCCCAGTCCTCCTGGTTGAGTGATCTGAGTTTCCTCACGAGAAAGGACCAGAACAAGAATGCGGGCAGCCTTCAGGCAAGTGCACTTCAGTCAGAGGACAGGCTGAACTTCCCTCAGCACCAGACCTTGAGGCAGGACTGAGGAGAGCGCTGGGACTGGCCAGCATCTTATTCAGTAACCCACCTGGGACACAAGCTGCCAGGGAACAGTGTCCTCGGAGCATCTCCTGAAGGGCCAGCTTGGTTGGAAGTCAGGGACCGGGGGGTGCTCAGAGACTAACTCCTGGCCGAGATGTTTGTCAAGGCATGCAGGGTCAGCAAGTGTGTGACCATCCTGTGGCCTTGGTTTTTGCTGTGGCTCATGACACAGGGCTAATTAGCCCTGAGACCTATGCCCTTACCCTTGATCTGCTTTTGGTCCAGGAAATTCTGGTTGAGTTGGACTGGGGCTGAGGCCTGACTTAGCAGCCTCTCTGGACCCAGGAGCCAGGAGAGGAGGGTGCTCCAGGGCTCTGCACCAAACTCTTGTCCCTCCAGGGCCAGGCCCACTCCAGAGACAGTCATTTTCTCCATTCCACTCTTTGTCTGCCCAGATGTGTATTTCCATGTACAAGCTGAAGGCTCAGTCCTTAGAGGTGCTCGAGATGCCCACATGCCTGTGGAGAGGGATCAAGGGACCCAGGATTTGTCACCTGAGTGCCATTTTGGGGGCAGAGCCCATCAGCACTGTCCTCACTGCCTTCTCCCCAGCTCCACCCAGACCACTCTGAAATGGGCTCTTTGCAGTTCCAGCGAGGTACATGCCATGCAGCTCAGGGGTCCTCTACCGGGACCTGTGTAAACTGCAGCCCTGAGCCCTTGACTTCCCCGGCTTTCCTTCTGGTCAGAGACGAGCTGTTTCAGAGCTGAGACTGGGCTGCAGGAGGAGCCCACCCAGGGCTGAGGGGAGACCCTGCAGAGGACCAGATGCTCATGTGCAAGGCCCTGTCAGGCTCCCTGCAGCGTTTTGCAGCTCCTTGGAACTTCATCCTGCAAGTCAGATCAAGAGGAAGGTGCCCAGTCAAGCCTCTGGTTGCTGAGGACAGCATCTGGGAGGCTGGGAAGACACCTGTCCTGTCATGCCATTCCTGCTGTGTCCTCACCTGCTGTGGAGACTGCATGAGCTTAAGGCTGAGGGTCACCAGGACGGGAGTGCCCAGATGCTCGGTGGTGGTGTCCATGCAGGGAGAAACTCCCGAGGAATGCAGCTAAAGAAGTCCACTCTAAAGTGTTCGGGGTCCTTCCCAGGAGCTGCCACCAACAACTTCCCTCTGCCAGCACCACGCTCATGGGCCATCCTAACAGGACTGAGTCAAACTCGGAGTGTGGAGTTGGGGCCACCCTGCCCGTAGTTGATCTGAGGTCTGTTGTTGCATATTTGGTCTTCACAGGGGTTTGTCAGGTACATTAGCAGTACTGACAGAATTGTGGATGACACTCAAGCCGTCCATGAGACACACTGTACTTGACCTGGTGTGCCGTGCACCCAGAGGACAGGGTTTCCACACCGGCTCCCTGGTGGGATTGGGCAGGGCTGAAGGGCCTCCATAGAGATCTCGTCTCCCCTTGTTCCCTCTGGCACACTCTCTCACCCTGGAAACTGATAATGTGGTTTCTTTTCAATAAACTTGAATTGGCCATTTCTCCTACCCCGGAATGACCCTGTTTGGTTCAGCCCCTTGTGAGCCGACCCGGCTGACTGATGGGCATCAGATCCTCTGGGCCACAGGCGGTGCCAGCCATGTGACATGGTCTGCTTAGGTCACTTTCAGCACAGCACCTCAGACAGCATTCACTGCCAAGATCTGTCTGCCGGGCTTCCCTGGGCGGGGGGGGGGGGGGGGTGCTTGAGGGGTAGAGTTGAGCTGACCAGCTGGGTATGCAGAGTGGTGGCATCCTTGAGAAGAGCATCCCTCTGCATGCTCCAGAAGACAGAGAGCTCTGCAAGAACTGAGGAATGAGTGTTGCCCCCAACCATAGCCACCGCCTCTGCCCCGGGCTCTTGGAGAATATCCTGGTATCCACCGCTGCCCCTCTGACACAGTCAGGGAGATGGAATGGCAGCTTGTCCCACTCTTCCACCACCACCATCCAGGCACAGCAGCTGTGCACCTCTGCTTCCAGCCCAGACGGTCAGAGTCTGCTCCCACTCACCTCTAGGGACCAGTTGGGCCTGAGACCCTGGAGGGCACAAGGGCACAGGGCAAGCCCAGCAAGCCTTGTCCCTGGCCACCTGGGGCCCTTGCATTCCTCCCCCTCCCCGGAAGCCACAGCCAACTCCCACAGACTAACCCTGTGCTGTCGTTCTGTTTATACACGCTTGTACACTGTGGGCCTAACTAGTAACCTGTAACTATGGAAACGGAGGCTGCCAGCACAGCTGTGAGGACACGGACACCGGCCCCATGTGCGGCTGCCACCAGAAATACGCCCTCCACTCAGATGGTCGGACGTGCATCGGTAAGTCCTCTCCCCACATGCCCACAGGGTGCACCCTGTCGCCTACGGTCCAGTCTCCCAGGAGGAAGCCGAAGGGAAGCAAGAAAAGGTGGGGTCCCCAGGTGTCAGCTTTTGTGGACACCTACCCTGGGTCCCTAGCAACGCCTGGTCCAGGGCAGGTGGTCTGCAGGGAGGAGGAGGGCATTGTCCACTCCTAAGCACCCGTGTTCTCCTGATGTGGAAAACCCCTGGCCAGATGTGCGTAGTCTACGTGGCCACCATTGGATCCATGAGTGTCCACAGCAGTCTGGGAAACCCAGAGGTGTCCTCAGAACATGGCTGGTGGTGGGTGGATGGTGTGCATCTCTGGACCTGGGTGTGGCTGCTCTGACCTGCTTCTCACCCAAGCTGATGGGCTCTCGCAGGACTTCCTCCCACCTGAAGTCCCTCCTCAGCGACACCCACCCATTGCCTCCCTGCCACAGGAGTCCTGATCTGAGTCTCGGCCCCTTGCTTCCTCCAGGCCCATGTTTCCAGAGGGAAGCTTGACTATTTGTGATTATTTCATGCCACAATCACTGGTAGTTTTTTCTCCCACTCAAAAGTAACAGCAGATTTTTTAACCCAGAAGAGGAGGCATTTCAGAGCTGGCTCCAGAGCTCTCCTCCTCCTCTGCTCAGCGCTGGCACGTCAGCACGGGTCAGTGGCCACGGTCGTTATGGTTTTTAAAAGGCCCGTTTCTGATTGTTGTCTCTGGAAAGTGTTTCTGGAGGGATTTTCAAGTGACAGAAGGGGGGTTGATAGCAAGTATAAGCACACAGGCCTGGGGTTGCTGTCACACTCCGTCCCCTGGGGCTGCTCCCTCATGTCTCAGAGCTGGGCGCTGGCCGGGCGGGGATCCCGGGCTGTCACCCCAGCCCAGGGCCGTGGTCTGCCTACAGTGGTTCTCCCTCTGTGTGGTCTCTCCTCTCAGACAGCTGTCGTTATTTTGTTTTATCTCATCCCTCCTGCTTCTCTGGTGATGGTCCCTGATTGCCTGTCTTGTCTGACAACTGACGTTCGTTAATTATTTTCAGAGCCAAAAGCCAAAACCAAACCAACCAATCAAAAAAAAAAAAATTAAAAGCCAAACCGGGTCTCAGACCAGTGTCTCTATTGCAGCCTGATCCCGTCTAGAACCTCCTGTCCTCTGGCCTTTCGCCTTCACTGTCCCCAGACTCTCCTGGGCTGCCGCCTCCCTCCTGTCTCGTCTGCTCCCGGTCTCCCGGGGTTTGCATGTCCAGTGGGGCCACCTCTGTGGCCACTGGACCAGCGCAAACAGCTGCCCGGCCAGATGCGCTCCCAGCCCGTCTAACCCTCTTGTCTGTGTGCTCCTGGCTCATTCCTACTCATTTTTTAAAAATGTTTTCACACCTGCTGCATGTGGCGGTCCCTGCTTGGATCTCTCTGAAGTGACTTCCCAGGTCCTCCCCTCCCTCCCCCCATCAGAAGACATTTCTGACCCAGCTTTGCTGCCGGCTTCCCTTCCGGCCAGGATGAGAACCTCTGTCATCTGCCTTGCTCATGTCAGCAGCTCCCGGGAACATGTCTTCACACGTTCCAGCTGCGCAAGGCAATGCGCTAACCTCCGCTCCTACAGGAGCCTCCTGCACAGCTGTCGCCGGAGGCTGCCTGGCTCCCAGCGTTCCTTCTCCCGCTCCTGCAGCGACTGCCCCTCTTGCAGCCCTTGCTGAGCACTCGAATGCCAGCCCTCATCCTCTAGACAAGCAGGCAACCAGCGCTGCCCAACAACCCCAGTGTCCTGCATCCGCGCGGCGGGATCCACTGTTCTGTGTGCACGCGTGTGCTCCTCTCTATGTTCTGGTCTTCATTTTGCATGAGTGACACTTTCACATCCTTGTGACAGGGCACCTGCTGTCCCAGGCGCATCCATCACCGGACCTCGCGGCCCTGTCCCCTTGTCCTGTGCCTGCCTCTCCAGCCTGAGCCGTGGGGGTCTGTAACCGCTTGTCTCCGTGAGCACCACAGTGCTGGTGTCTGCACTGTGGCCTCCGCAGAGCATCCTCCCGCTCTGGCCTCAGCCGCCTCTCCTGTGTGGTTGCACCAGGCCTGCGTCCATCTGTCCTGGGTCATGTTGCAGTCACCCCCTCTTCCGCACGCCCTTGCTGCCTCTCTGCTGTGCCTAAGCACACCCACCCTGGAGGTCCTGGGATTGGCCCCTTGGCAAGGACCCCATGCTGGCCCGCATGCTGTGTCGGCTTCGTGTGCGCCATGCTGAGAGGCTGGCTGTCTTGGGCCGAGGGAAGTGGGCTCTCATTAACCTCTGGCTCCGTGTTTGTCCCTTACTTGTGTTTTAGAGAAGGATGAGGCTGCAATTGAGCGCTCTCAGTTCAATGCCACGTCAGTAGCTGATGTGGACAAGCGGGTGAAACGGCGGCTACTCATGGGTAACACTTTTCTTCCACTTCCTTTGTCATGCTTGCCCTTGCGTGTGCGGTGGGCGTGAGTGTGTACATGCATGTGAGGCACGTGTGCTGGTGTGTGAGGGTGAGTGTGTTGTGGTGTGTGTGTGCATGTGGGTGGACATCTGCGTGGACTGGTGTGTGCCCCTGTGTGCACAGCCTGTGTGTGTGAGCATGGGGTGCTCTGTGGCAGAGGGGAACTCATTTTTTCCTTTTTAAAGTTTGTACCCCCACTCAGCGCGCGTTTGTTTGTGTGTTCTGGCACAGAACCCAGCGCCATGTCTAATGGCCCGAGCCCGTGGGAGGTGTCTGCGCTCAGCCCCCTCCTGTGTAGCCCCAGGTGCCTTAGCCCAGCCACACAGCACGGACTCAGAAGTCAAGGAGGCCTTAGTGGGGAGGGCCAGCAGCCCCAGCCTTCTCCACTCCTCTCCTGGGAGGGAAGCCACCATCCAGTCCTCTCGTCCTCAGGGGAGAGTCACCTAGTTCTCAGGGTGTCCTGGGAGGCCTGCTGGCCAGTGTGAGATAAAAATGAAAGAAGAGAAAAGATGGCTGCCCTTGGACAGAGCCCAGGATGCAAGACAGAAAGCGCACCTCCCTGCCGTTCGTGCCCGGACCCAGCCGCTGCTTCCGCAGTTCAGGGTCACGAGTGTCAGGGCTGCAGCTCGGCCTCCTGAGTACAGCTGTGGTCTCCAGGCTCTGACAGCTCACACCAGCCTTGGCAGCCATGGGACTTGGGGATGGGCTCCATTTCTCACAGGAAGAAACAGGTTCCTGGGATCCCCAGGTTGGCCAAGGTCACACATTACCCACCATAGCTCAGCCCAGAGACCATGGCCTGTGGGCCCTCTCTGGGATTGCTGAAGGTCAGAGCAGAGGGTCCCTGAGAGGTCACCTAGTTTTCTGTTCCTTATGTGAACCTCCAAGGGGCTCACGCATCCAGAGGAAGCAGGAGGGAGGTCTGGGGCATAGGAGGGACATAGCCCTATGCTGGCGAGAAGGCTGGCAGCCTGCAGGCGGTGCTCGGTGACCACCAAGACCCACGCTGGGAGGCAGATGTCACCCTGTCCTCACAGGCAGATGTCCACACCTTGGAGGTGTGCACTCCAAGGCCAAAGGGGTCTGAGTGCTCATCCTGAGGACACAGGCCAACAGGACAGGCTCAGACTGGAAGCTGGCCTCCACAGAGTCTCTGGAGGTTCCATCTTGTGGACATGGTGTGGCCTTGGAGGCTTGTCCAGGCAGGCATGACCACAGGCTCCAGGAGGGTGGGAGTCAGCATGTTGGACCCCTGGAATGGGCTGAGGGGGGTGGCAGCAGACCCGGTGTCAGTGTTGTGAGGCCACACTCAGGACTCAGACCTCAGCCTCACTTCCCAGGTGCTGTGGGTACTACAGTTGAGGCCTGAGCCCCACAGAAAGCCCCTAAAGCCCCCCACGCACTCACTCTTCCCAGGAAGGGGCTAGGTGGCAGGAGAGGCCAAGCCGAGCTGGCGCTGCAGGGTCGGGGGGGGAGTGATGGCAGGGCTTCTGCACTGGCCTGCTGTGATTTGAGGCAGATCCTGGAGGGACCAAGGAGGTGACAAATCAGCCACCTCTCCCTGGGCTTGGTAGGCAGAGAAGGGGAGCGAGTCAAAGGGTCTGTGCCAGGCATCGGGGAGAGGACCAAGGGTGATGTCAGCCTTCCTGCATTCCCACCTCCCATCATTGACACCTGCCATTCACCCCACAAAAGCCTGGCCTGACTCTCAGAGAGAAGAGGCCTCTCTCTCCTCTGGTGTTCCTACAGCTCTTGCCATGGGTGGATGGGCCAGTGTCCTAATTCACACCCTCAGAAGTTTCCACAAAAGGTCAGTCTTGGGGCCCAAAGTCTAGAGTACAGGGGAGCCCCCAGCTCAAGTGCCCTGCCTTTGAAAGCAACCTCCATGGTAAAGATGTAAGATCCTGTTGGACTTCAGGCCCTAACTGGTAGACCCCAGAGAGGTGTGGCTGTTCCCAGGCTGTATTAATAGAGACAAGGTATGGAGAAGGGGGGAGGTGACCACCCACATTCTGCCTTATGCCAGTCAGAGCATACCTGGGCATCAGGGTCAGAGCCAGGTCCTGCATGGAGAGTGTCTAGATAGTGAAGTGAATCAGAATTGGGTCAGACTCACTTACTAATGCTGCTAGAAGGAGCACCAGAAGATTATCCTGGGAGATCCTCGGGCTGGTGGGTGCGGGGCTGGGAGAGAGTAGGACAGGCAGAGGAGAAGGGACCCATGAACAGAAGAAGCAGCCGATACCCCAGGAGATCCATAACAAGTCAGAGCCTGGGCTGCCTGGCTGTGCAGCCTGTGCCGCTCCCCACCCCCATCCAGAACCAGTAGTGCCTGGGACCTGAGTGGTCTCCTGCGAGCAGGGCCCTGTGGGGTCCTGTGCATGCCCCTCCCGAGCAGGGCACCTGCACTGCAGAGCACCAGGCCAGGAGGCCTCACAGGCATCTTACGTCCTGAGAGGCCCCAATCTTTCACGTGGAAAGGTTTTCCTGCAGAGCAGGCAGGAGAAGGCAGAGGGCAAGGGCTGTTCCCGCTGGAGTGGGTGGTCCCAGGAGCTCCTGCCCCACCAGGGAACTTCGGGGCCCATGTGCAGCGTGTCGTGCTCTGGGATGACCTACAGCCAGAGCAGACTTGTCCTGTGGCCCAGGTGAAACTCTCTCTCCGTGTGTGCCCAGGCCACATGCCCCCTGGACAATGAGCCATCAGAGGCCCCAAGAGAGACAGTGGCTGGGTTGGAGCAGGCTCCTCCCCGTGGGCTCCCAGATGAAGGCAGGATTCAGATGCAGACCCTCTTCCCAGCTGTTTGACTCAGAATTCTTCCAGAACGTTTTGGGGCCAGACCTACAGAAGTCACTTCCCTCAGTCACCTGCAAGTCCTTTAATGAGCGCCTCGCCTCTTCCACGGCCCAGAGCCAGGGGAGGAGCAAACAGCAGAGCCCGTGGAATAGCAGTTAGAGCCCCGGCACGCTCCCATCTTCGGACTTGGGCTTCTGTGTAGAACCTGCCTGCTTTTCCTTTACCCAAGCCCAAGCTGTGACATTTTGACAAGGGTCCCAAGGCTAGAGACCAGAAGTGACATGACACTGAAGCCTTCGCAGGCCCTGCTGCTTTCCTGGGTGCGGAGCTCCTGGCAGAGCTGGGCAGAAGAGGCAGTCTGGTGAGACACGGAGCAGAGGGCCCTGCTCTCCCAGGGTAGTGGCTCCAGCCCTGCCTCTGACTGGGACAGCAGGGTGCTGGCCCCAGTGGGGAAGGGCATGCTCCAGCAGTGTCCTTGTCCCTCTAAAGTGCATAGCACCCCAGCAGGACTGGTGGGTGCTCCATCGTGCCTGTCAACCCCTGGCTGTGAATCAAGTTCTCTTTCCAAAAGCACATTGAGGGTGGATGTGTGTTCGTTGCTATCACCACCACCACCTCTTAGAGGCTTAGAGCAGCATCGTGTGTCACAGGCTGTAGGTCAGAAATTTGACACAGAGCTCCTGGGCTAACTCTAGGGTGTC
Organism: Glaucomys volans; assembly: GCA_020662805.1. Taxonomy (NCBI): domain Eukaryota; kingdom Metazoa; phylum Chordata; class Mammalia; order Rodentia; family Sciuridae; genus Glaucomys; species Glaucomys volans. The sequence continues at coordinate 54,408 of JAJEJO010004436.1, forward strand.
TGCAGGCCTGTGTTCCCTCTGGAAACCTAGGGACAGTCCCTCACCTCGCCTTCGCCAGCTTCTGGAGGCTGCTGTGTTGTATGGCTTACTGCCCCTTCTGTCTTCACAGCCAGCCACCCTGTGACCCTGACCCTCCCACATCATTCAGCCCTCCCTTTCCCTCCCCTCCCTTCTCCCCCTGTTGTGGTTAGGGGTTCTTGTGATCCTGTCGGGCCTCTCAAGATGACCCAGATCTTCCTGTCCCAAGGCCCTTAACTCAGTCATATTTACAAAGCCCCCTTTGCCATGTAGGGTCACAGGTTCTAGGTTTCAAATTTGTATATTTTAGGGGCCACCATTTGGCCTAAGACAGATGGTTCAATTTGAGCTGGGAGGAACCTCCACAAAGATGGAACCCATGCCCTTGTGACTGGCTTAGCCAGGACCGTGACCTCCTGGCCCACAGTAGGGTTTCCAGATCCAGCCCCAAGCACATGGGACGTGCTGGCCAGTGTGGGCTCCTGCCCATCCAGGAGGACCCCTCACCCTTATGGTGGGTGCCATCCATCCTCAGCAGCCTCAGTGAGTCTTCAGCTCCCCCTGCGCCAACCCTCCAGCCTTACCCGTGCCACCGCCTCCCTCTGCAATTGGCCCAAGTCTTCCCAGTCAGCTGTCCCACTGTACAGATGAAGAACCTGAATCCTGAGAAGGGAGGCCATGCAGTTGGTAAGCAGCACCCTGGGCCACAACTGGGCTCGTGGACTCCCAGGGCCTCAGGCCAGGGGCAGAGTGGGCCTGAGGGATGCAGTTCTGCGGGTTCAGTAGCCCTGACAGCCATTCCAGCTCCACTCTCCCCTCCCGAAGGCTGCAGACAACAGAGCCACAGTCAGCCCTTCCCGTTGTCCCCTGATGCCCACAAGAACAGCATGCTGACATCCAGGTCAGTGACCGGTCAGAGCAACTTCAGGCCTGTCTCTGAGCCCTGGCACTCCCCAGCCTTCACTGTGGCTGCTAGTGTTGTGCGGGAGGAAGGACGCGAGGCATAGAAGGCCGGGCAGGGATCCCTCTCCTGACTCCCATCGCTGGCGCCCTGCACCCCTGCCTGGCCCTGTGTGGGCCCACTCCTCTCCCGCCTCTCAGGGAGGCAGTGGGTGCTCCATGATGGTTGTAGAGGTCAGAGCAAAGATGGACAGCACCTGATCTGAAGGGCCTTGGGTCTTACAGAGGCAGGGACTCCCAAAGCCTGACCTGTCCATCCTCAGGCACCCTCTTCATCAAGCCTCCCCATTGCTGGACAGAACCTGGGACCAACCCCAGGACACCTGATTCCCTGACCAGCAGGCCCTTGTGCCATGGGCCTGGAGCACAGGTACAGCACTTTGGCCTTTGAGCCAAGTGCCCAGGTTCCTGTTCTGGGCTCTGCTGCTCACACAGCCAGGCTCAGAGAGAAGGGACAGGAGGGTGTCCACATGCACCTGGCAGGGGAAGAGCTCAGGCAGATCTGAGTGCACACAGGGAGGGGATCACTCAGGGAGTTTCCAGACCAAGCGTCCAGCACAAAAGGATCAGATGTTCAGGACCAGTCATTGCCCTGATCCCACATGTGGCTGGCTGTCTGGTCACCTGAGGCCCTTGGCAGGGACTGATAGGAGGTAGGTCATAGTGACTCACCTATCATGGGGTTAAGTGGATGGACAAAGTGCCCAGTGGGGCTTATTAGTGAAAAGAAGTGGTCAGGACACTGGGTGGCCCCAGATAGGACTGAGACTCAAAGGGATGTGACCTACCCCAGGTTACCCTGTGAGGTAGACAGAATCAGGACTCCCGGGACCTGGGTCTTGTGGCTTTTGGAGACCAGTCTGGCTGGAGGGGTGCCCCTGCTGCCTGGTAGCCTGCTTGCAGTAGCTGATGAGAGAGCCACAGCCCACAGATAGAGTGACCCTGCCCTTACCCCCATCCCAAGGGGGACAGGGCACACTTGACCTTCACACTGTTCTGGGCCCCAACATCCAAGCCCACTTCTCACTGCCCAGCCTCTGTCCTGTCTCCCAGCCCCGCTGGTGGTGACATGGCAGCCAGAGCTATTGTTCTTGGGCCTCAACCTGAATATGCCTCAGCCCTGCCTTAACCTCCTTGCTAGGTTACTTGGCCCCTCAGAATTTGGTCTCAGTGTGCCCCAGAGCCCTTCCAGATGTGACTGGAGTGCCCTCTGCCACCTGATCACCCCACCTTCCCTCCCTCTTCCTGGGTGCCAGCTGTTCCAGTCCTGGTCCCCCGCAGTGCTCAGGGGCCTGCATGCCCACTGCAGCACCAGGAAGCACAGGAAGGTGCTGGGAGCAGCGCAGTCCTCACCTGCCATCTGAGGGCAGCCTGTGTGGAAACAGGAAACTGGCCAGGTCCCTCTTCCACCCTCTGACCCGCCTGAGCAGGGTGGCCTGCTCCTACCACCCAGACAGTGACTGCAGGCCAGGGTGTGCAGGCCAGCAGGTCAGCGCTCCCTGAGGCAGGACCACCTGGGCTGACCCGAGGAAGCTGACAGCTTGTTTGCTTGCCCTGAGTGGGGACACCTGTGACTGGGCACAGCTCCAAACAGCTGCTGCTCCTCCTGGTTTATCCTGACCCAGGTTCTGGGGTTCAGTCCTGGCTTCCAGGTCACCATATAGGTCAGTGCCAGGTCAGCTCGTGACCCTGAGCTTCAGTTTCTCATTTGCACAGAGGGCTTGTTGCCCCAGAGAAGCTGAGATGAGCCACATGGTGTGGAGCCCTGGCCCCACGTGACTAGGTACCCAGTCACAGGCCATTCTCTCCGACACCTCCCTGGCTATTTTCACTTGGTTCAGGCACCTGGTGTGCCCAGGAGGTATCATCCTGACAGGAGTCTGGGTAGTGAGGTCGGAGGCCAGACCTACCTGGCCTTGCTTAGATCACACTGGGGGCCGATGGGAAACCTGGAGAACCAGCAGGACTAGCAAGCACCTTCCAGAAGTCAGCCAGGTGCCCACAATTGGGACCCTCCAGGAGGCCCCCATCACCATGAGGTCGCGGGTTGAGAGGGCTGTGGCTCGGCTGAAGGCCCACCTGGAAGCACAGAGGTCAGTGCTCAGTGCCTCCCTCGCCAGGAGCCCTTTAATCTGTCCTCAGCCAAATGGCCGGCCAAGCCTCCCCCTCTGCCGAGCAGCCCCTGGGCTGACCCCGGTTGCACAGTTCCACAGCAGGCTCCCTCCGGGGCAGCCAGGCGTGGCCCTGACCCCGCGGGTTGCAGAGCCTGGCACAGGCCTGCCCGGTGAGCACTCACTGCTGTTGATGGGGTTCTGGAGACACTCCCAGGGAGCACAGGGCAGGACCGGTACCCGCTGTTCACCAGCGGGGCCTCACCCGCGCTCCTTCTGTAGAGCGCACACAGAGACCCCATCCGGCCTCTCTCCTGAGGATCAACTCAAGGGGGAGGCTGCTTCTGAGCCCTGTGTCTGCCCTCGGCAGCCTCCACTTCACAGAGTAGAGGCAGGAGGCAAAGTGCAGGAAGAGGCCTGCTGCTGGGGCTGCTCCTGCCACCTGCTGCTGTCCTTCAGAGTGGACGGCATTTGAGAGCCCTTAATGAAATGAGGACAGCTCTCTGGAGGGTTGCCGGTAGCTCCTGGGTGGGTCCCTGCTCCTGGCACCTTCCACCTCAGCCTCCTCCCTTCTTGGCAGGTCCAGGCATGTCCCTGAAGCCCCTGGGGGACAGTTCCACTGACAGAAATGCACCCCACAGAGAACGCCCCAGAGCAGGTGGCCCCTGGGGAGGCAGCGCTGTCTACTGATGCATCTGTCTCCTTGACCACGTGCTCTCCAGGCCTAGTGTCCTGGGCACAAGCATTTTGTTCAATGGCAGTACTAATGAGAAGGCCCATGAGGAGTGGCAGGAAACAGGGACTTGGAGCCTGCCCTGGGTCGGCTTGTGAGGAGCTGAGGAAGGTGGTACTAGCGAGGGGGGCTCCCTGTGCCGAGAGGAGGCAGTGCCGCCACAGCACCCCCAGCCGGGGCCATAGTGGAGGCTGGGGTGCCTGCACTGAGAACCCGCTGTGGACCCGTTGGCCACGCTCCAAGTGTGCTGGAACCTGCTGAAGCATTTGGAGTAAGGGACTGTCCCCTCTCGAGGCCTTGGCTTTTCGGAAGACTTGTCCATAGTGCAGAGCCCGCCCCTCCCCCTGAGGCTCTGATCTGGGGGGACCCATGTGGCCCCAGTGCCCTACATCTGCCCTGTCCCCTGAAAGCCTGACCCTGATGGGGACCCACGCCCTGGTACACCCTGCCTAAGCCTCAGGGCTGGTCCACCGAGGACTGCCTGAAGCTGCTGTGAGGCATTGGCCACTGGCTTTCTGACCTCTGACCCTCTCCCACCCTGCCCCCTCACACACACTGTCCCCAGCACTTTCCAGCCCCATCAGGAACAGTGGGAGTTGGCCGAGTGCACACAGCAGCACGTGGAACCTGTTGACTGTGCCACTCGCGTTTGTCCCACTGCACTGTGATGGAGGCGGTCCTTCGAGGACTTGCTGAACCTGGGGTGGTGGCAGCAGGCAGTGCTAACTCCACGGGCTGCTTCCAGGCAGCCTCTGTCCCCTGCTTCTGCATCCTGTCCCTCTGGCAGAGCCCTGGCCTGCTGTAGGCAGCGGTTCAGGGACGCACAGCCCGCGCAGCACAGGACGCCCCGAGGAAGGACCACAGGCAGACCTTCAACTCGCCTGGGCCTTCCCTCTTCACCCTTTGAGGCCCAGGAAGACGCATGCCAGCCTTCTTCCTCCCGGTCAACCCCAGCTCTGACTGGAGTAGGAAGCCACCAGCTCTGTGCCCCACTGTGCGCTGCCCTGGGCTCCTCTGCCAAAGCCCTGGCTCTCCACCAGCTCCAGCTCGCTCGTCACCTCGAGCCTCGCGGCTCTAGTACAGATGCTGGCTCCTCCCCACACAGCCTGGGCAGTCACTGGGGTCCTGCCCTAGGATGGTCCCAACCAGCTTAATGCCCTGTGGACTCTGTCTTGAAGTTCTGAACAGTCTTGGAACAAGAGCCCTTCGTTGATATTTTTGTTGGGTCCCACAAATCAGGTACCAGTCCTGCCCAGACAAGTTACTTCTCTGAGCCTCGGGTCCCCACCTGCAAAATGCCCCCTGGGCGAGGCCTGCTGAGGTGAGTAGCTGAGTGGGAGGAGCAGGAAAACCTTCAGGGAGAGTCCCGGCAGCTCTCATCTAGAATCAGGTACAGGAGAGAGACGGGGCTCACAGGGTCCAAAAGGAAATTCCTCCTTCCAACCCTGGGAGAAGCGCTGAGGTCCAGCTTTGCCCTCGCCCCAGGTGCCTGCAGGGGGTGTGGCCTTGTGAGGTGTCCTGCACAACCCCTTTGTCCTCTGGTCCCAGCTCTTTCCTAGCCCCTGGGAGCAGCAGGAGAGCAGTGGGAGCCTGAAAAGGTGACTGGGGCGAGGAGGAGGAGCCCTGGAGAGATGTCCTGCCACCACCTCCAGCTCACATCCGGCTAGCCTGCAGTTAGATGCCCCTGTAGGGAGAGCAGAGCTGTTTTCTGAGCCTCTCAGACAGTGGAGCCTCTCAGGTCTTGGTGGCCTCTGGTCATGGGGGACAGAAAGGTAAGGCTGCTTTTCAAGGCCCTCAGAAGTGGAAGCTGGGCAGTGCCCCAGACTGATGGCCACTAACGGCAAGAGGCCCCCTCAGCAGCATCCAGGAGCCTCTGCTTGGAACCTTCCAGGGACCAGGTGCCAACACCACCCAAGCCAGCCTTTCCTATCAGTGCAGATTTCAGTCCCCAAGAAAGGACCTGGGTGCACTTCGTGGTGCTCTTTGTATGTATTGCCTTTGGCAGCAGAACCCCAGTCACCCCAGAAGAGCACCTCCATGGTGGGGAGGCAGGAACTGTCCGCCCTGTGTTACAATAGAGGCCCTACAGGTGCAGGGCAGCCTGCATGGTCCCAGGAAGGCAGCGGGGAGGACAGGCCAGCTGGTAGGCCACTCCCACCCCACCCTGCACAGGTCTGGCCCAGAGAAGCCCTGAGAGTGTTGCGAGGCACCTGACTTCCCAGAGTGAGGCCAGGAGCTAGGGAGGAGCCCCAGGAAGCTTGGAATCTCAGAGGACAGCAGTAGCCTGGTCCCAAGTGGCAGCAGCAAGAGCAGGCCCAACGGGGTGCCAGCGGTGGAGGGAGCGCTGCTGGGGAAGGCGGAGCTGAGCGCAGTGGGCAGCAGGTCCAGGCACAAGTCCCTGGAGCTGGGGATGGCTGGGGACAGATTGAAGGCCCTCAGGTGGGTCACTGCCCTCTGGGCACTGTAGAGTAGGACCCAGCAAGTCCCTCCAGTGCTGCCGCTCAAGTCTGCACAGCCTTGGTCCCTGCTCCTTGTGCGGAGCTGGTGGGCTCAGGAGCCCTGAGGGCCAGAGCAGGAGATGGGAGGCAGCATGGGGCCTGGCATGCGGTCACAACCACAATGAGGCACTGGGGGGGGCTCTGTCCAAGAACGGCCCACAGGGCCTCAGAGACTGGGTGCTTTCTGTGAAGGTTATCCAGCTGCTCCTGGCTGGAGCCCCTTAGGGAGACTGAAGTCACCCAGTGTTGGGGAGAGCCCTGCAACAGGGCCCAGAGGGGGTGGACAGCCATGCTGGCCCAGCCCCCTCTCAGCCCCAGACTGCCCAGGGGACAGGTGGATTGGGCAGATCCCCAAGACCCTCTTGGGTCTGGAGGGTTGAGTTCTAAGTGCCACCAAAGGGAAGGACCTACCAGCTGTCAGGTCCATTTCTCAAGAACACAGTCCCTGGCGCCCCCACCCACCTCTGCCAGCACAGAGATCAGGCCTGGCCAGCCTTCAGTGCCCGCTGCCCGCAGCATCCCCTGCCTCAGAGTCCTAACTCCCTACACCCCCAAAACCGGCAGGCTCTCAGCACCCCCACCACCACCCCACTGAGGGACCATTGCACTTGGAAGGCTGCGAGGGCCCCTGAGGGCTGCTGGCTTAAGCCCAGGAGAGGAAACGCGTACTGAGTAGCCACTGCCTGCCGGCGCCGGCTGACACCTTCAAGACTTGGCCTTCACCTCAGTCCTGGGAAGGAGGCTGGTAGTTTTGATGCCCCAAGGGAGGCTCCCCATAGATGGTCCCATGAGAAGACGAGAGGGCCCGAGCCGGCCTGGTGCCAGTCAGAACTGGACCCCTGTGGACCATGGCCAGCTGCCCCAGAGCAGGGAAGGGGTCCGCCTTCTTTCGGTGGCAACACAGGGCTGCTCGCGGTAGAGGTGGCCTGTGAGGCGTACCTGAAGGGAACAGGGGAGGCGTGCAGGTGGGGCCCAGCACACTGCAGAGGAGGTGGGATGTGCGTCAGTGCGTGTGTGCATGTTCACAGAGGCTGCCAGAGCCTCCCGGGCACTGAGACAGACCAGACAGAGCGTCAGGGTCACGGAGATGCCTTTCAGCAAACTACAGCTCGCTCCATGATGGTGACGGGGAAGTTGCTAACCCTGAGGAGTGTGGGCAGCTCTCATGAGGTAGCGCCAGCAGCAGGCCCTGCAGAATCACAGCACTCACCCTCAAGGTGAAGTTCAAAGGACAGGCAGGGGCTGCTGGCAACTGGGATTCCATTTCTTCATTCACCTCTGCATTCATCCCCAAACTCCCCCAGAGGAACCCACGGCAGTGTGCAGATCCAAGGGAGGCGGGGCCCCCGGTGAAGCAAGGTGAGGCGGGCCAGGTAGCGCAAGCTGTGAAAGATGGGCACCAGCGCCCTCCACTCCTAGCAGCAGAGCTAGGCCCTCTTGCCACAGATCCGAGCCAGCCAGATGCTTGGGGAGAAAGGCTTGTGGCAAGGGTGGGGTCTGGGAGGACAGCCCCTGTGGGTGCACTGCCACACTCTGCTGAGCCAGTTCTACCAGCCCTTCTGCAGGCCAGGGAGGACCACTCACCACCACAGCTCTGGACCCCCTTGTACTCCAGCCTCTTTGAGTTTTGCAGAAGTGAAAAAAGCACTAGACAGGCTTCAAATGGACAAATTCCAGGCACCTTTGGTTCATTTTAATGAGAACAGTGGTGGGCCGAGACTCACTAGGGGGTGGTGAGTATGGCCCAAGGCCCGAGCCACAGCCAGGGCTGCAGCCATTCCCACTAGGATGAGCTCAGCTGCCTCCAGCTGCCACCAGGGGCTGGACTTGGAGTGTGAGTGCAGGTGGGGCAAAGGTTCAGGAACCTGGCCTTGGGTAGTTAAGTATCAGCCTCACCAATCTCAGACCCCAGATGGTGGTCTTCAGCTGTCAGCAGTTACCTCTACCCCGCACAGCTCTGCTGTGTGCAGACAGTTCCTCGTTAAATCAGAGCCTCTCAGCACCCCCATGGGAATGCTGGGAGGGGAACCTGAAGCTCAGAGAGGCAGTGCAGGTTCCTTAGAGTCCCACAGCAGGAGTATCAGCCAGAACTTGAACCCAGGTCTCCTATCTCACAGGAGATTGCCCCACGGCGGGGAAAGTTAGTGGCTTCTACTCAAGGACACTGAGCATCTCTGTGTCTTTCCCTCCCCAGAGACATGTGCAGTCAATAACGGAGGCTGTGACCGGACATGCAAGGACACAGCCACTGGTGTGCGATGCAGCTGCCCCGTTGGATTCACACTGCAGCCAGATGGGAAGACGTGCAAAGGTCAGCCCAGGGAGCATGGTGGCCCGGCCGCAGGGCAGAGGCACTCAGCAGTCATTCCCTGTGCTGTTGGGGAGGCTGAGAGGAGGGAGAGCCCCTCTGCAGGGGCCAGAGAAGGCTGGTCGTGTGGCTCTTCATAGACTGCTGGGCCAAAAGTGCCTTCACTAGGGGACTTTCCAGGCCTCCAACTCCCCTGGGGCAGAGGTACTGGCCCAGCTGCTGACCAGTAGTGGTGGTGGTTCTCACAGAGCAGGTGGGTAGAGCCTAGCTTGGGGCTTTTGGGGAAGAATGTGTGTGTGTCATTATGTGTCACTGTTAGACATTTGTGATGGGATTCGTGTGACGTCTGTGCTCAACTGAAGGAATCAGGATGCAGAAGGACTTTGTCAGGAAAGGAACGGGCAGCTGAAGGTGGAGGGCAGGGGCGGGGTGGCTCTTGATTCCACAGAGAGGCTGCGCTCCAGGACCAGCCTGCTGGGGACCAGCCTCCCACATAAGGGCCAGGCCAGGCAAAGGCCTGGGGGCCATTACGGAAGCCCAGGAGGCCTGACTGGCAAAGCCTGCACACAGAAGAGAGGCGCAGCTCAGGCCCCTCCCGCCCCTGCCCACCAAGGAGGGCCTGGAAGGAACAGGAGCTAGGAAGCATTGACAGCGAATGTCTAAGGCGATGTAAAAGGGCGAGGCGGACTGTTCTCAAGCAGACAGGGTGGCTCCAGCCTTCCTTGCCCACTTGGGAGGAAGAGCTGCTGATCATGACAGAAATGACAGATCCCCCCAGCTGTTTACGTGACGTCGAGTCTTCTGTGGCCACCACTCGACCCGTCAGTAACCTTGATGTGTTCCTGGCAGGGTTGTGGGCAGATGAGTGACATCTGAGTCCTCGCCTTGTGGACTCCGTGCCAGGAGTGAGTGGCCAGGGGCCAGAGGTTTGCATTGATCTGGGCATCCTCAAGGCCCAGCTGTGTCACTTGCCCTGATACCTTGGGCCTGAAGAGGTGGATCCAGGCCTCACTGCCTTGCTGTGAGGTGGAGGCTGAACTGGGAAAGGAGGGCAGTGCAGGGCTGGATTCCTGAGCAGGGCCGCTGGGAGGACGGGAGCCAGGAGCTCACCACGGGAGTGCAGGCTGTTGGGTCAGAAAGGGCTAGGCCGTCCTGTGGCCCCGGAGGGAGCAGCTGGGAGAGAGGCTGCTGCTGCTGCCCCCAGCCCTTCCCCTGGCTAGCCCCAGGGGCTGGGTGACATGTCCAGCTGGAGTGCTGGTCAGACCCCCGTCAGTATGGGCAGGGTTTCATTTTGAGATGGTCCCTGCCACTGCCTGGCCAGAGACTCTAGGCAGCATCTGGAGGAAACCACTGCCATCCCCTGGCTCAGGATGACACTGCTGGGGCCGGGTGGTGGCAGAGAAGGGGGTCGGAGTTGAGACTCCCCATGGATACATGGAGGGGCATGGGCTGGAACAGACCTGCCAACCATGAACATCTCCACTCAAGGTGAAGCCCCTGCAGACCCCAGGGTGGTGACACTGGAGAGATGCAGAAAGGACTGGGGACTTGGCTGGGGCAAGCCCAGCAGGGGATTCCCAGTGAACCCGAGACCTTGGCCCTGTGGTTTGGGGTTTTGGCTCCTCAATTCAGGGTGCATACCCTAATTTTGGCAAGGGTCCAGGAAAGGGTATCAAAGGAGTGATTTCAAAGGTTCAGTGTTTTCTGGAAGCAAAAAAGTCATTGTCAAGCAAGAAGGATCGCTAGAGGGAAGGAAACCCAGGCTGAGAGCCTGGGCAGGCGGGGAGGGCAGGTGGCAGGGGTGGGAAAGTGGGATGCAGGCTCTGGGCTCCAGAGGACTCGCCCAAGCCCCGGCTTTGTTTCAAGGTTTGTTTCAAGGTGTGGACTGGGCCAGGTTCAGTCTCAGGCTCTGTTTGGAGCTGTGTGTCCTTTGTTGTTGGAAGGTGGCCTTTTGCTAATGGATTCTTCCCCAGGATGGCCTTTCTGAGCTGCAACCTGGCCTTCCCTCAGGGGTGACACCTCCTCCCACACCTTCGAGAAGAACAATCTGGAGAACCCCCACCCACTGCTTCTTTCCCATGCCCAAGGGCCAGACAGGCCACCTGCCCGGACTTTTATCTGTGTGGGAGCAAAGGCGCCCTCACCTGCCCTCCACCTGGCCAGCCCACTCCCCTTGCCCTCCCTATGCCCCTCCCAAAAGCCCTCGCTCACGGGCCCACAATGTGCCAGGATGGCAGAAGGCAACAGAAATAGTTGTCCTTTCCGGGCACTGGGCCCACGCCTGTAATCCCAGCAGCTTGGGAGGCTGAGGCAGGAAGAATCACGAGTTCAAAGCCAGCTTCAGCAAAGTCAAGGCACTAAGCAACTCAGTGAGACCCTGTCTCTAAATAAAATACAAGAAAGGGCTGGGGATGTGGCTCAGGGCCCCTGAGTTCAATCCCCAGTACCAAAAAAAAAACAAAAACCAGTTCTCCTATGCATTCCATGGTCCAGCCATCACCTGGCAGACATCCCACACCCACAGACCTGTGCTCCTCCATTGGGTGGTGCAGGCCAGTGGCTCCCTGATGGCCTACCCTTCTCCCTTCTCTCAGCCCTCAGGTCCTTTCCTGCTGCTGGGATCACACTGTCTCACTCACTTGCTCACTCTGGGCCCAGGGTGCCAGACAAGAGCAGGTACCTACCTCTAGTCTAGTCCCAAGGCCATCTCCTGCCCCCAGGGGAGTAGGGAGAGATGGACTCTGGAGGGAAGGGCAGGAAGGCTTGCCAGAGGGCAGCTTCTCCCAGAGGAAGGTGGGGAGGCCCTGCAGAGGGTCAGCAGGTGAGAGCCGAACTTCAGTTGTACCAGTGGGGTAGCTGGAGCCTGGGCGGCCACAGTAGGGAGGCCAGGCTGCAGAGCAGAGGGCTGTGACCCACCGTCCAGGACTGGCCTTTACCCCGAGAGATCCAGAGGCCTCTGCAGACTGTCAGCAGGTAAGGGCATGGCCAGATTTGCTGTGGAAGGTGGAGAGTGGGTGGGACATAGTAGAGGATGGGAAGGGGACAGAGGGGCTAAAGTGCCCCCCTGGTGCTCATCCAAGGCCAAGGGGCCATGGGAGCCCAACACCCCTTAGTAGATCCTGTTAGAGAGGGGGGAACCCCATGTCCCCCGAGACAGCCAGCTACCCCAGCCTGGGCCTCAAGCACGCACACCTCCCTCTGCCCATCCGGTTGCTGTAACACAGCCTGGCTGGATAGACTTGGTGGGGAAGGAGAGGGGTCGGAAGTCGCAGGAGGCTACTTCCTGAGGAGGCAGGGTCCTGATGATGACCACAGGACAGCCCGTCTACTCACAGAAGCTGGCTCACTTCATTCCACTAGCAGTGCTAGGCAGTGCTGGGAGATATCCTTGTTTGCAGTGGGGAACCTGAGGCTCAGACACGTGCCTCTCCCTGCCTAAGGTCACACAGCTGGGGAGGCAGAGAGAGGCCTCTGCTCTCCTGCCTGAGACTCCATGCTGGAAACTCTCCCAGTTTGCCTGGAACCCTGAGTGGAGACGCCTCAGTTCAGACCACAACTCACTTCATGTCTCTCTCTGGTGGCCGCGGGGCCACCCTCAAGAGAGACAGTGCTGGTGGAGGTCGGCTCTTCCTTGCAGTCCTGTGATCACATCTGTGCAAACGGAGCTCCGTCCTCCGCTTGCCGTGGGGCTCAAGGGAGACCCTGCAGGACGTGCTTGGTTCGGGCACCCCCAGGCTCCCAGGAGGGCTCAGGCACCCCCAGGCTCCCAGGAGGGCTCAAGAGGGCTGTGCTTGGATATGCCTGAGCAGTGTCCAGAGTTGCTGGGGCACTCCGTGGGAATGCTGCTTGGGGACCTTGGGCAGCTGCTCCATCAGCCTGTCTGCTAGACAGTGAAGCAGGGAGACAGCTGCTGCATTTGGCTGAGTCGGAGCTGCTGTGGCAGGAGGGAGGCTCCTGTCCCCCAGCTGTCAAAGGGGCAGGCCCACCCCGTCACGGGGTGCCCACTACACAGCACAGGGCATCCGGCACTGGCTCAGCATCCACGCTAAGGGCGGGCTCCGCGGATGCTGGGGCAATGTCTGGCAGGTGTGCCAGGGCATGGCTGGTGACCACAGCGGGAGGGTCTCGCCATTGCTTCCCTTTCACTCCTCCACACCAGGGTGGAGTGGGTGCGTCTGAAGAGGGGGGTCACATTGGGACTGAAGACCATGGGGGCCCAGGAGGAACTTTGGAGTAGCCAGAGCGTATCTCCTGGAGAAGAGGCCCCTCAGGGACAGGGCCTCTGATGGCACAGAAGGCCAGGCTGACCTGGGGCCCAGATGAGCAGCATGAGGGGTGTGGACAAGGTTCTCAGGAGTCTAGCTGTTCTTGGGGTCAGTCAGACATGCCTGAGGTGTCAGCAGCAGGCCATGCTGTGAGGGACAAAGCTCCCCATCACTAGAGGTGCATGAGCTGGCCACTTAGCAGGGTTGGCCAGGAAGGGCGTCGGTTATGACCTGGGTTTAGGCCAGGTGACCTTCAGGGCATGGCTACCACTCATAACAGCTGATCGAAGAAACAACTCGGACAAACTGGCAGGGATCTGGGGGGCAGTCAGAGCCAGCCAATGCCCCCACTTTAGCAGAAGGCTGTCGCGCCGGTACTCTACTTCCTGAGCCTCCATCTCCTCACTCAAACAGGAAATGACACCTACTTTTAAAGTGTCCTCATGACTGCCTGGGCTCCAGCGCCCGGCAGCAGGGTCTCAGGTCAGCCTCACCATACCTTGCACAGGGGGGAAAGGGGCAGGGGCACTTCTTATCCTCCTCCTGCCAGGGGCCCAGGAGCCTGCCCTGGTCGCCTGAGGTGGCCCCTGTTCCAGCCTCACTGCCCTCCAGTGGACGTGTGGATGGAAGGATGTGTGGACATGGCCATCCCCACCATCTCGCCTGGCAGCTCCTCTGCTCTGGGGCATGACGCCAGGCTCACCAAGCCTCAGGATGAGGGGCGAAGCCTCGGAGGCTGGCCTCACAGTGTAACCCAAGCCCTGCCCCACACGTGCGGGCCAGGCCCATTCTAGGATCAGCTGGGCGGCAGGCCAGCCAGGCAGAATGGGAAGGAGGGTGCTGCCTCTCCTCAGGGCAGGAGCTTATTCCCCTTGCCTGTCCCTCCCGCTCGCCCCTGCAGACATCAACGAGTGCCTGGTCAACCATGGAGGCTGTGACCACTTCTGCCGCGACACTGTGGGCAGTTTTGAGTGTGGCTGTCGCAAGGGCTACAAGCTGCTGACGGACGAGCGGACGTGCCAAGGTGAGCGCCTGCCAGGCCTGGGCAGCCCAGGAGTAGGAGACAACCCATCCCTATCGGGTCCCAGCAGATCAGCATCCTTTCCCTTGGGGCTCCTTGGAGCGGAGGCCAGCGTGTGGGTAGGGCTATGCACTCCACCTGCTGGGCCTGAAGGAATGGACGTAGTTTTCCAGTCCTTGGCATGTGCTTCTGCCCACCCTGCCTTCCTGTTCTTTGTGACTCTGGGGCATCCAGGTCAACCAGTCCCCTTTATAGACGGGAAACTGAGGGCCAGGGGAAGATCCCGGCCTCCCTGCCGCCTTCAGTGTGCAGCGGCTTTGACTTTGGAGGTGGGCTGCTGCCACCTGGTGGAAGGCATTGCGCATTGCAGGTACTCCCCCACAGCCACCTGCTAGGAAGAGCATGGCAGGAGAGGGCTGGAGAGAGGGCAAGGGCCACAGCCCATGACAAGTCCAGCAGTTGTCAGGATGCAGGGGGACCCCATAGGGTGGACAGTGGACAGGGGGTTCAGGGAAGGCTTCCTGAGGATGGGCTGTTGGTAAAGTGCTGGAAGGATGAGGTATTGTCACCCATCCAGCAGATGGCACTATTGGACCACAGGAGCTTGGTGGACTGGCTGAGGCACTGGGAAGGAGAGGCTGGGACCAGCTTTGGAGGAGGCACAGAGGGAGGGCTGTTTGCTTGCTCCTGCGGTGCCCACAGTTGCAGGCTCTGCATTGCCAGGTCTGGTTCTGGAGTTTGCAGCTCCTGCCTGTGAGGGAAGTTCAAGGAAGGGTCCAGGGCCAACTTCAAGCTCTCCATGTGGCAGGTCCAGTCACCCTCTCCCTAGGCTCTGCCTCCCTGTCACTGAATGGGCATCTGGGCCCTGTCTTCCTCCCAGGGTATGAGGGCCAGTCCGGAGCATGGCATCTGTCCAAGCTGTATCAGTGCTCCTCTGTGCTTTCTTTGTTTTGGGTCAGCCTTGCCAAGTTTGGTAGAGGGCTGGGGGGCCTTGACCTTGCATGTCCAATTGCCCCTCAGAGAGAAGGTGAGATGGCACATCTTCTTCTGGGCTCTGGGCCAAGTTCTTGTCCTCACCTCCTCCCACCCTGCCTGTGTCTCCACCCTCTTCCAGGTCACCTGAGGTCTGGGGCCCTGGACTCCCCAGATACAGCCGGGAGGGGTCCATGCCCCTTTGGTGCTCAGGACCTCAGGATGGGACCCAGACACCTACCCAATCCTCCCTTGACCTTACACAACCCCCAGGCATCCTGTGCTGCCAACTCAGCCTTTGCCTGGAGCACCCTTTCTCCATTCCAAGTTGGCCCCATCCTTTGAGGTCTAGCCCAGTGCCACAAGTACCAGAATGTCTTCCCAGATCCCCTGGGAGGGATCGCAGCTCACTTCCTCCTTGCATTAGTGCTCTCATGCACACACATCTCGTGAATACGTGTGAGGTCATGTGAGCTGAGGGACTCAGAGAACGAACTCAACCGCTGTGCCCCAGAGGCTCGGGCTGATGTGGCCGTGCCTGCTGAGGCCCCATCAGCTGCCCCATAGGAGCCATTTTCCTCAGAATTCGTGTCTAGGGCAGACTTGTCTCCTGGGAGTTTCTGGCTCATTTCTTCTTTTCCAGTAGCAAGCAGTTGTATTGCTCCCTTCCCTCGGCCACCAGGAAGCTCATGATCAAATGCCACGTGTGATCAGAGCCTTTTCTTTAAGTCTCGTGGATGGCACATTCCCCTTGTCCCCCTTTTATTTGTGCCATTTTCCTTAGTTTCTCAAGAAACTTCTTGGATCACTTTGGTTGGCATCCAAGAGGCCTGGGTTCATGTCCCATGCTGCTTCTTCCTTAGGGATCTTGGGCAAGGTCCAGTCACCTTCCTTCCTGGGATTAAACACCTCCCTAATCACAGTTGAATATGAGATGTTACAATGGCAGAGTCACAGGGCTGGGGTTGTGGCTCAGTGGTAGAGCGCTTGCCTGGCACGTGAGCACTGGGTTCAATCCTCAGCACCACATAAAAATGAATAAAATAAAATAAAGGTATTGTATCCATCTATAACTAAAATATATTTTTAAATGGCAGAGTCAAAATAATCCCTTCTATTCAAATAGCTTTACCTGCTCACCTCTGGGAAAGAGGTGGCTTCTAACCCAGAAGCAGGGTTAATGGAGACACGGTGGAACATGGAGCAGCAGCGAGAGTCTGACATTTGCTGAGGGTTGGCTCTGCGCTGAGCCTCAGCTCCCAGGGACTGTCCACACACAGATGCATGTGTGTGGCTACGAGTGACAGGCCATGCCGCCCACCGTGCACTGAACGCCTCCCGATACTGTCTCCTTGTGGCCACACAGACATTGACGAGTGCTCCTTCGAGCGGACCTGCGACCACATCTGCATCAACTCCCCGGGCAGCTTCCAGTGCCTGTGCCACCACGGCTACACGCTCTACGGGATGACCCACTGCGGAGGTCTGCGCCCACCTGCCAGGGCCACCTATCCCTTGAGGCATGCGCCTGACCGCACTCCAGCCCTGACCTTGAGACTGCTGGGAGAGGGCTTGGCCAAGGGCAGATCAGGAGAAACCAGAGGAACAGGGAGGCGAGGAGGGCAGCAGGTCTGTGCTGGGTGCCATGCTGGCACCAGCTGGAGGGCACAAGGCTAGAAACTGAATGTACTGGAAGGAGGTGGCCCAAACAGACTTCCACGGTGTGTGCTAGGGGAGAGAGAGAGTGACACAGCAGGGCAGTGTGGAGACCATGGGGACCCCGAAAGGGAAACGTGGGGGCTGAGATGAGGTGTAAGCATCCCAGAGGGACCAAGGCAGAGGAACACAGAGGGACAGAGGCAGCAACGTGGCTGGAGCCCTGGGGCTGGGGGAGCATGGTGGAGATGCAGGCAGGGAGGTGCTGGCCTGGACAGCATGGGGATTCGTGAGCCCAGAAGGGACTTGAGGCCCTATTCCCAGTATGATCAGACACCTCCAAGGGCTCAAGCTGGGGTATGAGAGGACCAAGCCCACATAACAAATGCTCCAGCTGCCATGTGCAAAGGAGAAGGACTCCAGGGTGCCTGTGGGGAGAGGCCCCACGTCTGAGAGCTCGAGCAGTAGGGCAGGACACATGCTGCAGAGAAGGTTCTAGATATATTTAGGAACCAGTGGTGAACCAAGGGCTTCTGGGGCTGCCGCTCACTGGCATGCAGACAGCTGAGTGTAACAGCACATCTAGCCCTGGGTGCCCAGCGCCAGTGGGAGATTTGATCTAAGGAGGAGGCCCTGGAGGTGCTTCTTCTACTCTGGTGCCTACTGTGCATGGGGGGAAGCTGAGGCTGGGAAGGGGCTTGTCAGTCCCCTAGTGAGATCAGGCCTCATGGTCCCCGGCCAGTGCAGGCTCCCTGCCCCACCAGGCCAGATTGGACCTTTAATTTTGTGCTGCTTTCTCAGCCAGGTTCCTGGAGAAGGGATGCCTTTGGATGTCTGGAAGAAGCTGTGTGTGTATGTGTGTGTGTGTGTGTATGTGTGTATGTGTGTGTGAGAGAGAGAGAGAGAGATGTTCAGCTAAGTGTCTGCATCAAATAATGGTGTCAGGCAGCGAGTGTGCTCAGGAGCTTCTCAGTCCTCTTGTCCTGACACCTCCCTTGACTCCCCAACCCCATGATGTGGCCTGAGCTGGCCGACCCAGGCTCTCCTCCTGCCCTTACGCCCACCTGTGCTTCCAGATGTCGATGAGTGCAGCATGAACAATGGCAGCTGCGACCAGGGCTGCGTCAACACCAAGGGCAGCTATGAATGTGTGTGCCCACCTGGGAGTCGGCTCCACTGGAACCGGAAGGATTGTGTGGGTGAGTGGTGGCAGGGCTGGAGCAACGGGGGGTGGGGTTCTGCTGGCCTCGCCCCTTCCTGAGGGGCTGGGAGGAAGGTGAGGGGGCCCTTCCTTTGGGCCTTGGGCTCAGTAGGGGTCCTCTGCCACAGCAGTGTGGCTGATGGAGTGAGGGCTTACCAAGAGGAGGCAGCCAGGCAGCAGGGGCAGGGCCAAGCAAGAGATGAGTGAGCCGGGCCGGTGGCGCATGCCTGTAATCCCAGCACTTGGGAGGCTGAGGCAGGAGGATCATGAGTTCAAAGCCAGCCTCAGCAACTTGGCGAGGCCCTAAGCAACTCAGTGAGACCCTGTCTCTAAATAAAATACAAAAAGGGGCTGGGGATGTGGCTTAGTGGTTACGTTCAACTCCGGTCAATTCCTGGTACCAAAAAAAAAAAGTGAACAGAAGTCCTCACCCTACCCCTAAAAGGACACCTGTGCTGACTCTCCTGTTGGCCTGGAGGGCTCTCCAAGCCCCTACACTGGCCCCTCATTATGGGTCTGCTCAGTGAGCCTGCCTAACCACCACCCAGAGCAACAGCCCACCCACCTCTGGCCCCCTCCTGGTCCCCTGGCCTTCTGCTGTCCTGTTGTCTTGGAACCACCAGCCAATGATTGTATACACTCGTGTGGGCTTGTGTCTGTCTGTCTTACTAGAACTGAAGTTTTGCACAGTTGAACGGGTATTTTTTGCTTGTGCTGGTCGCTGCTAGACCCCAGGACCTGGAACAGAGCCTGGCATCCTCAGACACTCAGTAAACCTTTGCTGAATAAAAGAATGAACATATTTAAGACTGGAGACCATCACTTGTATGGAAATCAGAGGCTGCGTTTATCACTTGCCCTGTTCATGTAGCCTCACTAAGCTAAGAAAACTGCTGGTTTTGTATAGAGTCTGGGGAAAGAGCTGGTGGTGGGAGCGGGGAACATTGGTTTCAGGGCAAGTGGAGATGGCGTCAGTCTCAGAAGCATGGTTTGTGCTGGTTAAAAAGGCCAGAGCGGGTCGGGTTGAGAGCCACCTTAGAAGCTGATGACCGGAGTGATTCTTTCCCAGGCGACTGACTGCAAAGCCCAGGCTGACATAGATTGGCTTCAGGGGTTTGTCCCAACACGGCAGTCGTGAACCTGCTGGGGCCAGGCTAGTTCTAGTATTTAGCAGGAGTCATTGATGCGTTGGGATTGCTCTAGTTCTAGGATTTACTCATTGCCATTACTGGTACTGACTGTCCTCCCCAGGGCTATGGAGAGGTGGCCTTTGGTTTTGATTCTCAGTCTCCCTTTTGGTCCTCCCTTTCCCAGTCAGAGCACTAGGAGCAACCGACCACCAGGGTGTGTCCAGGTCTCCATGAAGTGTCCCAGTAGAAGTCTGTTTGTCAGGTCACATCAGTCAGCATGATAGCCCACTTTTGTCTCATGTTGCATTAATGTTCCGAAGAGTTGGCACCAGGTGACCAAGATAAATGAAGGTATTAGTGGAAGATACTGGAAGGCTCTGGAGAACCAAGATCTCATGTTTCCCAGGCCTGACCAAGAAGCAAGTGCCACAGTGCCCTGAGCCTGCCTTGAGTGCTCAGCTTGCCTTTGCTTTGGCCTCCGTGGGAATTTCACTGCCTCATGCTCATCTGAGACTGAAATCAAACTCTTTTTGCTCTGAACCCTTGTAAAAATCAAAAGCAAATTACATGTATTGAATATACAGTGGCACAGAGGAAACATTCCAAAAGGGAAGAATAGGGAAATAGAAAGAAGGGATGGGGCCAAAGACTGAAACCCAGCTGGGCAAACAGGGCTCCTAATTCCACATACAGCACCTAGGACAATTGGCTACATGATGTGTTCTCCAAAGGACTTGGGCAGCTCCACCCCTTTGGCCTTGCTGGCAGTGAACCTGGGCCCTCTTTTAGCCTGTTTCACAGCCGGTAGCTTTTGTTGGCAGCCAGTCCTCATTATTGGCATCTCAGTTCCCAAGGTCTTCTTTCCATCTTCAGCCTCCCCTTCACACTTTATGCATCACCCTCTCAGGAGCAGCCCACAGGGACTCTGAACTTGCTACACTTTGGATGGCCTCTCAGTCCTTACATTGAAATCTCAATGGAAGCTTCCATGACCCTTAACTTTAGCACCCTACATTCCTGTAGACCCAAGTCACACATGGATGATGCCAAGGTCACTCATGTAATCCTTGGGCCCCCCTGAATTGTGGTTGCAGCAACTTCTGAGTGCCTACACAGCTCAGCGTGGTGAAACAACATCCTAGGCCCCCCTGTGTGAGCAGGGCACCCCCATGATCTCTTCTCAAAGGAATGTCCCCCCTCTAGACCCTTGAGCCTGCAATGAGTGTGGTCTTGCAAATTTCTGCCACACCCTCAGGCCATCTTTTCTATTTTCTCTCCAAAGTACTCATTCTCTTTTTAGGGGCTATAATCTCTTCAATAAGCACCTTCCTTGGCCCCAGCTTTACATGCACTTTTCTGACCAAACTGCAAGTTTCTAAAATACTTTAATTCCATTTTTGCTCCCATTTCTCTCAGTAAACCTGGCTAAAAGCTGCCAGCAATATCCATGCCACTGACTGAATGCTGTGCTACCTTGAAGTTTCTTCTACCAGATTAACTCGTCCATCACCTTTAAATTCAGCCTCACAGAAAGTCTCAGAACATAAGCAAATGTAGCCAAGTTCTTTGACCTGGGAGCGGCCTCTAGTCCCATTCCCAGTGGAGGCCTCGTTTTCCTCTGAAACTTCATGAGCACCGTCTGCATTCCTGTGCCCGTTCCTGCCTTCTAAGCTCCCATCAGAATCACACATTAAGCTCCATTTACAACATTCTAAAGCTTCTCAGCTTGCATCTCTAAACTTCAAAATTCCCCCTGCAAATCAGCTCCAAAGGCTTCTAAAGTCACATGGTCAGGTTAGTCACAGCAATGGCCCCATTCCCAGGATCAATTTCTTTTGTGTTCCTCTGACCAAAATACCCAACAAGCACAACTTGGAGAAGGAAAAGCTTACTTGGGGCTCACATTTTCAGAGGTCTCAGTCCATAGCCAGCCGACTCCTTTGCTTTGGACCCAAGCTGAGGCAGCACATCATAGGGGAAGGCATGGCAGAGAAAAGGGGCTCAGCTCAGAGAGAATCAGGAGTCAGGAAGCAGAGAGAGACAGGTAAGGGGCCACAGGGCAGATGCATCCTTCCAGGGCAGCCCCTAGGGACTTCTTCCTCCAGCCATGCCCCACCTGCCTGACCATGCAGTCAGTCCATTCAGACTAGGATGGAGTAGGTTACAGCTCTCACAGTCCAATCATTTCACCTCTGAACATTTCTGAATAAGCAGGAGCTTCTAGGGGACACACCATATCCAAACCATGACAAATATGATTAACAGGCTCATGGAACACACTTGTTACCAATTTTCAAATTGGCTACACTAGCAATAGCTTGGGAAGACTGACTTACAGGATCAGTAGTTATTCCAGTAGTGATGTAGTGAGCTACTGTCTGTAAGGGAAACACAGTGTGTCAAGTCAAAGAGTATAACCTTAAATCCATGAGGTGGGGAGCCATGATCAAAGCTGAAGAACCGCAGTCTACCACCACACCAAGGGGGTGTGGGTGTCAGCAGTCGTGAACATCTGAGGGAAGTCCTCCCCGTGGTCTTGGGTGGGAGCTGTCTTCCTGACCTGCCCGGGGCCTGTTCTCATCGTGTTGGTAGCAGACCTTCTCTGCAGTGTTTTCTCTTGAGAGTTTTCTGAAGAACCTCAAGGTAGGACCTTTAAATGGTAACTTTACAGTTCTGGAAAATGCATTCCTGGTCTTCCAAAAGAGTAGGGGTAATAAATACAGTGACATTCCCAAGTAATTTGTGAATGACTCACCCAGTGAAATGTGCCTCATATTACTAAATGAGGAAGTTGGAATGTCCCACTCAAGGAAGACCAAATCTAATATGCCAGCCCCGGGAATGCTGGTGTTGTCTGCAGCAAGAGACTGTGTCCGTTCATCCAGAAAAGGAACAGCTTACGCCAGGAAGTCCACATGGGAGGCTCAAGGGCACCTCAGCATTTGGCTTCATCCTCTTCACAGTTGACCCAGGCCCATTCTGGTCACAGAACAGTCATGAACTGAGTCATCTCCTCTGTTACCCTGGAAGCTTTCAGCAGCATCGCCTAGCAGCACGTTCAGTTTGTCCTCCTAGGTATGCCATCCTAGGGAAGATGTTAGAAGCTGTCTATGTGAGGTGGCCTGGTGGGACCAGGGGCCCAGCTTGGCCCAGGCAGAGTGCCTCTGGGACCATTCCCCTTAATGTCTAGCTTTTCTCTGCTGGGCTGCTGGGTTTCAGTTAAAGCTCTGTGTTCTGGTGTTCCAAGCCACACATTACTCCAGAAGCTTCCCAGCTCTCTGGAAATATTTACCCTTTTCTTGTTAGCAGTATAACATGCCTAGAAAGACATAGTTGGGCCACCATAGCCTTGGGTTTGATTCCAGACTAGATAATTATGGCATGTTTGGCCTGATATTGTCTTTCTCCATTTTGTTTTCATCAACAGCATTAGATAAAAGATTTTCTTCCATTCTGAATAATCTTTTAATTTCCTTGATAGTGTCCTTTGAGTCACAAAAGTCGTTAATATTCTTGAAATCAACTTATTTTTCCTTGGTTGCTTATATTCATGTCATTTCTAAAAACAATTCCTTAACTCAGGGTCCCAAACATTTACACTTATGTCTTCCTTAAAAACTTCATAGCTTTAGGTCTCACATTTAGATCTTTGGTCCATTTTGAGATGATTTCCAACATGGTGTAAGAGAGATGGGAAAACGTCAGCTTTGCACACGTGGCTAGTCAATCATGGCAGCACCATGTGTTGAAAAGACCATTCTTTCCCCTACTGAGTACTCATGACATCCTTGTCAGAATAATGTCAGGATGCTCATTTCTATGCCTCTGATCTGCATCTGTCTGTATGCTAACACCCACTCTCTGGATAATTGTGGCTTTATACTAGGTCTTTGAATCAAGAAGTGTGTCCTCCAGCTTTGTACTTGATGCTCAAGATCAGTTTAACTGTTGCTGAACTTCCCTTGAATTTCCCTCTGAATTTCAGGCTCTGTTCACCTCTATGATAAGTCTTGTCGATAACAATACTATGTTGGGGTTTGCTGTGGAGATGATCTGTTCCAGATATGAGCACTTCTGAAGTACCAAGATACAGGCTGAGTTTGGCCTTCAGGGAAAGGTAGAATTGCTCAATGCAAGACAAGAAGAGGAAAGTCCCCAGACCCCATAATTAGTCCATGACTAGCAGAAGAAAATAATGGGTGTTTTTAGTTCACAGAGATCACATTACAAATGGAACCCTGGGATGAAAGGCTAATCCTAGCTCAAGATCTGAAGCTGGCCCAGATGGTTTCAGCAAGCTTGCAGTTGCTCTGAGGCAGGGAGAACACACCCAGGCTGCTGGGTCCAGGGGACATGGGTGCCACCAATGCCCACTATCTTGTTGTGTCCACACCCCAGGAGCAGGGCCTAACCTGCACTCTCTGATTGCTCCACTGGGTCTGTCGTAGAAGTTTTGCCCCAGGGATTCTGTTTTTGAATCCTGCACAATGTATGTCCATCAAGGCTCCTGTCAGCTATAATTCAATCATGTGCAAAAGAATTATTTGGGACTTCTAAAAACAACCTCTTCAGTGTGCTTTTCCTGGCACTTGCAGTGATTGAGTTAGACCCCCTCCCTGCTGCACTGTGAGCCTTGGTCCCAGAGAAAGAGCAAGTGTCTTCTAATAAAGGTCCCAGAGGAGCAGTTGCAGGGTGGATCTCAGGATAGCGGAGGGTTTAGAAAGTCTCCTGGCTTGAATGGTTTTAGTAAACTTGGACAACCCAGTGCCCAGCCCCTCAGGCCATCTGCAGGCTCCCTTGCAGGCTCGGGTTCTCCTTTCACTGTCATCTCACACACCCCCACCACGTCCCCTCCCTGTCCCCACCCATGCCCTTCGTGGGGGCCAGCACACAGGCCTTCTTACTTGAGGTTGAAGTGCCTTTTGCTTCCCTCTTGCTGTTCAGCCAACTCCCAACTGTCCTGGAGGGGCTTCATGCTCTGTGGCACTGGCAAGGATGCTGGGGGTGGTGGACGCAGATCTGGGACCTCGCTAGATCAGCAGGCCAGCCTCTGTTTCATGGGTGCCTGCACAGCACACAGGCCTCCTGGGCAAGGCACAAAGACCTTACCGTCCACAGCAGGAGTCGTCCGTAGGCGTCCAGGAGGTGCTGCCTCACAGCAGGTTTGCGCTCCACACCAGGCTTGGAAGAAGAACAGGAGCACACTGCCCTCCATCCCAGGGCTATGACACCTCATCCCTCAAAGTCTCTGGCTGCAAACACAAGGCTAAGGAATGACTCAGGGAAAGGGGATGGAGCTCACAGCTCTGCAAGCACAGCAGAGCATGCAAGAACACTGACCATTCCACACGTGGACTGTGCAGCCTGACAGTGTCCATGCTGAGTCCTGGACCCTGTGCTCACATCAGCCACTGTGCTCTTATGCACAGGCTCCGGATTCTCTGGGATGTTTCCACCTGGAGGAACAGGAGCGGTTTTGTTTGTTTGTTTCTACGTTATTTGCTTTCTCGGACTCCTCGAAAATGTTCAGCCGTGCCAGGGACAGTGGCTCATGCCTGTCCTCACAGCGACTGAGGCAGGAGGATCAAAGTTCAAAGCCAGCCTCGGCAACTTAGCAAAACCCTGTCTCAAAATAAAAAATTTAAAAATGGCTGGGTATGTGGCTCAGTAGTTAAGCACCTCTGGGTTCAATCCCTGGTACCAAAAAAACAAACAAACAAAAAACATTCAGTCACATGTTGAACATTATTTAAATTGGCAATTTCCCATTCTGACTTACTTTCCAACTAAGTCCCCTATTTTGGTCATCCCTGTCTACAAAAAGAAAGGGCAAAACTATATTTTGCTTTTGAGTCTTCTCATAATTCATCTGCAAGTGTAAAGTCTACTTTCAAGTCACCAGTTGACTCATGTTTGTTTTGTTTATTTTTTTTAATCTTTATCCAACTTTTTCATAAGGGAAGCCTTCCAAAGCAGCCTTGTGTGCAGTCGTCCCTGTCTTTCTCCTTCTCTTAAGGCTGTTTTTCTAATCATGATGGGCTGGGTCAGCTGTTTAAATCTTCCCCTGGTCTTTATTATTTGCTGCTTTCCATATTTTCTTCCAATCCAAGATACTAATAATTAAGTGAACTCATGCTGGGCGTGGTGGTGCACGCCTGTAATCCAAGCGACTTGGGAGGCTGAGTCAGGAGGATCGCAAGTTCAAAGCCAGCCTCAGCAACTTAGGGAGGCCCTAAGCAACTCAGTGAGACCCTGTCTCTAAATAAAATACAAAATAGGGCTGGGGATGTGGCTCAGTGGCCGAGTGTCCTTGAGTTCAATCCCTGGTTCAAAAAAAAAAAAAAAATTAAGTGAACTCACGAGCACAGATCTGATCACTCAGGACAATAATCATCCAACAAGATCCTGACTTCTGACGCAGACGCTTGCCCAACTCCTTCAGCTCAGAGTCTAATTTGGCCCTTTGCAGCCTTCAGCTCATAGACTGCGCTTGAACTTCAGCATGACAGATCTGATTTCAATGGGATTCTGTGCACTGTGGTTCTTCCTTTCCTGAGCTAGACCCGAGGGAAGAAGGGCTTGTTGAGAAAGGGTCAGGGTCAGGAGCGGAGGGAAGGAGTGCTGTGAGGCTTGGTAGAGATGGAGCTAGAGGGGAGAGTGGCAGAGGGCGGATTCAGAGGATGGGGAGGAAGCTGCAGCCAAGCCAACTACCAAAAGAGGACGTTCGTTTACTACCTCTGGAGCTCCTCCTAAGCGCGTTGGCTTATTCATCCTGAGGTGGCAGAAGCTGCCATAATGACCCATGTTACTGTAAGTCGGTGCGGTGGCAGTGGCTTGGGTTTTGTGGCAGCCAACAGGGGGCAGTTTTCCATTTACCAGCCAAGCACAGAGTTAGGGTTATAGTCTAAATTTGTAAGGACGCAGAGATCTGCCATGTCTTCGCAGCTTTGGCATAACAAGCCCATGGAGGATCTCCAGTCAGTGGCAAGCACATGCTCAGACAGCATCCCAGGCTTCCCCAGCCAGAGGCTAGGAGGGGCCATGAGTGCGATGACCTGGCAGTTGTTGTCCAGATGTGCACACACCAAAGCGACCCATGTTGGTGGAACAAGAGCGCCCCATGCAGCTCTTACCAGGAAGGCCCGCCTTGTCCGCCTCTGACAGTTGGCCCCAGGCCACCTTGCCCTGGGCCATGTCCCTGTCTCCTCCCGCAGGAGCAGGGCACAGGTGAAATGGACACAGCAGGACCTGCTTGGCAGCCATGTACTCCAAACCCAAGAGAGATCTGTTTGAGGGCTGGGGCCGTCGCTGGTGGGTGTGATCCCCAGCACTGCAAAAAAATAAAAAATAAGAGCTCTTGACAACACCAACAAGTGTGCGCACTCAGGGCGCAGCAGAGTCACCCCTGGTGGGGCTGGCTCCCCAGCAGCCTCTGAAGGGCAGGCACCTGCAGGCCCAAGGCTCCACAGGGCCCCAGGAGACCAGCCTGCGAGGAGTCTCCATAACTGTCAGTGTAGCGACCACTGCTTGGTACCTCTCACCAGAACACTGGGTTCACTGCTTAAGTAAGCGGGGCGCGTTTCCAGCAAGTGCTGAGCGACCAGAGGGAAAAGCTGGATTTAGGCAGTGTCAGGATCAGGTAAGTGTGACCTGTGCTGGCTGCAAAGACCATGTGGCTCCATCTGGTGACTAACTCACTGTGGGACGCTCTGATGAACTGGCTGTCACTCACCGTCAGATGTCTGTCACATCAGTTCTGATGTTGAGGGTGGCTTGGAACTGCCAGTCTTTTCCTAGGAATCTGGGGGCTTTTTCAATCTTCTAAAGACAAATGAACCCACAGGAAGTTGTGAAGAGCTGCCAGGGACATCTTCAGACATCCAGTAGGCGGGGGACCACCCTGTGCCTCCGGGCCAGGAAGCCCATGTTCATTGGCAGCTGCCCTCCCCAGACAGGCGCTGTCCTGAGGGCCCGGCCCTGCCCTTGAGAGCTTCTCTCTGGACTGGGTGTGAGCCTTCTCACAGACAGCTGGAACCAGCATCTGACCCACGAGGCCCGCTCTCTGGCCAAATGGACCTAGACCCTGCCACTTCTCAGCCCCTTCCCACCAAGATGGTCTGACCCTGTGAGAGAGGGCTTTGGGAGTCTCTGTTGGCCCCTGCTCGGGGGCCTGTCAGCCTTAGGAAGCCCCACCCTGGCCTCTCAGGCCCTCTCTGCTTCCTTCTCCCTAGAAACAGGCAGATGCCTTTCTCGAGCCCAGGCCTCGGCCCCAGCCCATCTGTCCTGCAGCAGGGGGGGCAGCATGGAAAGCTGCCTCCTTTCCTGCCCAGCCCACGCCCTCTTCAGACCAGGTAACCCAGATTGTCCCAGGGAAGGGATGCGTGGAGGGGGGTTGAGGCCCTGATCTCTGCTACTCTGGGAAAGAGCCCCACCAGGGATGAGGGACCCTGGTCACAGTGCCCCTGGGCTTCTTCCTGCCTGGCCATTTACCCGTATGCATGTGGCAGAAATAGACCGACTCAGGGGTTAGTCCCAACCGTCCTCTTGTTCAGCAATCCCTTGGAGGCCTCAAGAATCTGGGGCCCTGAAAGGGAGGTGCACCCAGGCCCACCTCACCCACTGGCCTCTCCACAGACTCGGAAAATAGCTACGTCCTGAGCTGTGGTGTTCCAGGTCTCCAGGGCAAGACGCTACCGAAACGCAACAGCACCAGCTCTGGCACCGGGCCCAGCTGCTCAGGTAGCCCCGACTGTCCACGCTGCGCCCACCTAGGGGGCCCCTTGACTCTGGAATGTGGCATGCTTCAGGGGAGGGAGGGACACAGCCCAGGGGAGAGTGTCCCACTCTGGGTCCTTCCCAGACTGGCTCAGGGTACTAGAGAGAAGGCAGGCCAAGAGCTAGAAGCCAGCAGTCTGCAGGGTGAGCTCCAACCCAGGGGCAGTGGCTTTCTGGCTCCAAGGTCACAGTAGCAGTGGCTGTGTGACTCCAAAATGCTGTGGGTGCACAGATCTCAGGCTCCGTTTTAGGGGTGTGTGTGTGAACTCTAGCTGGGTAGGCAGCGCTGCCGCAAACTCGGCCTGAGGAGTGCCAGGCACAACATCTCCCAGCCTTTGGGACCTCCCTGCCCAGCAGCCTCTGGCCAGCATGGGAGAGGGCATCCCCAGGCTTTCCTGATACCCGCTGTCAGAGTGCTACAAGGGGCACACTCAGGTGCCTGTCATGAGCACAAGGTCTCTGGGATTGCAGGACTCGGGTCCAGAAAGCTGGCCACTGCTTTGTGAAGGGCTCTGTGGGGTGTGTCCTTTCCTGCTCCCCACTTCCCTCTGCCCTCTTTCCTCAAATCACCAGTCACAGCTCGGCCTTGGCCAAGAGTTGGAGGAGGCTGGGGCTCCTTTCCTCTCTGCAGAGAACTGGCCAATGCCCCTGGCTTGAGCTCCAGTCACTGTCCACAGGGTCACCTGTTCAGACCTTGCAGGGAGAGGAGGGGGTGGAGTGGGGAAGGTCCCACCACCCTGGGAGGGCCATGGGGACAGAGCTGCGCACACCCAGCCCCACCCCAGCCCCAGGTAGACTTGTCCTATGGCAGCCCCTGTCCCCCACCACCTCCTCGCCCACAGGAGAGGCCTCCACCCAGGGGGATTTTGGCTTTCCCCAGATGTCCCCAGCGCCCCCATCAAGCAGAAGGCCCGCTTCAAGATCAGAGACGCCAAGTGCCACCTCCGGCCCCGCACCCGGGAGCGAGCAAAGGAGACCCCAAGGCAACCACTGCTGGGTGAGTGGGTCACTCAGGGGTGGTGGAAGAGCCCCCAAGCCTGAAAGCTGGGGGCCCAGAGTCTGGCAAGCCTGGGTTTTCAAGAGTACAGGCATCCCATCTGGGCCCTCCACCTTGGCCCCTGGCCCCAGGAGCCTTGCATTTGAGTGGGAAATGGGTCTCTTGGTATCCCAGGGGCCACAGCATGCCACACCAGGATTAGAAGACACGCACACCCCAGCACGCCTTCCCGTGTAGCCTGGTTGTGTCCCAGTTGAAGGAGTTGCAGTGTTTGCTCGGCAATTCTTAAGAGAGTGTGGTCAGGGACTCTCCAGGCTGAGGGGTAGCAGAGAACAAGCTTCCGCCAGGGCCCAGATGGGAGCTTCCAGCTCTGGCTCTTCAGTGGCCCGTGAAGGTGCAGCAACCTTGGCCAGTAGGGGAGAGCGCTGTGCTGGCTCAGAAGGGTGGTCCCCTGGGGAGGCCCCAGCAGCCTGGCTCCTGCAGCTCCCTGCTGTGGAGCCCGGCAGGCCCTGCAAGGGGCAGCCTGTGTGCAGGGCTGGGATTGCCACAGTGTTCCTGTCCTTGTCCAGAAAACTGCCACGTGACGTTCCTGACTCTCAAGTGCGACTCCTCCAAGAAGAGACGCCGCGGCCGCAAGTCCCCATCCAAGGAGGTGTCCCATGTCACGGCAGAGTTTGAGGTGGAGATAAAGATGGAAGAAGCCTCAGGTGCGTGAGGAGTTCTCTGAGAGAGGAGCTGCAGGGCAGGACAGGGCTTCCCACCCCATCCAGGACCAGCAGGGTGACTGCCCTGTCCGGCATGGAAAAGAGAGCCCAGGGGACAGATGGGGTGAGGGAAGGGTGTGCAGCCCCAGAACGGTGGCTCCAGGACGACTTGCAGCCTCAAGAGGGGCCTGCTGTGCTGGCTGCTCCACACCAACACGCTCCCCAGGGTGGCAGGCAAGTGTCAGCAGGTGTGTCCAATGTGTGCCTGACCCCGGGCAAGGCCACCATGGACAAAGAGACCAGCATGGCCCCTGCACTGCTGCACTCCCAGCTGCCCAGAGCCAGACAGCACTCTGGGTCGTGGGGGTACGGGAACAAGGGGTGCAGAGCCAAGGCCACTCCCAAGTCGGGGGCTCAGGAAGGCTTCCAGGAAAGGGACATTTGAATTAGAATCAATTTGAAATCAAAGTTCACTTGCTTGCCTGTAATCCCAGTGACTCAAGAGGCTGAGAAAGGAAGATTGTAAGTTTGAGGCCAACCTCAGCAACTTAGCAAGGCCTAAGCAATTTAATGAGACCCTGTCTCAAAATCAAAAATAAGAAGTCTTGGGAGCCTGGAGCTGTGGCTCAGTGGCAGAGCACTTGCCTGGCATGTGTGAGGCACCGGGTTCTATCCTCGGCACCGCATAAAAATAAATAAAATAAAGGTATACATAAAAAAAAGGAAGGGCTGGGTATGTAGCTCAGTGCTAAAGCACCCCTGGGTTCAATCCCCAATACCAAAACTAAAGTGGATGGTGCAGAAGAGGTGGCAAGGAATGGCATTCAGGCAGGGGGAGTAGAATGGGCAAAGGCAGAGAGGTCAGAGAGTAGGGTGTGAAAGGAGAGCAGGGCAGCTGGGGCTGAGGCTGGCCAGGGGGGTGGAGCCCAACCTCGAGGCACCTTGAATTCAAGGCAGAGTTGGACACTGTCCCGGGCTCCAGTGGCAGTCCTCAAGGGTGTCTGAGCTCCCACAGTGAGTTGTGCCCTGGGGAACATGTCACAGCGGGCAGAGGCCTGGTCGGTACTCAGATCTGCTTGGTGGCCTTGGGCAGATCATGGCTCTCAGATCCTCTCTCCCCACCCACCCTTGGGCACTTACCCCGGTGGCTGTGTAAATGGTGGAGGGATTCGACTGAGGCCCACTGGCGAGGGAGCCTCCCTGGAGGAGGCGGCAGCTCACTTGGCCGTGCTGTTCTGGCTGTCTCTCCACCACAGACACCTGTGAAGCCGACTGCATGCGGAAGCGAGCGGAGCAGAGCCTGCAGGTCGCCATCAAGACGCTGCGCAAGTCTATCAACCGGCAGCAGTTCTACGTGCAGATCTCGGGTACGGAGTACGAGGTGGCCCAGCGCTCGGCCAAGGCCCTGGAGGGGCTGGGGACATGTGGCACAGGCCAGGTGCTCCAGGACGGCAAATGTGGTGAGTCCCTGCCCGTGGCCACTCAGATACTGACTCCCTCGTACGTGCAGCCAGGTGAACCCCAGTGAGCACGCCGGACTGGTTGGGGGACAGGCCGCAGAACCAGCATCAGCAGGGTCACGTAGTATGCTCTCTGGTGCAGGGCCCTGAGCCTGCGATCCCCCACAGTGCTGAGCTACAGGGCAGTCCGGGGTAGGACACTCTGCAAGGCCATGCCGTCTGGTGGCCTCAGAAGGCTTCCCAGCGAGGTACGACCCTAAGCCCCCGGGGGCTGACAAGAAGCTGGGAGGCTGAGTAGGGTCAGGGAGGGTGGAGTGTGATGGACACAGGGTCCAGTGTCACCAAGGGGTACTGCTGCAGGGAGCAGGGGAGGCCAGTGTCCTAGCCCTCTGGGCTTTGCACAGGAGGCTGGAGGCAGGCCAGCCAGCCAGGGCAGGTGACCAAACCTTGGGGATGGCCTGTGCCAAGGGGTGAAGCCAGAGACAGCACCGGGGACCGAAGCAGTGGCAACCAGGGGGAGTCCTGGTTCTCATGGAGAGTAGGCAGTGAGCAGGTCAGTCTGCCCACAGGCACAGTGAGACAGGCAAAGACACAGTCCTGCGCTCCGTGGGATGCCTAGGTAGGCACAGCCTGGTCACTGTCACAGGAAGGCTGATTGAAGGAAGGGTGGATGGCGGAGGAAAGGCCATGCAGGGGCAGGGGGAACCAGGGCAGGTGAGGTGGAGAGAGTGATAGTTGAAGAGCGGCTGTGGAGAGTGAGTGGGTTGGGCAGAGAGACTCCCAAGACGACTCCAGGGCATGGCCACTCAGGAGATTTGGGATGCTTCAGGAAGGGTGGCGTGGGGAGCCGCCGCGTTCCAGCTACAGGGTGCACTTGAGGTGGGGAATAGGCACTTGGAGCCACAGATTGAAGCCCAGAGAACAGGCTGGACCAGGTGCTGCTGGGAAGCCATGGGGAAGAGCAGTGGCAGGTGTGGGGCTGCTGTGGAGACTGTGGCCCAGACTGCAGTGGGCACATGAGGGGCTGGGTGATGTCACTCTCTTATTTGGAACCACTTAGTTGGGAATCATTTCCAGTTTTCAGAAACATCAAGCAGAACAGAAACTCCCATTTTCCCTCATCCAAGTCCCTGACCATGAACATTTTTTGGTGTTGGCCCCAGGCATGCTTGGGGGTCAGGGGTAGGGTTCCCCCTCCAGCTTATGCACCCCATTGCACTTCAACCATCCATCAAACAATGCCCTCTTCTCCTCCTGCTCTGAGTTCCTACCTGGAATGTTTGTCACTTTCCTGTCACATCTCTTCAGGCCCCTGAGGTCTGGGACAGCCCCTTTTGGGGCCTTTTGGGGCCCAGGCACGCCGCCATTTGTAGGCCCACTGTCTGCTCCCTCCCAGCTGGAGCCTGAGGCCAGCTGTCCTGCCCCTCAGCAGGTCCAGAGGCCTTGCCTCATTGACCTCCTTCCAGTGCACCGCTGACGCCCTGAGGCGCTTTCCATCCCCCTTCCCTGTTCATGACCAGCTTCCCCAGCCACAGGAACATGGCTCCATTCCCCTGACCTGCTTCTCTCAGCCTTCCTGTGACTGTACAGAGCCAGTCACATGGACTATCCCTTCGCCCTGTCCTCTCTGCATTGTCCCTTCAGCCTCTGCCCAGGCCCCCTGGCCATGCCTGTGTGTGGCTCTCAAGGCTCCACAGGGGACCAGGTCTTCCCCGTAGCAGGAGAAAGAGATGGGAGGGAGGTTTCAGTGGAGGGCTGTGGGGTGTCCGGCTGACGTCCAGGAGGCAGTCTGCAACCGGCTAAGTGAGGTGGAGGGTGGCCCATGGAGGGAACAAGAGCAGGGGCCTGCAGAGCCCTCGGAGGAGCTGCCAAGGGGAGATGAGCCCAGGAGGGCCCTCCTGGATGGCTGCCACCCAGGTCCTGTCCCCCGCTCTTCTGGGATGGGGCTGCTCTGCCATGCCATCTGCTGGGGGAGAGACGGCCCCAGCCCCGCTGCTACCATCCTACAGCAGCCTCTCCACTCTGCCTCTGCAGTGACCTGCGGGCCTGGCACCTACTTCAATGGCGAACAGGGCCAGTGTGTGCCGTGCGTGCCAGGGACCTACCAGGACGCGGAAGGCCAGCTGAGCTGCACACCGTGTCCCAGCAGTGCCGGGCTTGGTCTGTCTGGTGCCCGCAACGTATCTGAATGTGGAGGCAAGTGCAGGCCCACGAGGAAGGGGGACCAGGTGGAGGGGGCGCAGCAGGGCCCTCCTGCCTCCCCAGGCTCCCAAAGCAAAGGTGGATGCCACCTGCGGCCACAGAGCCTGGCATGGGCTACAGCTGTGGCCGTTCCCACAGTGGCTCAGTTTCCACACACACACTGCTCACCAAGGTCATGGGCTGTGCAGGGTCTGCTCCTCGAGGCCACTGCATCCTGAGCACTGCAGGCCACACACCAGCCACTGCATTGCGTAGCCCACGGAGCACTTCCGTCTGGAGACACCTTGCCGTTCACAGACAAGGTGGTTATAAAGGGGCAACCTAAATGCTTTGTGGTTGACCAAACTGGACCTCCCGGGGACAGTCATCAACATGTCACCAGGTGAATCGTACTTTTGTGAGCAGGGACTTTGCACAAAGAGCATGACACTTCACCCCAAGCTGGTTGAGACAGTGCTCTATAAACTTACCCAGCGCGGTTGGTTTGCGGAGCTAGTCCCCATCGGCTACCCCAGCTTGGCCCCATCTGTGCAACCGGTCAGTCTCACCATTGGCCTCTCCTGGCCACCAGGGGGCTCACGCTGGAGGGTGCACAGGAAAAGCACGTGCAAGGTGGAGCCGTGAGGGTGGGTGAGTGGATGCTTAGGGCAGTGGAGACCTCGCCTTCCCCCAGGGACAGAAGAGCCCAGAACCCAGCCCGAGGCTCTGCAGGCTGCCCCTGCAGAAGGGTGGTCCCACCCCTGGGGGATGGTGACTGAGAGCACAAGGTGACCACAGGTAAGAGACTCATCATTTGGTGAGGTCCTGGGTCAAGAGGACGTGAAGCCCATTCCTCACACAATGCTGGAACACCAGCATACTGACTTTTTTTTTTTTACTTGTAAATGGACACAATGCCTTTGTTTTATTTATTTGTTTGTTTGTTTGTTTACATGTGGTGCTGAGGATGGAACCCAGTGCCTCACACGTGCTAGGCAAGCGCCCTGCCACTGAGCCCCAGCCCAGCCCTAGGCACACTGACTTTATGTTGAGCTGAAATTGACTTTTCTTGTGGTCCCCTCCCTTTGTCCCAGGAGTGCCCTTGAGGCCCCCTGCTTTGGCCCAGCCCTGCTGACAGCAGCGTCAGCCTTGAGCCTTCTGTAAAAACACCATGAGGCCTTCCCCCTGGGGAGAGGCCTCCGAAAGAAAGCCCTCCACCCCTGCCAGGGGACCCCTCTTCCCAGCTCAGCAGGGAAACTGCCCTTCAGCCTCAGCCCTTCCTACTGGGGGAGAAGCGAAGGTGAGCCCGGCAGGTCACGCAGTGAATGCTGCCAGCATCCAGACCCAGCCTCCTGTCCGTCACCAGGGCTGCCTGCTCGCCCCCCACCCACCCCAGGTGCCTTCTCCTGGGGTAAGCATGACCAAGAGCAGAGCCCGGGGCCACTCATGTCCTGTGACAGTAGCACCCTGCCCCGCCTGAGCCTCGACCTCTGACTTGCAGGCCAGTGCTCTCCAGGCTTCTTCTCAGTGGATGGCTTCCAGCCCTGCCAGGCCTGCCCAGTGGGCACGTACCAGTCCGAACCTGGGCGCACCGGCTGCTTCCCCTGTGGAGGGGGGCTGCTCACCAAGCTCGAGGGTGCTGCCTCCTTCCAGGACTGCGAGGCCAAAGGTGAGCAGCCCCGCAGCCTCGGGCTGCCCTGCTCAGGGATGCTTTCCCTAAACAGCCTTATCTCCTCTGGCATGGTCAGCCTCAAAGTCAGAGGAGCAGCCTGGAGCCACCAGGCAGCGGACATGGGCCACCAGTACTGCACCATGCACTACGACAGGCCGAAAGCCTGCGGAGCACCAGCTCCTCGAGGCACTCGGAGGGCTTCTGGGGACATGTGAGGACCAGGGAGGTGGCGGGGCGGGACCAGCACAGACACCTTCACTAGTAGCCCCCTTCAGGGCTGCCCTGCTGGGCTCTGCGTCCTCCACTCCCCTCCTCACTCCCCAGCCTTCATGTCCCCCAGCAGGTGACCCTGCTTCCTCTTCCACATGCCCCTGATATCTGTCAGTGGCCCAGTGCTCCGCCCTAGTCCCACACAGCCTGCCACATATACACGTGGTCCCTGAAGGCAGCAAACTCTGGGGCCCGCTGCTCTAAGGAGGGGCTGGCTGCCCCACTGGCCCCTCCCCATGCCCACTCACCTTGTGGAACGAGCATCAGGGCTTGCTCCCTTCCTGCTTCTGCCCTGAACCCCTTCAATCACACTGTCACCCCACTTCTCCCCAAAAGTTGCTCCCTTCCTGGTTCCCACATGTCCCCTGTGTTGCTGGAGCCCACATGTCCTCAGTTTGTATCTAACGCGGGCCCTTCCAAGCCATTCGGCCCTCGCTCTGCCCACCTGCCTGCCCCCACACTGGGTGGGAAGGGCCTTGAACTCTGTTCCAAGCCAGACCTCAGGAGCAGGGAGGCCTGGCCTGCCCACTAGCACCCCGCCTCGTGTCCCTGCAGTGCACTGCTCCCCCGGCCACCACTATAACACCACCACGCACCGGTGCATCCGCTGTCCTGTGGGCACCTACCAGCCTGAGTTTGGCCAGAACCACTGCATCACCTGTCCAGGCAACACCAGCACTGACTTCGATGGCTCCACCAACGTCACACACTGCAAAAGTAGGTGCCATTCTTCCCACCCCAGGGAAGTTGGAGGTGCTGGGCAGGGAGAGATCTGGTCCCACACTGCCTGGGAGGAGGGTACTGGGTCCTGCCTACCGCCTCTGCTGGGGGCGGGGTACCTTTGTGAACCTACATCCATGTTGAGCCCAGGGCTGAGGAGGGGTGGCCCTGGCTCAACACCCTCTGCAGGCAATATGGTGGCACGGAAGTTCACCACTTCCCTCGGCTCACGGGTCACAGCCCAAGCCTCAGCCCAGGCCAGCCCAGGCCAGGCCCTGCTCTGATTTCTGGGACCTGGGGAGAAAGAATCCCATGCCAAAAGGGGGCAGCAAGTGCCAGCCCTGCAGCCCCAGAGGCTGTGCCACTTAGGCCAAGTGGACACCCTGCAGAGGCCGGAGAGCAACAGGAAGCAGGGACCTAGGTGTGGACAGGTGTGGAAGAGCTGGAGGAGGGTCAGACAGGCTTCGTGGAGTCTAAGAGTCTCAAGTTAGAGAAAAGTGAGCACTGAGACAGCCCAGGAAGAGGGGCTCTCGCCAGCCCTCGCCCAGCAGGTCTTTGGATGTAAAAAAGATGCTGTATCATTTTAAGTATTTAAATTCATTTTTCAGAGTTTCTGGGTTTTGCCCTTTTCTAATTAGTTTTCAGTTCGTTGTCCCTCCTGGCCATGTTTGGAACTGCCTAAAAGCCCACGGAAGGGGATTTAGTCCTAGAGGTGGCAGTGGCCCCTCCATCCAGGCTTTCCCAGGCTGAGCACATGACCCCTGAGGCAAGTCAGAGGAGGAGCTCTGCAGACACAGCCTTAAACATCCTCATGGGTGAACGTGGGGAAGCCAGAGGAGAGGGAAGCTTCTAGAACACTGGAGGTGGAAATGAAAAGTTCCCCAGAAATTTTGAAGTGAGAAGATATTTAAATGAGAATACACAGGAAATTTATAAATATTTAGTATTTACGTTCAATTCTTTTTGCAGAACTAAGGTTATTTCCTTATTAATTAAAGACTAGGAACAATTTGGCTCATAAAAAGTCATGTTCAACCTTTTCAAGAATACACGTTAGTTAAAATAGCAATGGAAGGATAATGTTTCCTTTCCTCGCTGTGTGGAGACTCGCTCCTTCCTGCCTCTGGTGAGGAAGGAGACCATGTGGCACCTGGCAGGCTGGGTGAGGCTGACCAGCTGAGTCAGAGAGCAGTGGCCAGCAGGCCTCACCTGGACACTCCCACCTGACACCTGGCTGGGACGAGAGTTCTGCAAGCAGCCACAGGGCAGCCAGGGGAGCTGCCAGTTTCAGTGAGGTGACCAGGCCCAGACGCAGAAACAGAGTGGGCCCTGCCCAGGACAGTCAGCCCCATAAGTACCTGCCTGACTGGACCTCAGAGGGCCTCCTCTGGAGGAGAGTAACTCCTGCCCTCCAGCTGAGGGGTGGCCAGACAGGGCTCCCTCTAGAGGTCAGCTTAGGGGCTGGTGGCTGCCACAGGACGACTGGGTGGAGGCTGGGCAGAGGAGGGGACAGGAACACCTGCCTGAGGGTCCAGGAGGCCAGACACGCAGTAGGCCAAGCCTGACCAGGCCCCGGGCCATGGTGCCCACAGACCAGCACTGCGGTGGAGAGCTGGGTGACTACACAGGCTACATCGAGTCCCCCAACTACCCTGGAGACTACCCAGCCAACGCCGAGTGCGTGTGGCACATCGCACCGCCCCCCAAGCGCAGGATCCTCATTGTGGTCCCCGAGATCTTCCTACCCATCGAGGACGAATGCGGTGATGTCCTGGTCATGAGGAAGAGTGGTAGGTACTGGCCTCCAGGCTGGGGTTGGCAGCACAGACATGGCCTCAGCCCTTGTTCCCACCCTACCCATCTTGGTACAGCCTCACCAGGAGAAGGGCCCTGGCACAGGGTCAGGTCACGGGGGTTCCTCCAGGCAGGATGGAAACCCACTGGGACTGGGCCGTGCTGAGCTCTGTGGGAAGGCCCTAACACCGCAAGCCCCAAGGCCAGGGAGAAAGGCCAGGAAGCCACACAGGCACGGAGTGCACCCTCGTCCTGGCCTGGAATATCTGTGGACATAGAGGCAGGCCTCGGGAGGCGAAGATGGAGGCAGGAGGGAGGTCAGGGGTTAACTCGGTGCCACGTTCTGCGTGAGCTTTATCACCACACACATGCCGCCTGCTCCTGTCAATGGGTCTGAAAGCCTGGTGTGCAGGTGGGGCTGTGGCCAGGAAGGGCAAGGGGCCTGCCCAGGGTCCCTGAGCAGGTCAGAGCCCAGCCAGGAACCACCAGCCCCAGTGCCCACCCCCCACGTCCTTCTGTCCCCTATCCACCCACAGGACTGAGCTCCAGGGGCAGCCTCTACTGCTTCAGGGGCATCTCAGGAAGAATACCCGGGGAGCAGTGAGGAGGTGGGCACCCCAGGGGCAGCAGGTCCACCCTCCTCGTTCACTCACAGGGAGCCTCTGGCCCCCACTTCCATGCCAGCCTGTCTCCCACGGCCTTCTTGAATGCATCCTCCAGCCCTGACTTCTGGGCACAGGCGTGAGCCCTGGTCACAGAAGAGTGGTTGGCTGGAGGGAGACAGAAACCCAGCACGGGGTCTGCAGAAGGGCCCACCAGAATTCCAGGGGCTGGGGCAGAAGGGCAGAGGGAACCAGCGCGAGTCTAGATGGTGCGTTTGGGCAGCGGGCACTGCCGCACTGGCAGCCAGCTGGGTGGGGGGAGGCGAGCAGTCTGCAGCGAGAGGAAGGGTCAGCGAGGAGTGCAGGCCTGGGTGGCTCAGCAAGGGCCTTTCCTGCAGCCTCCCCCACGTCCATCACTACCTACGAGACCTGCCAGACCTACGAGAGGCCCATCGCCTTCACCTCCCGCTCCCGGAAGCTCTGGATCCAGTTCAAATCCAATGAAGGCAACAGCGGCAAAGGGTTCCAAGTGCCCTACGTCACCTACGATGGTAAGGTGCCGCTCATCACAGCCCTCTGGGTGACAGGGACAGAGGCAGTCTCACGTCCCAGCCTGTGGCAGGGCACAGACCCAGGACCAGCATATTCCAGGGGCCCCCTGCAGACAGGGCGCAGGTGGTGAGATGAGGAGCGAATACCGCCATCTGCAGGCGGAGGCGGAAGCCAAGGCAAAGGCCAAGGCCTGCCCACAGGTGTACAAGGCTAATCAGGGCAGCCAAGCCAGCAGGACAGTACAGGAAGGGGACCGGGTACAAAGGCCAGGGCAGCATTCAGCACTCACCAGCAGCCCGAGGCTGGAGCAGGGAGGGCAGAGCGGGGATGCAAGGGTCTCAGCCCGGGCCTTCCCCCTTCCCTGCTGACCCGCTTCCCAGAGGACTACCAACAGCTGATAGAAGACATCGTGCGCGACGGGCGGCTGTACGCCTCGGAGAACCACCAGGAGATTTTGAAAGTGAGTTTATCAGAAGGGAATCCATGCGACTCTGGGAAAATGGCCTGGGCCACCCCTGCCCCAGCCTCCCCCTGGAGAAGTGAGGCAGGAGGGGTGGCAAGGGAGGAGGAGGAGTGCCTGGGTCAGAGCCCTGGCAAGGGTCTGGGTCTGGTGTGTCTGTCCCCTCAGAGTAAGAGGCCTTAACCAAGCTGGTTCCTGAGGAGATGGGGACCA
Organism: Glaucomys volans; assembly: GCA_020662805.1. Taxonomy (NCBI): domain Eukaryota; kingdom Metazoa; phylum Chordata; class Mammalia; order Rodentia; family Sciuridae; genus Glaucomys; species Glaucomys volans. The sequence continues at coordinate 93,681 of JAJEJO010004436.1, forward strand.
GGACCCGGGGACAAGGCTTTGGGCAGGTCCCTTGCCTGGCACCCTCAGCTTTGCCTTCCTCACTTATGAGATGAGGGTAGTTGGACAGGGTGGTATCTTAAAATCTGGAATCCACTCATGCTGTTGGGACTGAACCCCTCCATGTCCTTTCGAGGCTGGAGAGGCCGAGCCATGTTCTCACAGAGGGAAGGCTGCAGCGGCCTCACAGCAGGCACTGGCCAGAGGCCCAGGGACTGGTTCTTACAGAATGAGGCCAGACCTGAGCATCTGCTTGGGCTGGAGTGGAGGACAAGAGTGGAACTGGGGCCATGTCCTCCGTCTGACCCTTGTCAGGTATCACTGTGACTGAGATAAGGTGTGGTCTGCAGAGTGGGGTCGTCACCTCGAGGCTCCCAGGCCCGAGCCTGGTGACCCTCACCAGTTCCCACCAGTAGGTCTTTGTCGGTCATGAGGCTTGCTTCTGCTTCCGCTCTCAGATTCCTGATGTCCTCCTCAGGCCACCACTCTGCCTGGGCTGGTGAGGTGCCCTGGCCCTCCCAGCCTATCTGGGAGACAGCACCGACTCCCTCCTCACCCTGCTGCAGCCCCTCTGGCCTCAGCTCCCCTCTGGCTGGGACACCCTTCCAGAACTGGGAGTGTCCCAGGGCTGCTCCTAGCACAAGGGGGCCCGCCCCTCAGGACCACCTACCCGTTCTCACTCCACTGTCTGCCCAGGACCCCGCCTCTCAGTGAATGTCCACCTGTCCCTCTGCTCTGGGCTGAGGTGCCTGTCCTCTGGGCAGCCTTCCTGGACCTCCCTGAGTGGGTCACACACGTCACAGACCCTCAGAGTCCCCACATGCCACTCCTTCGTGGCCCCTGTGAGCACTGCACTTTGGATTTATTTCGTGACTGTTTGGTCCTAGCCCCTCTGTGGGAGGCCACGTAGGGCTTCATGCTCCACGGTCGGTGTCCAGCATGCAACCCTGACAAGACAGTGCCAGGAGTGTCATTTCTCAAGGGCAGAGGTGCATGGGTGAAGGACGTGTGGTGAGTGTGTTCCATGCGAGGTAATGTGTGAGAGAGGTGATGTGCATGTGATGTGTGTGGTAAGCAGGAGCTGGAGGTCACCATTTGCCGAGGCCTTGTGGGAACCAGGCTGTAGAACCTCTGCTGGGAGCCAGCCCGCTGGGGCTGCCCTCAAGGATGCTGCACGTCCACCCACAGCTCCACCCTCCTGGCTGGCCAGTGATGGCATTGGACAGTGGGTTGCACCTGCTCCTCCAGAGGCCACTCAGGGAGGAGCTAGTGCCACCTGAACCCGCACTGGAGAGCTATCCTGAGCCCTGCTGGGGTCACCCCAGGGCTTCACTGCAGCCCTCAGAGGACCTAGCCGAGGGCTTTCCAGGGTCGAGCTGGCGACCAGGAAGCTGAGAGCTCGAGCTGCATCTGTGGCCCGACGCCCATGCTCTCCTCCACGTTCTGGTTCAGAGTTCCCCTGCCGCAGGTGCTCTTGATAAAAGCATTCACACTCACAGAGTGCCCAAAGCCAGTTACAGGGGGCTGGGTGTGACTTGGTGACAGAGCGCTTGCCCAGTGTGCACAGGGTCCTGCGTCCTTCACCCATGCACCTCTGCCCTTGGGAATGACACTCCTGGTGCTGGTCCTCTGTGTCGGGGCTGCATGCCGGGCACCGAATGTGGAGCCCGAAGCCCAGCACCACAAAAAAATCAATAAAAAATGTCAAAAGAAAAGAAAAAACACAACAATTACACTGTTAAAACCAAAAGACTCTTTGTAGTCAAGAGGTTCTGGGGTCTGAAGCCCCAGCCCCCTTCCCAGCCTAGGGGAGTAAGCTGGCCCCACCTCCCCGCCTCACCTCCCCTGTCTTCCAGGACAAGAAGCTGATCAAGGCCCTCTTCGACGTGCTGGCACACCCCCAGAACTACTTCAAGTACACAGCCCAGGAGTCCAAGGAGATGTTCCCTCGGTCCTTCATCAAACTGCTACGTTCCAAAGTGTCTCGATTCCTGCGGCCCTACAAATAATGCTAGGGCTGTCCTGCTCAGGATGGCCAGGGAACCGTGGAGGAAGAGAGCTCCTTCCCTCTGCGGCGGGGGCCCTGGAGGGCCGAGACTGAGCTGGGCCCCTGTGAGACACTGCTTCTGAAGCCCTTTGCCTTTTGCCTCTCATCCCCAGACACCAGCAGTGCTTCTCCTGAGCCGGTTCTGGCAGACACTGCCTGGGCCAGGACACACCATGGGGAGCAAAGAGCACGTGCCTCTGCCTGATGCTCTGGGAGAGGAGAGTGGCGCTCTTCCCTGGAGGTTCTGCAAGGCTTGACCACTGTCACCCACAGGAAGCCAGGCCGGGGAAGGAAGGCATGTGGAGGCACCGAGGTGACAAGCCTGCCAGCACATGCAGGGCCGCCACCCTGCCACTCCCCAGCCAGGGCACAGGACACGGGGCTGTGTCACTGGGCTCCAAGGACTCTGTGATGGACAGAGCAGAGCTCTTAGGGGAGGAAGCTGGAGGTCTGCGCTTTCCCTGGATAGAACAGCTATAAGTACTATATATATATATGTGTATAAATATAAATATAAAATATATATATATATATACTTCTATTTGTGGGTATTTTAGGGAAGTTCTCTGTAGCAGCTATAAACGCTCAGTGCCGTCACTGTCCCCCCAGCACTCGGGCCCTCTGTGAGCTGCGAGGCTGGCACAGCTCGGGCTTCCCTAGACACACCTGTGAATATGAACATAGGAAACTGGGCTCCGATGTTGTGTTGGAGGGCTGGCCCTGTCCCAGTCCCTTCACAGTGACGTCATTGCCCTTGACAGGGCACAGTGGCAGGCAGCCTCCTCTTGGACCCCTGCATGGGGGGCGGCTAGCTTCCAGCCATAAACGTAGGAAGGGGCCTGTGGCCATGACCTTGGAGTCTGAACTGTGCCTGCAGACCACCAGGAAACAAGACCATCCAAGAGCAGTGGCCACTCCCGACCTCAGAGAGGAGCACTGGAGGCCCAAGGAAGCCCCAGGTGGCCGCGGGGCCTTGGCTTAAGTGCAGCTCCTGCCCGGGGGCCTGCTGCCTCCCTCTCAGAGTCTCTCCTCAAGGCTGTCCCATCTGCCAGGAAGCCAGAGCCTGAGATGGAGCCAGCTGAGACCCCCAGCACACAGGGTCTGCAAGGCCTCACCCGCTCGTCACACTGCCTGCTGCCAGCCATAGGATAAGCAGAGGAAGCGTTCTGTATTTTTCAGGTTAACAAATATAAAATTCCCAGAAACATGAACTCCAACCACCAATGCCAAGGGGCCTTGGGTCTGGTCTGCGGCCTGGCCTGGCAGGTAAGAGGTAAGCAGATTGAGAAACACACGACACTCAGGACTGTGGACACGCAGGCCAGCGAGCAAAGTCTCAAGATCCACTGCTGGTGACAGGCAGCCAGGGCATGGCACATTCTCCAGTCTAAAACAAGGCTTGGAACTCAGGCATGAGTCACCGGCCGCGTGACCCACACTGCAGAGCTGGGTCTCCAGCGGGCTGACACTGCTGTCAGTGCCATCTCTCCTCAAGTCCAACCTGGGTTTGTGGACGGCGGCAAGCAGGTCATGGTCCACTGACCAGACCTGCTGGGGACTGCACCACCCCTGGCTGGTCACTGTCCCTGTGGGCCAGCCTTGGTTTCCAGAAAGAAGCCTTCCTCCCTTTGTCAGGCCATCAGTCACCCCCAGAAATGAGAGACAGCTGCCCTAGGGAGGGCACAGGGAGGGGTCTGCCTCTCTCCTGGGGTTCCCTAGGGAGATGGCACCAACAGGATGTGCACATGACGTGTTAGAGAGGACTCATCATGGGAATTGGCTCACGGATTATGGAGGCCTAGAAGTTCTGGGAAGTGCTCTCTGCAAGCCAGACAACAAAGAGACCAGCAATGGGAGGCAGGCCGAGCAAAGCCTGAGAAGCTGTGGGCAGTCACAGCCCTGGAATCCAAGGCCCAGGAGCCAGAAGCACCAGTGTTGGGGACCAAAGAAGATGGACGCCCAGCTCCAAGAGAGCCAATTTGCCCTTCCTCCACCTCTTTGTCCTGTTGGGCTCCTTGACCATTGGAAAATGCCACCCATACTGGACAGGGCCTGATCCGCTCAGCCTGCTGACGCACAGGCTAATCTCTCCTGGACACACCCCAACAGCCACAGAGAGCCACTACGGTTATCCGGACTCACCCGAGCAGTCAGGGCGACACATCCAACCAACCGTCGCACTTCTCCAAGGGTCCCCCTTTAATTCTCTCCAAAAGCAGAGAGGACAGAGGAGCCCCTCAGCTACCCTGAGTTCTTCCTGCAGCTGCCTCCCACAGGCCCACCAGGCCACCCCATCTCCTCTCATGTTCCATGGCTCTCACTGTCACTGTGGCCACATCGTACTGTGGCCACATCGTGCCGTGTCCCCAGGGCAAGCAGGACAGGGCAGAGGCAAAGCAGGCCCCTCTTCCTTCTCTCACAGTCAAGCCTGTTTTTAGCTCTCATCCCACTAAACTGGAGAACCGGGTAGTCAGCAGCCCTAGTTTACCCGTGGCTCCCACAGGCCGCCACCCTGCCCTCCCTGTAGTACCGCTGCCCCTCACCATCTGGATGTCTTGAGGTCCAGGTAGGGTCTGCCCTAACTCCATGCTAGCCCCACACTGGGGAACTTTGGGTGCAGCTGTTAAGCCCAAAGCCAGCCATGGTCCTCGGGGCCTGGCATTCCCAGGATGCCAAGGCACATCTCCTGAAGCTCACGCGTTGCAGCCAGTGGCAGCTTGGCTGACTCGGCGACGCTGCACGTGCTTCACGGTGGAGGTGCAGGGAAGACGTGGGCACGAGGACTGGCCCAGGTGCAGGGAAGACGTGGGCACGAGGACTGGCCAGGCAGGGTAGACGTACGTGCTGAGGCCTGAAGGATGGACACTGAGGGTAGGGGTGCCGGAGCCTCCCACGGTCATGGAGGAGCCAGCATGGCCCATTCCTGGACTCTGGCCTGAGCAGCCTCTGATCCTGCATCGCTGGCCATTTAGTAAATTCCCAACAGCCACACTGCACCCTGTGCTCCCAAGGAACAGCTTCCGGAAGCTAACGCTCTGCCACTTGGTGATGACTGAAAGAGGAACCTCCTCCTCCAGTCTCCTCTGAGCTTCATTCAGCGCCTGGAGAACCTCGGGGAAGATGTGAGTGGAAGACCAAGATGCTCCCTGCCCGGGCTCCCCAGAAGGTGGTCAGGTGGGTCCAGGAGCGAGGACGCCCAGCAGCAGGGCCAGGCCGCTCAGTCCTGGCTTCTCCCTGCACTCGCCGCACAGGAGTGTGCTGAGGAAGGGAAGGAAAACTGACCCTCCGTCGGGGGTGAGGGATGACCTGCAGGGAGGGCCTTGTCTGCTGCCCATCATTAGACTGCTTCTTGTCCCAGCTCTTCTCCTCCCTGCACCAGAACCTGGCAGCCACCACGTGCTGCCCTGTCTCAGCTTTGGGCTGTGACCCCTCTTAAGGGCAAAGTCAGCCTGTGCCCCCTCCCCCCACCCCTCACCAACACAGGGCACGCTGGCCAGTGGTGAGGACAACTGTCCCAAACTCTGGCCCCTGCAAGAACAGCCTTCCCAGCTCCCCCATCCTACAGACACCCAGGCTGCAGGGCCCACGCTGGAGGCCTTGGCCAGCATCCTCCTGCCGTCTGTTGGTTGGGACATGCAGATAAAGTAGAACTGAAATCGGGCCAGTAGGACCTGCTTGAAAGCCTCAGGAGGGACCGTCCCTGGGAACTCCGTTGGTGCTTCTCGGAGCTGCGGCCACCTGGGCTTTTCCAGGGAAGGAAGCACAGACTGTCGGAGCTGGAGCACCAGTGGGTGTTCAGCGACACTCAAAGAGACCGTGTTACTCCCATGTCTCCACTGTCCCCACAGAAACGGCACGAGTAGTCTGGGTGGTTTGGCAAGCACTTGCTGGGGCCTGCCGTGTGCTGGGCTCTGGACTAGGGACAGGGAACCAGAGCGCCATCACACAGACGCACTGCCGGCAGCTGCCCAGGACGTCTCTGCCCACAGTCACCACTGACCTCGCCTGGCCCGGCACAGTCCAGCCCAGGAAGACCAGTGCCTTTCTTCTCCCCTGTGATCTCCCGACACTTTACCTCTTCCGTTCCATGCCTGGGGAGTTGGATCAGCCTGGAAAACTGCATTTTATAGCAAGGCCCCTTATCTTCACCACAGACACCACGGTGGCCGCTCAGCCCCCAACCAAGGTGACAACACCCAAATGAGGGCATTCAGAGCTAAGGCCAGAGGACTTGATGTGAGCGAGAAATGCCAGTGGAACCCTCCGAGACACAGCAGGCAGGCTCTTCTGCCCTCCAGGAGTGACCCCAAGAGCCAGAGCCAGACCTTCCCCTGCCAGCCTGGTGGCCTCCTGGAAAGGCACCAAGTGGGGGTTGTCCTCAGAGCCCAGCTGCCTCGGGCACAGTAGGCTCCCCCTCCCAGCACGCGGCTCAGGCAGCCCCCGAAGAGTGGACCCTTGCTTCCTCCAGCCCCCAGTGCCAGCATGTTGGCTCCCGAGCGAGTCCTTTGAAATCATCTGTCCTCCCCAGTCTCAACCAGAAGGGACGGAGGCACTGTGAACGTCCACTCAGGGCTTCCCGCATCCAGGTGCTGAACACCGTTCCTTCCACAGGGACCGTCCCTTCAGCCCTGCGAGGCTGGCTGGGCTGGACCTATTCCTCAGGTGGGACGTTAGGACCCTGGGAGGCCAAGAGACACACCCACGATGAGGCAGATTTTCATGCAGCTGGGGTCACACCCAAGCCCTGGAAGCCCAGCCCACCCAGTGCAGGGAACGCCCTGCAGGACGGCTGAGCTGAGTCTGAGGGACTGGAGCCTCGGCTGGGTCGGCCGGGCAGGGGGCATCGGACACGAAGGACAGAGAGGAGCGCACAAGCAGGCGGGGGCCTTGGCCTCAGTTCCCTCCCTTCTTACCAAGCACTGCACTCGCATTCTGGAGAGGCCAGGCTTCGGCTCCTGGGGGAGGGGACAGGCACTCACCATTCAGAGGCCAGCTGGCAGCATGCCCTAACCAACTGCAGGTGCCAACCTGCTCTCAGGGAGGCGGTGGCAGACCTGGGGCCCCCGGGTGGCTTGGGAGAGCACCACTGCGCCTCAGCAGAGCCCTGCACAGAGTGGGAGGAGAGCTGCGTGGCCAGGAGTCCGTTTCAGCCTGAAGGCCAGGGAAGCCCAGACCCCAGCACCTGGGCCACAGCCAGCTGCACGCTGTGCCCACATGCTCTCCTGGGGCCTCTGTGACGGTACCGTCCCCAACAGGCACTTGGCAAGGATCCACCTGTGAGGGTGACAAATGCCATCACAGCCACAGTGTCCCTTTAGTGGCCTCAGATATTCAAAGCTGTGTTTTCTCCACCATGTTCTCCCATATGCATGTAATTAAATGTTTGTGAAAATCGCTTTATAATAAACAAAAAATAAACCTCAATATTGGTCTTTTCTTCATTAGAGGCCGTGGCGGCAGTGGGCAGGGGAGGCAACTGGAATCAGAAAAAAAATTAAGAATTGTGGCTCTATTGACGACTGGAAGGAAAGGGGCTCCACCGCGCTCCGCAGGGCCAAGCGGGCTCTGGAGGCCTGTGTGTGGGCAAGCAGAGGGGCCCGACAGAGGTTCCCGTGCTCCAAATGAACCACCAGGAAGCAACTGCATTGCCTCATAACTTGCATTTGCTCTTTGATACCGGGGCTCTAATCCAGAAGCCACAATCACCATGAGCCTGGGGAATCTGGGCTCCCCCAGTTAGATGCCCGGTGCTGTGTGCACCTCTCTGAGAACACAGCCCAGGGCTTTCACCAGACTCAGCAGGAAATCCACACCCTACAGAAGCTGGCAAGGAGCACTCTCCTGAAAACGACACTGCAGGCGTCACACGCGCAACAGGAGGAAAATGGTTTCATAAAATACCAAGTGATGCTCTCAATAAGCACTAGAATGAACTCTGGCTCATTCCTGGCTTAGCAGTGTGGTTTAAAGTCTGAGGAGGGATGGGGTGTGGCTCAGGGGCAGAGCGGTGCTTTGCATGTGTAAGACCCTGGGTGCCACGGCCAGGACCACGAAAAAAGTTCAAGACTTCTCCACGTCTCCCCAAAAGAAAGGAAAGAAGGCACCTGAACAAGCATTTGTACACCCATGCTTATTCACACCAGCTCTATTCACAATAGCTAAAGGGTAGACACAGCTCAAGTGTCCATTGACAGGTGAATGGATAAACGTGGTTAATCCACACAAAGGAATATTATTCAGCCTTAAAAAGGAATGAAATTCTGACACATGCTACAACATGGAAAACCTTAAGGAATTACGTTTAGTAGAATAAGTCAGATGCAAAAGGACAATTACTATATATTCCACTTAGATATCTAGAGTAGTCAAGTTCATAGAGACAGAGAGTGCAGCCAGGCTTGGTGGTGCACACCTGTAATCCCAGTGACTTAGGAGGCTGAGGTGGGAGGATGGCAAGTTCAAGGCCAGACTGGGCAACTTAGCAAGACCCTTTCTAAAAATAAAATATAAAAAGGGCTGGGGTATGGTTAAGTGGCAGAGCACCCCCGTATTTAATCATAGTAGCACAAATAAAAAGAAAGAAGAGAATGGATGTTCCCAGGGGGAGAAAGAATGGGAGTTGGTGTTTAATGGGTACAGTTGCAGTTTGAAAGAGAGAAAAAGTTCCACAGATAGATGGAAGGGACAGTCCAATCATGTGTAATGCCACTGAACTGTATTGTTTTTTAATTGCTAAAATGATAGATTTTATATCATGTCAATTTTACCATAATGAAAAGAAGGGTGCAGGAGGGAGCACACGGCACACCAGACATTTTTACCCAGTTCTACCGAAGGCCCCACGAAGACAGGAGCGAAGGATCCGGCCTCTGCAGACCAGAAAACAGGCTGAGACAGCCCGACCTCTTGTGGTGTGGACTGACCCATTCCTCCAGGTCCCAAACACAGTGAACCAAATTCCACGTACTGCAGAGATTCGAGGCTTCACCTCTGGTCAGTTTGGGACCAACCTGACCAGGTTACATTTCTGAACCTCTCTAAATGTTGAGGGCTCAGTGATCAAACTGAGGTATTTTGGCAAATAAATTGTGGATGCCAACCATTGCCTTTCTATCCATTTTAGGATTAGGAGATTGAATATAGAATATATTTGGACAAATAAAATTCACATTTTAAAGCAGCTCTTATTAAACCTGCATACTTCTGGGAAGTAGGAGTTATATTATGTCAATAGATCTGAAGATTTAGACTCAGTGGACAAATGCCTAGAAACCTTAACTTACCAGACGCAATAAGAAACAGAAACTGAGATTAATCTTATAGCTAACAATTGAATCTGTAATTTAAAATCTTTCCATAACTACAGATGGAAAAGCAAATGGTTAAAAGTAGCCAAGACTCTTCTAAAGAAGAACCTGGAAGGATGACTTGGAGCAGATGTCACATGTCACTGAAGCTTAGAGAAAGTGAGACAGTGAGTCATGCACACTGAACACACTGGCACTGGAGACAGACACACACACATATCCGTGGTACTGCAAGATACTGAGGAAGAATTCCCTTTTCAACAAATGGAGATGGGAACACTCCTTATCTACACGTCAGAAAAATGATATTGGGTCTACATCTCATATTTACATGCAATAAATTCCAAATGCATTAAGACTTAAATATTAAAGAAGCACTTAAAAAACTTGTACAAAAAGGACTGGCATTTTGGATCAGTGGTAGAACACTTGCCTGGTACATGTGAGGCACTGGGTTCGATCCTTAGGACCACATAAAAAAATAAATAAAGTTTTAAAAATTGTGCAGAAAGATCCAGGAGAATAAACTTCTGCTCTTACAGTTGGAAAGTTTTCTTTGCAGTGAGGGTCTCAAACTCAGAGTCCCATGCATGCTGGGCAAGCAGCCTACCACTGAGCCACATACGCCACCTACGCTGGGATTTCTTAAGCAAGACATAAAAAAATACCAACAATGAAACAAAGATAAATTGAACTATGTTAAAATTTTAAAGTTCTGTTCTTCAAAAGACACCATAAAGGGAAGAGATGGCCAGGCTGGGAGAAATCATTTGCAACATGCATTGCTAATAAAGGATCAGTATCCACAATACCTAGGAATCCCTGCAAAGCAATAAGGAGCAAGGCAAACTGGCAATAAAAATGAGCAAAAGACAGTTACAGGCCTTTTGCAGAAGAAATGGATGGAGGGCTGGGGCTGTGGCCAGTGGTGCAGTCTAGTACTGTGAGGCACTGGGTTCGATCCTCAGCACCACATAATAAATGAAATAAAGTTATTTTTAAAAATACACAGTTAAAAGAAACAGGATGGATAAAAACTGTTCAATCTCATTAATAATAATAGAAATACACATTACAAAAAGAGATACCATGGGGGTGCTAGGTGGGCAAAAATTTAAGTCTGAAATAAGGATCAGACAGGATGTGACTCAATTCACTAAAGAATCTCTTTTTTAAAAAATGTACCAGAAAATATACAAGAATATTCATAGCCTCAGTTTGTAAGCGCAAAAAGATTCAATAATCTGCCAATGGAGGATTGCAGCCCAACCACACAATTGAACGTTACATAGCAGTGAAAAGTGACTTACTATAGCCTCATCAGCAATGGGTAGATCTTTAAGGATCTACAGGAAAGACCAGATGTCACTGCACTGGAAGTCTGAGGCAGGACAACTAGGTGAGAAAAAGAAAGAAAAGCTACAGATTAGAAAGAAAATGAAGCTTTCTCTATTTGCAGGTGGCCTGATCTTGTATATAGAAAATACTAAGGAATCCACAAAAAGGTATTAGAGATAATGAAATCAGCTCTGTTACAAGATATAAGATCAATGCAGACAAATCCCCTTTGTGTTTTTATACATACCAACAATGAATAATCAGAAATTAAAATATTCCATTTATAATGGCATCAAAAAGAACAAAATCTTACATCAAGAACTTACATCAAGTTTAACAGAACAAGTACAAAACTTGTACAATGAAAACCACAAACGCCATTGACAGAAACTCAAGAAGATGTCTGTTCTTGGCTTGGAAGGCTGAGTATTAGGATGGCAATGCTCCCCAAAATGACCCAGGCAGTCAATGCAATCCCTACTTCTGGCTGGCAATATGCAGAAATTGGCACCCAGATCCTAGAATTCATATGGAAATATGAGGGACCCAGAATGGTCAAAACAATCTTGACAAAAAATCAACAAAGGTGAAGAACTCAGTTGGTGTGGTAGCACACCCCGGTGATTCCACAGACTTGGGAAACTGAGGCAGGAGGACTTCGAGTTCAAGGCCAGCCTCGGCAACTTAGTCTCAATTCAACTTTTTTTAAAAAAGGACTGAGGATGTGGCCTAAACTCTGGCCTAAGCATGCATGAGGCCGTGGCCCTGGGTTTGATTCCCAGTATAACAAAAACAGAACAAAAAAAGTGAAAAGATAATTCACAAAATGTGAGAAAATCTTTGCAAATTATTTATCTGCTAAGGGTCTGGTATCTTGAATATATAACTTACAATTCAAAAATAAAACAAATAACTTAATTCTATTTTGGGGGGGAAGGGGTACCGGGAATTGAACTCAGGGGCACTCAACCACTGAGCCACATCCCCAGTCCTATTTTGTATTTTATTTAGAAACAGGGTCTCACTGTGTTGCTTAGTGCCTCACCATTGCTGAGGCTGACTTTGAACTCACAATCCTCCTGCGTCAGCCTCCCGAGCCTTTGGGATTACAGCTGTGTACCACCACACCCAGCCAAATAACCTAATCTTAAATGGGCAAAGAATACAAATAGAGGGCTGGGGATATAGCTCAGTTGGTAGAGTGCCTGCCTCGCAAGTACAAGGCCCTGGGTTCAATCCCCAGCACCGCAAAAAAAAAAAAAAAAAAAAAAGAATACAAATAGACATTTCTCCGAAGAAGATGTGTAACTGGCCAATAAGCACATGCAAAGACATTCAACATCATTAGTCAGGGGGTAAATGCCAATCAAAATCCCAGTGTTGGTACCACCTCACAACCACTAAGGTGACTATAGTCCAAGTGCCCTAGAATGACAAATGCCAGCAAGAAATCAGAACCTTCCCAAGCTCTGGTGGGAATGTTCAACAGTGTAGCAACTTTGGAAAGCAAGGTAACAGTTCCTCAAGAGGTAGAACAGAGTGGGAGTAGGATCCAGCACTGCCACCCTGGGTATGGCCCCCAGAAAACACTGCACAAAAGTTTACATCAATGACCACAGCATTGTTATTCATAAGAACCACAAAGAGAGAACCCAAATGTCCCTCAGCTGATAAGCACACTAACAAAACACGCCCTATCCACAATGGAAGGCTATTCATCCATACAAAGGAAGGAAGGACAGATACATAGTTAAGTAGGGATCGCATTGCCAGGCATGGTGGCACACGCCTGTAATTCCAGCCACGTGGGAAACTGAGGCAGGAGGATCACAAGTTCAAGGCCAGCCTCAGCAACATAGCAAGGCCCTAAGCAACTTAGCGTGACCTTTATCTCAAAATAAAAACTAAGTAGGCTGGCGGTGTGGCTCAGGAGTTAAGTGGCCCTGGGTTCAATCCCGGGTACCAACTAGATATATATGTTGAAATCATTATGCTAAGTAAAAGAAATCAGTCACTAAACGTCATACACAATTTCATTTATGCGCAATGTTCAGAATAGGGAAATCTACAGGAATAGAAGGTGGGTGAGCATTGCCGGGGGCTCGGGTAGTAACTGCAGAGGGGAGGGGATTCCCTCCTGGAGCGATGGGAAGGCTCTGAAATTGAACATGGTGATGTCCGCGCAGCTCGGGGCCTATACTAAACACTGCTCGGTCTTCAAAAGATGAATGCCGTTGTAGGCGAATTATTTCTTCTGTAAAAGCTCATGATATGAGTGAAGAGAAAGCCCCTGTGGGCGTGGCGGTGCACGTGCGGTCCCAGCACTCAGCGGCCCGCAAGTCCCAGACCAGCCGCGCACCAGGTGAGACCTCACCGCAAAGACGGAAAGGGACGTGTCGGGGCACCGTAACTCCGCCTCTCTGAATCTCAAAAATACGCAAAACTGCACGACGTGTCATTCGGCGAAACACGCTCGCAGCTGAGAGCCTGGGAAGCCGGGAGTAACAACCCCCAACCCCAGGGTGACTTCCTTGCCAGAGGCAGGGGCGTGGCGAGCAGCAGCCTCAGAGGGCGCAGCTCGTCACTTTGCCCTAGGAGGTCGCCGTGTGGGAGAGCAGCCCTCAGCCGGGCAGCGCAGCCGGCCGGCTTCCCTCCGTCCAGCCGCAGGTCACCGCGGCCTTGGCCGAGGAATGGAGATCCTCGTCCCGGGCTGGGGCGGCTGCTCCCAGCACCCGCAGCGCAGCAGGCTTTCAGGGGTTCAGAGCAGAGGGCTTTGCCCCTTCTCTCTTCTTTTCCGTGGGGGGCACAACGGTAGCAGGGGGTGACTTCATGCTGGTCAGACGCTCACTCAGTGGGTCTTTCTGGGTAACGTTTCAGCCGCGACCTGAGTGGGCCCTGATGAGGTGGGTGGACAGCTCTCGGGGTGCAGCGGTGGGGGCCGACGACTCCCAGCGGGAGGGGCAGGTGGCAAAGCCAGGCTGGACAGGTGGGCCGGGCAGTCACACCGAGTCTTGGAGGTTTTAGGAAAGGGTTGGAGTCTCCCTCCGCCGCACCACAGTTGGGACCTGGAATGTCTCCCAAAGGCCACATCTTACAGCTCGGTCTCCAGGCTGTGGCACTACTGGGAGGTGGAGCCTTTAAGAGGCGGAGCCTGTGGGAGGAAGGCCACCTGGGGGGTGTGCCCTTAAGGAAGGGGATCTTAGGACTCTGATCCAGGTCCCTCTCTCCCCACCGCCAGCGTGAAGTGAACTGGCTCCTCCGCCACACTCCCCTGCCACCATGTACCAAGCCACCAGGGGCCCAAAGCAACAGGGCCAAGTGGCTATGGGACTGAAGCCCATGACTCCAGATAAACCTTCCCCTTGTAAGTTGATCCCAGGTTTCGTTACAGTAACAGAAACACACTGACACACAGGAGCACCGGGGACCACACAGGGTTTCAAGGAGGGATCTGATACATGGATGGACACTCGGGGAGGGGCGTGTAGAACGGGCTGCACAGTCTGAGCCTCAGTCTCCTGGTTGTAGCTATTTACCTGAGAAACCCTAAAAGAATCAGTGCTTCTTCCCCAGCGGGAGGGCAGGGGCTGGAGCTACTGCAGCCATCTCAGCAGCACGGGGGGAAAGCCTCTTGGAGTCAATGCCAGGAACAGAGCTGAGCGACGAGACAGAAAACCTGCATCCCGGTGATGTTGTTGGAGCCCCTCAATCAAGCTATGCCCGAATTCCACACGAACTTCTTTATATAAGCCAATAAGTACCCTCTTCTTAAGCCAGTTTGAGTTGGATTTACTACCCCTTGAAGCAAGTAAACCTTAGACCAATTTAAAGGGTAAGGAAGGTGGAAGTGTCAGAGATAACAACTTGTCGATGAGAGCAACATATGGTTGTTCATAAAATAATCATTGTAAGTATGAACTATATAATCTATACAGGCATGAGAACCTAAGTCATGATAAATAATAGAGTCAAATAACATTGCCAGGCCCCAATTTTTCTGTGATGTCAGGTCTATGGAAAAGACAATACTTCTTACCTAATTGCAAAATTGCTATTTACTGACTGTTCAGAGAGGTCCTGGTCGTCCTGCATATGTGCCCTAAGTTGTGCCTATTTTGCACCCTGCAAGGAGCACAAAGCCACAGGGAAATTATAGGTAAGGGACACATAAAGCAAGCCTGGGAAACAGGCTGAGTGGGCCCGCTCTTGGTGGTGGAGAAGGCTGAACACTTTAGGCACAGTGGATTTGTCCTTTTTTTTTTTTCTTTTTGTACTAGGGATTGAACCCAGGGACACTCCACCACTGAGCCACATCCCCAGCCCTATTTTGTATTTTATTTAGAGACAGGGTCTCACTGAGTTGCTTAGGGCCTTGCTAAGTTGCTGAGACTGGCTTTGAACTCGACATCCTCCTACCTCAGCCTCCAAAGCCGCTGGGATTACAGGCATATGCCACCATGCCCGGCTGGATTTGTCCATTTTAATATGGTATAAATCCCATTTTTTTATTAACTCATGTATTTTTCCTTATGTGCAATAAACCTTTCCAGGAACAATAAACTTTTAAAACCAACGAGTTTAAAATTAAACTTAAAATCTTTAATAAATTGAATTAAATTCTACTGTAAAATTACATTCTGAATTCCCATTACTCAAAGTTGATTGTGAAAGTGAAACTTCCACAAAATGGTGAACTTGACCTTCCACCATGAGGGTCAAAAAGTTCACTAACCACAGTAATCAGGTGATGTAATTCTGATTTGGATGCTTTGTATATACTTCAAAAGTAAGTAATTATTTTAAGAAGACTGCTCTTGAAAACAAATTAACATGTGGAGCTGTGCAAGTAGGTTTACCTTCTACTGTGAATCATGACTGTTCATTTAGATCAAATTACTTTTTCTACAAAAAAAACATTTCAATGTGGCAGTAAAGGTGTTTTGTTTTTTTCTCTGCACCCTCAGCAGTTGATGTTTGGAAGTCTGAGCCTTTGCAGACCAGTCTGAGTCCCACAGTAGCATTGAATGAATCCTCTAAATTGGGGTATTTTGTTCAAAATTTGCTTTAAAATTTTTTTTTTTAATTTTTTAAATTTTGAGACAGGATCTGGCTGTTTCCCAGGTTCGCTTTGAACTTGCCATCCTACTGCCTCAGCCTCCGGAATAGCTGAGACTACCGATGTTGGTCACCGAGCCTGAGAAACAAGCACCCCCAAAATTTCAATCTTTGAGTTTTTTAGCAAATAATACAAAGTTACAAACTAAGGCAAATGATAAGCATAACAGAACTGAAAATCCAATAAGCGCTCAAAGGCGAATGATTTTTAAATTGCACTTTTTAACATCTCAACTTGATTGTTTTGGGGTTTCTTTGATTTCTTTTAATGCGGTGCTGGGCATGGAACCCAGAGCCTGACGCACATTAGGCAGCCCCTACAGCACTGAGCTACGTTCCCGATCAACTTCAACTTACAAGAAAAGACTTTTGATGGTGCACCTGGCTTTAATTGGCCCAACTAATATTCCGAATCCAATATAAGGAAATTGAGATGGACCACGACCTTGCAGCACCTAACTTCAGGAAAATTAAAAGGACCAGCCAACTCCTCCCACCCCTAGGCTTTGCAAGCCGGGCAAGTGCGGTCACCGCCCCCCTGCCTCTGCGTGCCCGCCCCTTCCGGTTCTGACCGCGTGAGTGCATAACCCCGCCCTCCCGGCATCCCCTGGGGCAGCCTCTGCGTGCGAAGAGATACACCCCCGGCGCGCGTGCGCAAACGACGGCAGCTCGGCGACCCTATCGCGGGCGCGCGCAGGCGCGCTCCCGCCGACGCACGCGGGCCCCTGGGTCCCGGCCTCGCGCCGGGGCGGGCGGAGTGGAGGAGGAGGCGGGGCGGCTGCCTGGCGGGCGGGCCCGGCGCGCGGGCGGCGGCTCCACAGTTGGCGCTGGCGCTGGCCGAGGCGTCATGGAAGCCGAGCCGGGTCCGGAGCGCGGCAGCCCGGGCCGGACACCGGAGGAGGGCGCGCGGGCCCTGGCCGAGTTCGCGGCGCTGCACGGCCCGGCGCTGCGCGCCTCTGGCATACCGGAGCGCTACTGGGGCCGCCTCCTGCACAAGCTGGAGCACGAGGTGCGGGCCGGGCGGGGCCCACGGCCGGGAGAACCCCGCTGCGGATGGGGCGGCCGGGGCGACGGGCGCTGGGCCGCTCCGGAGCCCGGCGGGAAGCGCGCGGCCCTGGCCGGCACGTGCGCGCCAGGCGGGAGGCGTCGGGGCCTGGGCGCGCGCAGTCGCAGTGCGCCGCGCGGAGTGGAGGGCGGGACGCGGTGGGCGACTTAGACTTTGTACCTCCGTAATTCAGGGGCCGCCTGGAGTTTGGGGCCAGAGTTAGAGCAAGAGATCTGACTGTGCCCGATCCTCCGAGGCCCAGGCTGGCCAGGGTTGCGTGGGGAACTGGAAATAGGTGGACTTGGGCGCCTCTGTGTGCCCGGCCCCAAGCAGCCCTGTGAGAAGTAGGGCCCGTCTCCCGATGTACAGATGAGAAAACTGAGGCTCCGGAAGAGGCTCACCCAAGATCTGGCAGACTCAAGCCCAGAAGTTTCTGTCAACCCATGAATTTGTGCAGCTTTAGCTGTTAGGTTTATGGAGGTCTTAAACGTCTCTTCATTTGGTTTCGGTGCAGATCATCTTTACTTTGCAGAATAAGAATTGAGGTGGTGGGAGATGGGGAAAGAAGTTAAAGGAAAGATGAAGGGTGTAGAACTTTCTGGACTTGCTTCCCTTTTGTGGGGTCTACTCCTGTGTGCCTGCCTGCTCTGACCTGGGCCTTCGGAGGTCTCCTGCTCATTTTGGCCGAGAGGCAGGTGCTGAAGCCAGATGGGGCCTTTTCCTAGCGGGAGCCAGGCTCCTCTGCAGAGCACGACCTCTAGACCCGGGACGGCTTAGTGGTGCAGATGACCCCGGGCCAGGAACCAGGAGTCCCATGGGCTTGACTGCTGGACAGACCTGGCCCTCTCAGCCAGTTTCCCTCCCCGAGTATTCCTGGCTGGACCAGATCCGGCCCCCCTCACAAGGTACAGGTGAGCTTTTGGTAGGACCCGCCCTTTGAATTTCGAATTTGCCCATTTCCTGTGCTCGCTGTGCAGTAGGACTCTAATATGCTGGGCAGTGCCAGCAGGCCCAGTGCCCGGCAGCCTGGAGGTGGTGAAGGGAGAGGGCAGCAGCTGTGTTGCTGTGATGCCCGCTGGGCTGGGGGCGTTGGATGAATCTTTAGCCCACGATATTTCAGCGTAGAGTGGGGGTTTCAGCCGTAACCCCACCCTAAGTCGAGCATCTGTACTTGGTTTTAAAAAAGGTGCCGTGGCAGTGGTACCACCTGGGCACAGGTGTCTGTGGCAGGGCTTCCTTCACCATCACCCTTCCCCTTAATTCTGCCACCTTTTTCTGAGGACTCAGACCTGGGGGGGGGTGACCCTCATTTAGGGTCCTATTGTGCTGGACAAAAGGAGGACAGTGTGGCGATGCGCTGGCCCCTGCCTAGCCTGCCTCAGCAGCGGTTGGCCTCACAAGGGCAGGTCACTCACCTTGGAAGTCCTGGCCTCCTGGAAAGCAGGAGTGGTGGGACAGGTGCACCTGGCTGGCTGGGGACTTTGGGGGGAGGGGAACGGGGAACTGAGGACTAAGCCACCAGTGGCCAGCACATAGAGGATGGTCACAGTGTCATGTCCTCTCTTCCTTGGCCACCCTGGCTGCTGTGCCCTCACCAGGGGCAGCCAGTGATTTTCCATTAACCTCCCAAGCCATTACCCACAGAGCTGAGTCACCAAGGTGCCAGACACAAACCTGCAGCCATCCAGTGAGACCAGGTCTGGGGTGGGAAGGAGCGCGCCTCCAAGACCAGCTCCTGCCGTAGAGAAGGGGCCTGACCCACGACCCTAGTGCAACTGCCAGCTCCCATCTGGGCTTCCCACTGGCATCCGTTCCCCTTGCTATCTCCTTAGGGGCCTCTCAAGACTGTCCAGTGTGGGCTGTGATCACCTCGTGGGACAGCAGGGAAGAGGCTGGGCCAGAATCAGGCAGGCCTACTGGCCCCCAGACTTGCAGTGGAGGGCCTGGGCAAACAAGCCCCAGGGTCTAGCCCTGGCTTCTTAACCAAGGGCAAGGCAGTGGCCTCCCCAGGGCTGCCCAGCTTAACAGCAGGTCTGCTCCACCCTGCACAGCCCTCCCTGCCCTGGGGCCTTCCCTGCCCTTCCCCTCCTGGAGTTCCTTTCCTCCAACTCTCCAGAGCCGCCTTTGGGAGTTCACCCCTGTGTCCTGTCCTGAAGCCTCCTCAGGCTCTCCAGGCCTTGCACCACCCACTGGGCACTGGGATGGCCTGGCCCTTCCTCAGCCCATGGTCCATCCTTATGACCATGGAGTGCCAGTCCTGACCACAGCCCAGATGCCACCTGTGCCTGAGTAGGTAGCTAGTGTCCAGCTGCCCGAGTGGCGAGAGGTTTCAGGGAGGACCAGAGTCAAGTCCCCTCTGCATGTCAGAACCTGATGTACACTGTCTTATCTAATCCCCAAAGCAGTCCCAGGAAGGTGATGATCCTGCTCCAAAGGGAGGAAACAGTCACAGAACATGCTGGGCGAAGTGCTTCTGAAGGCCTGTGGTCCAGGCCTATTCTAAGCCCTTCGGGTGTGTGAGCCAGCTAGCCCCCAGCACCCCCTTGAGGGGGTCCACTTGCGCCCACTGGACAGATGTGTAAGGCTGGAAGAGCCGTTCATGCCCAGCTGCAGAGTCTGAAGATGCACCCCCACCCCATCACCAGGTGGTGGCAGGCACTTGGAACCAGCTTGGCTCCAGAGCACATGAGAAAAGACCCACTAAGGGACTCAAGTTGTCCTTGGCCAGGGAAACCTCTGCCCTGAGGATGGCCCCAGACTCCTCAGCTGTTTCTTGCCAGCCCTGGGTGTTGGCTGGGCTGGCAGGGTGACGAGGCCTCAGCTACCCTGGTCTTAGATTACTTCTGGTGGGCGGGAAGTGCTCCCCAGCCACCAGGACCCTGACCCCCATTCATCTCCAGTGCAACCAGAGCCACCCTCTGCCTTTGGGACCTCGTCCCTGGAAAGCAAGAGACCTAGACTAGAGCATTCCACCACATATATAGTCCTTTTGCACATGTGGGGTCCCATGGAGACCAGTGCCGTGGATGGTAGCGCAGAGGGAACAGCACAGGTGCTCCTGCGATGCTCTGGGAGCCTCAGTTCCCCACCTTCGGGTGTTGTGGGTAGGTTGGGTAGTAGATAGGTACTGTTCCTCAGAGGCCTCAGGTTTGTCCTTGAGGCCTTGGTGTGGCCCTCAGTTGTGACTATGGGGCAGGGGCAGGGTCTCTGCCTCACCTGCTGACACATGCTGTGGCCCCAGGTCTTCGACGCAGGGGAGATGTTCGGGATAATGCAGGTGGAGGAGGTGGAAGAGGAGGAGGATCCGGCCGCTGGGGAAGCACGGAGGAAGCAGCCCAACCCCGGGGGTGAGCTGTGCTACAAGGTCATCGTGACCAGCGAGAGTGGGCTTCGGGCCGCAGACCCCAACAGGTAGGATCCCAGGCCAGGTATTCATGGTGGCACCTCCGCCTCCCCCTCCAGGGTCTTTTGGCTGCTGGAGCAAAACTGGCTGCAAGCACTCGTGTGCTCCCCATGTGCCAAGAACTGTCACTCAGTCCTAGGAAAACCCAGTGCCGTGCACGCGTTGCCAGTGCTGTTCCCACCGGGGCTGCAGGGTAGTGTCTGCCCCAGTACTGTGACTGTCCCCTGAGCGCCTGCCTGTGATCTCACCATTGTCACAGCGGTCCCATTTTGGGGTATGAGAGTTTGTGTTTTGGCCGGCATTGCACATGCCTGTAATCCCAGCCAGGAGGGAGGCCAAGGCAGGAGGATTACGAGTTCAAAGCCAGCCTCAACATAAGCGAGGCCCTGAGCAACTCAGTGAGACCCTGTCTCTAAATAAAATGCAAAATAGGGTTTCGCTGAAGCATTTGGGTGGGTGAGGGTGTTGCAGGTGCCTGTTCCTGAGCACGGCTTCTCTGAGGACCCCTGGGACCCTCCCTGGGAAGTGGGAGCCTCTGAGACCCAGAGCAGAGCTGGGCCTGCCCAGGCTTCTTGTCTTCCACCGACCAGGCAGAGCTGTCTCCTGTCAGAGTCCTCGTTGGAACCTTAGACTCGCTGGCCCCTGAGGATGACAGGATCTGTCTCCTGCAGAGCTTTTCCCACCTCCTCCACCAGCCCGGCTCCCCCTTGTCACTAGTGCAGTGAGCCCTGCATGCACCCGGGCCCAGGCATGGTGACTCAGGCTCAGCTCTCACCACACACCCGGCCTGCAGCAGGCCTGGGAGGGCTGGGGATCCAGGGCCTGGGCTTGGAGCCTCAGGTGTTAATTCCAGCTCCTGTCTCCCCCAGTCCCCACACCACCTGGGTACAGCACCCTTGTGGCATTTGCCCAGGGTCCCTCCCGCATACATCTTTGAGGACCTGGTTCTGCCCTGGCTGTAGAGTCTTCTCTCCAAATCTCCATTTGTTTCAGGATGTGCAACAAACCAAAAACTAATGTAAGCCCAGCGAAATAAACGCTCCTGAACTTGCCCTGAACCTGAGAACCAGCACGTTAGCTGTCCCTTTCATTTTAAAGGGGACGGATTCAGCCAGGGGCTCCCTTGTTCAATGGCCACTTGAGCGTTTGGAGCCTCCTAGGCTAGCAGGGCCCAGAACCCAGCAGGCAGGCCTAGCCTCAGACCTGCAGCGGGAGCACCCTGCCCGCCGTGTTCTGGCCAGAACTGTGCATGTGTGTGCAGGCTCAGAGCTTCTCTCACCAGGGGTCTTGGTGTGCGTGGGCACATTCTGGGTGGCAGCTCCTTCGCCCGCCTGCTGCAGCCTCTGGTGTGGGGGCCTTTGTTTTAGCCGAGCGCCTGCCCCTCTAGGAAGCAAGGTGGGCATGGGGAGCTGGGCCTGTCCTCCAGCCACTCGGTCCAGCGTGGATGCTCACGTGGTGACTGCCCTTGCTTCTGGCCAGCACATAGCCTAGTTGAGAGTGCTGGATGTTTGGAGGTATTTTTTTTCCAGTTAGCACTTTTTTTTTGGTACCAGGGTGCACCCAGGGGCACTTAACCACGGAGTCACATCCCCAGCCCTCAGTTAATATTTTATTTAGACAGGGTCTTGCTAAGTTGCTTAGGACCTTGCTAATTGCTAAGCTGGCTTTGAACTTATGATCCTCCTGCCTCTGTCTCTCAAACTACTGGGATTCCAGGCGTGGCGGCTGTAGTGACTCCAGTTAGCACATTTAATTAACAGAGCAATGGGTTTCATTGTAGCTTATTCATGCATGCCAGTGACACTTCAGTCACCCCCTTCTCTCCCAGCCCTGCCCTCCCCCGCCCCCTTCTTTAATGGTCTCCCTCATGCTGGATCTCTAGACCCATGTAATGCTCACATCCTCCTGGTCATGGGAAGAGGGACCCCCAAGGACCTGTGTTAGAATTTGGAGGGAGTGACTTGCTCAGGGCCATGCACTGGATGACAGAGCTGGGGACTTGGCTGGAACCCATCCAAAACCATCCTTAACTATGGTGCTGGGGAAACATTCTCAGAAGGATTGGTGCCAGGACCTGGCCACAGCCCTGGGTCTCTCCTCCCTCTGGTCCTCCTCTTTCCCACTCTCCCTTTTTGCTGTGTCTGCAGCATCTTCCTCATTGACCACGCCTGGACGTGTCGCGTGGAGCATGCCCGCCAGCAGCTCCAGCAGGTGCCAGGGCTGCTGCACCGCATGGCCACTTTGATGGGCATCGAGTTTCATGGTGAGCTGCCCAGCGCAGAGGCTGTGGCCCTGGTGCTGGAAGAGATGTGGAAGTTCAACCAGACCTACCAGGTGGCCCACGGGGTGAGCAGGGGCCCCAGGGGAGGGCAGCACAGGCACAGCCTCTGGGGCCTTGGCTATCGGGGCTGGTGGGGCAGCCACAGTGAGCAGGGGCCGAGGTGGAGGCAGAAGGGCCACACCTGAGGGCTCAGTGGGGGCTCCGGTGTGAAGGAGCTGGACCTGCCCTGCCAGCAGGGATCCGGGGCTGCGGCTTGCATTCTGGGTCAGGGTCTGCCTCTCCGTAGGCATAGCCTGGGTCACCTCCTCTGGAAGGGGTGTTTACTCCTGCAGCCATGGAAACCACGCTGAGTCCTGGGGCCTCATCAGGAGAGGCTGAGCTTGGGGCTCTCAGACCCCTCACCCTGACCCCTCACCTGACCCCAGACCCCTCACCTGACCCCGGCCCTCAGACCCTTCACCCTGACCCCGGCCCTCAGACCCTTCACCCTGACCCCAGCCCTCACATCCCTCACCCTGAGCCCAGATGACCCACTGCCTCTGCCCAGTTCCTTTCTGTTCTCCGTGGTTCTGTGCCACCCGTGGAGGAGAGTCAAACCCTGGTGGCCTGTCCTGCCCCAGTTACTCAGTTTGGGAAGCCATGCTTGCTTCTCATCATTCAGCCTCCCTGCCACCGCCCCCAGGGAGCCTTCCCTGAACTCAACCTCCCCTCCTATCCCATGTGTGAAGTCCAGACGCGTCCACATGGTGATGGGGGCCAAGTGCCCTTTACCATACAAGTTGTCACACTGTGTTACTTGGGCTTGTGCCCTCATCTACACGGACAGGACCCCTGCCCAGGAGGGACTTGGGCTGACCCTCCAGGCTCAGGGGAGAAGTGATGGCTGCACCATGCTTCTGTGGGCCGCGGCGGGTGGGTGGTGGGCACGTGGTGAGGGTTGCTGCTGTGCCCTGCCCGCAGACGGCCGAGGAGAAGATGCCAGTGTGGTACATCATGGATGAGTTCGGCTCGCGGATCCAGCACGCGGACGTGCCCAGCTTTGCCACGGCGCCCTTCTTCTATGTGCCCCAGCAGGTGGCCTACACACTGCTATGGCCTCTGAGGGACCTGGACACAGGCGGTAAGTCGGAGCCTGCCCCTGCCCGGTAGGATGGGCCTTGGCCAGCCTCTTGACGCCCCCCCTGACGGGCACGCGTGTCTTGGCGCAGAGGAGGTGACCCGGGACTTTGCCTACGGAGAGGCAGACCCTCTGATCCGGAAATGCATGCTGCTGCCCTGGGCCCCCGCCGACCTGTCGGACCTCAGCTGCTCCACGCCTGAGCCGCCCGCCGAGTACTACCAGGTGTGGCTCGCCGCCTTGTCCCACCCCGGGCCCACCACCTGTTACTGACCACCGCTGGGTGACGGCACTGAGCTGCTCACTGGGAGTGGGGGTCGTTTGGGGGCTTCCAGGAGACATTCAGCTGGAGCAGGCGCAGGCTGTGGATACATGACTTGGGCACCAGGTGCCAGGAGCTGGTCCTCACAGGGTATCGGCAGGTGCTGCCTGCTCCGCCCCACTTCTCATCTGGAGATGTGTCCCTTCTGGGCAGGAGGACCTTGGGCTTCCCTGGGTGGCCTCAGGGGGCTGGTTCTGGGACCCCCACGGACACCAGGCTCTCCCAGCGCTGGAGTCCCTTTGTCAGGTGGCGTGGTATTTACCTGGAGCTTCACTCACCATCTCAGACACCTCGATCACCTGGGTGCCTCAGGATGCCTGACTCGGGAACACCACGCGGACAGTTGTCACAAGATTCAGGAGTAGTAACGAAATGTCTGCATGCTCAGGACAGATGGAAGTTTTGATTGTCCTCCTTGGGGCAACTCAGGAAGGAGAAGCCAGGGACAGGGAGGCCGACCACGTTGGACACGCTGGGTCCCTTTCCCAGCACCCTGCAGGCAGGCCCTCACCAGCAACGGTCCTTGTCACTGTCACTGAAACCAAAGCTGCACTCCGTCTGTGGGCACCTCTTGGTCAGGGCCCCTGGCTGGTGGCGAGAGCTCACGCAGGGCCGGATACCAGGGGCTGCTGGTTATAGACCAGGGGGCCTTGAGGCCCAAGGAGGGAGTGGATCCTGTGAGCCTCTGCCAGAGCCCCCCTCCCTGCCCGCGGTCCACCCCTGCTTCCTGTGGCTGGATCCGGCCCGGGGGCACCGACTGGCCCTGCAGGAGCGCACCCTCCTGTGCTCCTTCCAGCTTTGCCACCCTGCTTATATCTTCATTTTACTGAGGATGGGGAAACTGGGGCACAGAAGTGCATTGCCAGAGGTCACACAGTTAGTGGCAGAGCCAGAGTCCGAAACCAAGGGCACACAGTGCCCACAGGCAGAGGCCACAGACTGTGTTGGAAACTGGCAAGCCACAGACTGGAGCTCGGTGTCTGGAGGCTGAGGACAGGGTTGAACAGGCAGCTGGTGTTAGAGTGGAAGCTGCTGCTGGCAGTGCCGCCGGTGGGCAGAGGATGGGCCTGGGCCTGGCAGCATCTCAGTGGAAGGCAGTGGTGACCAAATGGCCCATGCCAAGGGGCTACCCTTATCAGTCCAGAGGTGCGCCCACGCCTGTGGTGTGCTGAGTGAGCTCTGGCCTGAGGAGCAAGGTTTCGGGGGACAGTTGCATCGTGGCCCTGAGGCTGTTAGCAGCAGGCAGTCTGTTTCTGCTGGGGAAGCTGCTGAGCCGGAGACGGGTTCACCGTGGCCTCTGACTGCCGGCCCAGACCCTAGCAGCTCATGGCAGCAAGCCTTCACCTCAGTTTCCGTGGGCGGGTGCGGCTCCCACTGAGCTCAGGCTCGGGCCTCGGGGCTCACCCAGCTGCCCTGCGTGCACAGGGGCCTGCTGGAGCCCCCACCTCACAGAGGCGGACTTCCCTGGAGCTAGCGCTGAGAGAAAGCCAGGTGGGAGCCGCAGGGCCTCGGCTGGGCTCGGTGGCAGGGTCACTTCCGCTTTGTATTCATTAGCAGTAACTCATGAGGTCCAGCCGCACTGGGGTGGTGGACGGGGCTCTGCCTCATCAAGGGAGTGCCAGCTCAGGAGTGCGGGCCCTTCCTGAGGCACAGGCCTGGCTGTGACTCTGTGCCCTTGCCCCTCCCCAGCTTGGGCAGATTTTTACCCGCTACGACATATGCTTGGAACAGCCTAGGGCTCCCCTGGGACCCCCGTGACCTGCAGATGGTTCTGAGAGGGTTGAAAACGTTGACCTTGTTCTTTTGACACCAAAGAAGAGCTTCAGGGTACCCCGGGGCCTGTGCTCCAGAACCCCAGCTGGGTGGCCCCAGCTAACAGTGCAGCAGCTCCACAGGGCTCCCCCGAGGGCCCCGAGGGCTGGGCTGGGGACACGTTCTCTTGCTCCCGTCACTGAGGCCTGTTTCTGCCTCTCTGTGTTTCCCTGTAGGCCATTTTGGAGGAGAACAAGGAGAAACTGCCACTTGCCATCAGCCCTGTGGCCCGTCCCCATGACCACGTCTTCAAGTAGGTGCCCCTTCCCTGCCCTGGGACCCCTCGGTTGCCGACTCCCACCCTCACCCTGGCCCAGGCCCTGGCTCCTGAGCCCCAGGTCCCAGCAGCTGGCCGGTGGCATGGAGACGGCAGGTGCTGGCTCCACACCTAGGTGTCACGGGAAAGGCACCAACAGCGGTGAGCGGGGGAGGCCCTTGAACTCACCCTTGGAAGTTAGGAATGGAAACGGGGGGTGGACACACTGCTGGGTGAGGACACCCCAGGCTGAAACCTGGGCTCCCACCAGTCCCTGCCCACCCCTGCCCCTCCCTGCCCCTGAGCACCAAGGCCACGTCCCGGCCCACCCCTGCGCTGCTCACCTAGGTGTCTGTGATTTGGTCTTGGACTTGAGAACAGGCTGGCCCCTCCCCAGAGTGGGTGCCTGTGCCGACTGAGCTGCTGGGAACCTAGAAGAGCCGCCTGGGCTGCAGGGAGGCCCTTCCCAGGGGCCTGCAGGTGTGGACGGGTGGATCACAGAATCTCAGCGGGCAGGTCCAGGCTGGACCCAGTGTGGAGGCAGCCATTCCAGTTTCTGTCTCAGATGGCTGAGCATGAGTCCCTCTAGGACGATGGGAGTTGTCACTCCAGCCTCCGGGTCAGGAAGCGGAAGTACAGGCGCCATGCCTGTCCAGTGCTGAGCAGGGCCTGGGCAGGCCCCTCCTCAGCCAGGACACACTGGCCTCTGCCTTCGCCTTCATGCAGGTCTTACTGGAGACCCCCAGACACCTCCCTGGGCAGCCCAGCCTGGTCCAGCCAGAAATGGGCAGCTTGCTCCACTCTGCCCTGCAGAGCCCTGACCCCTTTCCTGAGGGCAGAGCCCTGCGCAGGCCGCAGAGGGGCCCTTCCTAAAGCACAGGTCTGGCTGTGACCCCCTTCCCCACCTCCTTTTCACCTCCTCTGGGGCGTAAACCACGTGGAGGCCCCACTCGTGGTCCTTGCTCACGGTCAGGCTTTACACTGTCCAGCCACAGCTGGACTGAGCACCTGGCCTGCCCTTCTGCACCATCCTCTGAGCCCAGTGTCCCCGCCACCTGCCTGGCCCTCTGCCTGGTGCCCCTCCCACCTTCACATCAGCGCGCCCCTTCAGTGGGCAGGGTCCCCCCACCCCCGCAGCTGGGGCCCAGGCGGGAAGCGAGTCCTCTAGGCCCCACGCTGGCTGCTCAGCCCACACCTTCGGGCGCGCCTCCTGGGACATGAGCCCCTTCTCGGAGCTGAGCCCTTGGCACGGCCGTGGGGGAGACCCAGCCTTTACTCGGCTCAGACTGTTGTTTCATCCTGGTGACAGACAGGAGGCAGGCTGGGTCCCCTTCCGTCTGCAGAGAAGTGGAGGGAGGAGTGGAGACTCAGGCCACTGCCCACTCAGCCCGGCCCCTCCACAGGGTCCACACGGACGTGCGGCAGGTGCTCAGCCACCTCACTCACCCGCGCTTCGCCTTCACCCCGCACGAGGCGGACGCCGACGTCCTCTACCACTTCTCGCACTTCAAGGACTACAGGTGGGGCGCCTCCCGGCCTGCAGGGGCTCCCACTGCCCTCCCAGCCAGCCTTGCCCTGAGCCCGCCATTCCTGCCGCCACCACAGGAGCCTCAGCCAGGAGCGGCCACAGGTACTGCTGAACCAGTTTCCCTGTGAGAGCCTGCTGACGGTGAAGGACTGCCTGGCCTCTGTCGCACGCCGGGCGGGGGGCCCCGAGGGCCCGCCCTGGCTGCCCCGGACCTTCAACCTGCGTACGGAGCTGCCCCAGTTCATCAGCTACTTCCAGCAGCGGGAGAGGCGGTGAGCCCCCGGGCACAGTGCCTGGCAGACAGGCCCCTGCGACATCCCATCCACACATGGTGCCTAGCTGCTCATTTCCCAAGCACCTACTGTGTGCTGGCTGCAGTGCTGACCACGTCACCCTCACCTCTTTCAGGCCTCTGCACCCGAGATTCAAAGCCTCCCTCCTCCCAGGCGCCACCTCTGATGCCACCTCTGCCTCGTTCCCAGGGCTCCTTGGAGATGCTGGCCTTCCCTGTGGTGCCCATGGTCCTGGGGTGCTTGGCTGAGTGGGTAGGCCCCAGGGTGTAGCCTCATCACCTCCTCCCTGCAGGGGTGAGGACAACCACTGGATCTGCAAGCCCTGGAACCTGGCCCGCAGCCTGGACACCCACGTCACCAGGAGCCTGCACAGCATCATCCGGCACCGAGAGAGCACTCCCAAGGTGGGCTGCGGCCTGGGTGCTGGGTGCCCATGCACAGGGTGTGCTCGAGGGGTCCAGACCTCTGCAGACAGGATCGGCCCCCTCTGAAGCCCCCCTCCCTCCACTGTGCCTCTGCCAGCAGGGGGCCTGCCATGCCGTAGTCAGGAAGGACCAGTGGAGCGGAGGCCCTCAGTTAGAACTGTCCAGGGCTAGCCGGGTGTGGTGGTGCACGAGCAGATGGCCAAACTGGACACGAGCCCCGGGCCATGGTGGTGATCCCACAGGGTGGCCCTCCAGAGGCAGCACAGGGTAGCACAGTGGTGGATCACAGTGGTGGGGCCTGCACGGCCAGGGCTGGAAGCCCGTAGACACAAGCCCTGTGAACCGCGTGCTGGAATTACGGGGAGAATCTTGTTTTCAAACCCTGAAGCTCGTAGGGTGTTTTCTGGCCTAAAGTGGAGGCGGGCAGGACAGGCTGCGGCTGGAGCGGGGTCTGAACAGCGTGCAGGTCTGGGTCCCTCGTGGAACACTGAGGAACCCACCACGGGCATGGGAGCTCCTGGTGCTGCGTCCCGCCCAGGTGAGGTGGGAGCGGCCAGTGAGCCTGCGCCTGTCCCCCAGGTTGTGTCCAAGTACGTGGAGAGTCCTGTCCTGTTCCTGAGGGAAGACGTGGGCAGTGTCAAGTTCGACGTGCGCTACGTGGTGCTGCTGCGCTCCGTGAGGCCGCTGCGGTTGTTCGCCTACGACGTGTTCTGGCTGCGCTTCTCCAACCGGTAAGAGGTGGGCCCCGGACCCTCCCCTGCCGTGGGACGCTGGCCTGTGCTGGGACGCCTGCCGCTTGCCCAGCCAGCGCCCCTGGGTAGTGGTGGTGGTGACGGGCCCTTCCCCTCCCGAGTGTCCTGTGACAGGTGACAGGGGACGATCCCAGGCGGGTCACAGAGATTTCACAGCTTGCTGCCCCCACCCCACCCCACCCCAGGTCCTGGGCTTCCCCAGCCCACAGACGGGCCGGGGCAGGGCGGGAAGGTGCTCAGGAGCCTGGGAGCCTCTGACCAGCCTGTCTGTCTGTCCCCCCAGGCCCTTCGCACTTGACGACCTCGATGACTACGAGAAACATTTCACTGTCATGAACTACGACCCGGATGTGGTGCTGAAGCAGGTGGGGCAGCCATGAGGTACCTGCAGGGTTCCTGGGTCCCTTCAGGGTGTCCTCACTGTCACCTGAAGAGCGCTGTGCCTGAGGGTGTGGGGCAGGGGAACGGTGCTGTCCCAAGGGCAGTCAGCAGAGTGGGCTCAGCGGGCTCGTCCCAGGAAGACAGTCCGTCCCTCTAGCACTCTGAGCCCAGGATGGATGGGGGCCCCACAGGGGGACAGGGTAGCC
>JAJEJO010004436.1:123336-143313 GCA_020662805.1 Glaucomys volans
CTTCCTGGAGCCACATCTCCTGTCTTCCCTGCGTGTCTGTCCCTCTGGCACGCGGTGCATAGCAGTGCCGAGCGGGGGGCCGCTCTGGCGGTGGGGCTGTGGGTGCTGGCCAAGAGGCCTCAGGCCAAGCCCCTTCCCAGGTGTATCAAGCCAGGGCTGCAGGCAGCACACCTGGGCCAGGTAAGCCCAGCTAGGCCAGAGCCAGAGCCAGAGCCAGCTCAGTCCTGGAAGGAGGAAAGGAGAAATAGGCAGCATGGCCACGGCCCTCAGCCCTCTGCCCCGCTGGCCAGGTAGCAAGTGTGCGAGACCAGACATCGGTGCCCCCAGCCGGCCACCTGCTCCCTCCCTAGAGGTGCGACCCCATCCAGGCTGGACCCTGAGCACTTGGCCCAGCTGCCCTCAGGGCATGGGTGTGGTCACCACGTGCTCCCTCACGAGCATCCCGCCCTGGGGGTTTGCCCAGTGCAGCAGCGGGGCGCCCTGGCACCCTAGTGCCCACAGTGTTCACTGGGTGCGTGGGATGCCTTCAGAGGCACCCTGCCCACCCCTGCCCGAGAAGTCCTCTGGCAGGACTTGGAGGTCGGGAGCTGCCATGTGGTCCTGCTGCTGCTTGTTCCTCTTAGCCCTTGGCCATGTTGGAGGCCTGCACCCAGAACAGCCGTCAGGGCCCAGAACTGGGTGGTGCTGAGTCCCTTTCCTCTGCCTGTGAGGGTGTCGTCCTGGAAGCCCTGCAGGAGACCTGCGCTGTCCCATGCTGGGCTGCTTGAGGCTCACCCGGGCTCGCCTTCTCTGGGGGAAACCAAGCCAGCATATTCGGGCCGGTGTTGGGGTAGAGTCTTGGCCTGGTGGCGTCCGGCTGGTTTTCAGCCGTGCCTGCCGTGGTGTAGGTGGGCCTGAAGGCTGGGTCCAGGCTCTGTGTCCAGCAGGCTGTCCTGAGCTGGGTGCTGAGGCGGCACCGCTGAACCAGCTTGCTGGGCAGGCACATTCCCCTTCACAGAGGAGGCTCGGAGGTTGAGGTGCTTTCCCAGAGTCTCACAGGAGTTTGAAGCCAGTCTCCTTTCTCCTCTTTGTTCCCTGAGGGGCTGGGGCCACGTGCTGTCCTGCAGTGCTGACCTCCTGTGACCCCCAGCAAGTGTCAGAGCAAGAGCAGGCGCCTGGCCCTGTGTGTTGCAGGTACATTACAACGAATTCATCCCTGAGTTTGAGAAGCAATACCCAGAGTTCCCCTGGAGTGGCGTCCAGGTGAGTCCCGAGCTCCACCAGCGCCGGGAGGCCAGGCTGCGGGCCCGCAGGAGCCGCCCCTCCCTCAGGCTGGGAGGGCTCTTTGCCTCTGGAAGTCCTTCCTCTCCCACTGAAGCTGGTAGAAATGATTTGGGCTAAAACTGTCACCTCCCTCCCACTCTGGTTCCTCAGCAAGTGGGGGAGGCCTGGGTGGCACTGGGCACCTGGGACAGCCAGAGGACAACAGGCTGCACCTGCTCTGGCAGCCTGAGCCTGCTGGAGACAGACTGGGCCTCGGGTCCTTTCAGGCCTCGGGTGCTGGGGCAGGTGGGTGGGCTTGCCAGAAGTGGACCTCAGGGCTGGGGTGCAGCTCGGAGGTGGGGCACTTGCCTGGAATGTGTAAGTTCCTGGGTTTGATCCCCAACACCACAAATAAAGTGGACCCCAGGACACGGGAGCAGTGTCAGGTAGAGGTGACATGGACTAGAGTCACACAGGATGTGGAGGGGTTGGCTTGGGCCATTTGGGAGCTAGGGCTCGGTCAGGGCTGGTGAACTGAGAGGCTGCTCTGGGAGGCTAGTCCCAGCGTCAGGACCAGGCAGACCCTTGACCCAGCCTCCCTGTCCCTAGGCTGAGATCTTCCAGGCCATCACGGAGCTGTTCCAAGTGGCATGTGCCAAGCCACCCCCACTGGGCCTCTGTGACTACCCCGCATCTCGGGCCGTGTATGCCGTTGACCTCATGCTGAAGTGGGACAGCCGCCCTGATGGTGAGGGACCCCGGCCCACAACCCACGTCCAGGCCTCCCTGCGCCCCTTTCCCCAGCAGCTCTGCCTAGGCGTCCCTGGACTGGAATTTACCAGGAAGCCTGGACTGAGCAGCCTGGCCTGCCTGTCCACTAGGAGGGGACACACCACTGTACAGAGTGGAAAGGGGAGAATGGCAGGCGGGAATTGGTCAGGAGCCTGTGTGAGAGCACCCGTCCCCATACTGCCCTGGCCAGGCCCTCTTGGTGACTGCCAGCCCTGCCAGCCCTGCCTGTGCTTCCTCTCTGGGGCTGAACTGGGCCTCTGCTTGCAGGGACGCCCTCTCACTGCCAAGGGCTGGGGTCGTCTCCAGCCTCACCACAGGGAGCAGGTGCCAGGCCAGCCTGCAGAACCAGGAGACCCAAGTTCCTGCCCAGGTCCCCATTCCCTGGCCTGCACAGGCCCCGCCCTCCCAGCAGCAAGGTGCCCCTGGTCTTCTCACCCACTCCCCGCGTCCCCAGGGAAACGAGTGATGCAGCCCCAGATCCTGGAGGTGAACTTCAACCCAGACTGCGAGCGAGCCTGCAGGTACCACCCCAGCTTCTTCAACGACGTCTTCAGCACCCTGTTTCTGGACCAGCCCAGTGGTTGCCATGTCACCTGCCTGGTCTAGGCCCTCCACCTGTCCTTGTGGTCCAGCTTCCTGCCTCAGTTCTCTGAGCTCCTCCTGCCACATCCCTGACCTGCCGCCACCTCTTCTCCCATCCCTGTCACAGCCTCAGCCCAAATTCTCTGCCTTGGGAGCCCTGTCCCTGCTTCACCCACTGGGATTCAGGGCCCACCTCTGCTGTGGGTCAGTGAGGTGTCACTGGGGCTGAGCGTTACCTCAGGCCTCCACAGCCCTCACCTGGCGGCATCAGTGAGTCCCCAGCTTGGCCAGGGCTTTGTTCCTGGCACCAGGAGAGTTTGGTTGCTGGGCTGCTATTCCCAGAGGTGTTAGGGGATGAGTTCCTTAGGAAGGGGGCTCTGAAGGGGCTTGACATCAAGTGAGGCCTGGTAGTCTCCTCCCGTCGGCCCCCTCGCTGAGCAGGGCAATGCCTGCCCCAGAGTAGCCTGGGGAAACTGCTGGCTGGCCAGCCTGACCACCCAACCACGCTCCGCCAGAACCTCACCAGCAGGCCTCCCGCCGACTCCTGGGCAGGAGGGCCACGGGTCTTCAAGGTTGCCCTTCTCATTTTTGGAAGTGGACCTGTTAGGGTTCCCCCCAGGACCCACCTGCTCATTGGGCACCTCACCACCCGTGAGATAGGCTGAGGCACTCTGGGAGGGTCTCAAGGGCAAGTGTGGGTGGCGGAGCAAGATGATTCATTCCAAGGAGGCCCTTAAAGACAGGTGCTGGCTTCACTAAGGTCTAGAGTCAAAATGCTGGAGTTCCGTTTTTAATTTATGGTTCTTTCCTAACTTTGTTTCTGGAATCTGTAGTCATTACCAGCGTTTGTTGAGTTTTGTGCTCCTGAGCGTCACACTCAGGGCTCCTCCCTTGCTAGACAGCGCTGCCCCTGGGCTGCCCCGCAGCCCTTTGTTCTGCAGCAGGATCTCACTGAGTTGCTCGGCTGGCCTTGAATTTGTGATTCTCTGGCCTCAGCCCCTGGGTAGCTGGGATCACAGGGGTGCGCCATGACGCCAGCAGCAGCCAGTGGTTCTGGTGTAGCTGCAATGCAGTGCAGTGGTGAGTCTGTCTCCAGGTAGGCAAGTGCTGCTTCCAGAACTTTCCAGTGCACAGGAGGACAGGACAGGGATCATGGCGTTTGTTTCATTTTTGAAGCTAAAAGCAATTCTTTTCATGACAAAACTGGATGTGATCCTGCCTGTTGTCTGCCTCCAGGCACGTGGAGGCATGCGGCCTCCTCTCTGGCTCACCTCACCTTCCCTGGGCATCACCCTCCCTCCGCCCAGCAGGGCCAGGGCTGTCGTGGGCAGGGTGGATGCCGCCTCTGGTTCTCTCTCCTGGAGGGGGAGCTGCTAGCCTCCCACCCGCTTGATTTGTACTGCAATAAAGTCTGCCTTCTTTTCCAGTTGCCCCTTTCTCTGGGGTTAGGGTTAGGGTTAGGGTTAGGGTGGAAGCACAGGCCTAGGCTGGTGTGGCCACCATGCGGAGGGCGTGGAGCCAAGGCCCATCTGGGCTCCGCCAGCGCCCTGAGGTCCTCAGTGCCCATGGAACCTTGAGGTCTGTCTCTGCCACTTAGGCCTGGTGGCCCTGGGGGATGCTCTGCCCTCTGCTTGTCCGGGAGGTGGGAATGATGAGAGGATTGAGTGGCAGATGAAGTGCACAATGATGTCGGCAGTGATGCCTCCTGCTGGTCTGGGTGGTTAGACCACAGGAAGCACAGCCGCCTGGAAGGAGGCTGGGCAGATCGCCTGGGGTCTTCTGTGCACCTCGAGATTTTCAGAAGCCTAACTGGGGTGGTGCTCTTGCTGGCTCCTGGTCACTAAGACCAGTGGCACAGTGGGCAGGAGTGGTGGTTGGAATCGGGTCCGTGCATCCCCTAAGAAGCAATGGGCAAGCACGCTCCACTCTGTTCCTAGATGTCTGCAAACAACCCCCAGGCAGGGCCATCGGCAGGCCTCACGTCCCCACTGAGACCATGGCTGTGGAAACCGCTCCTCCCACTGAATGCTTCCTCCTGGCGCTCACTGGCGCCCACTCTGTTTTAGGACTTCATCGAGGGCCAGTGTGTCAGTGCTGGGCATTTGGTGTTGGCTGGGGAGGCCAGTAGTTAGGGTTCAGGAGACCTGCAGGGCGGGGCTGAGGAAGTCCCCGGGGGACTGCATGCTTACGAGGCAGGCACTCTGTCAGCTGAGCTACATCCCCAGCCTGGTAACCGCATGAAGTGGCCGTGGCGTGGAGAATGCCCGCCCGTGGCGACTCCCAGCAAGGGTGCTGAGGAGCGGTAGGCTGTCAGCACAGCACCCAGCCCAGCGTGCCTGGTCACAAGACACGGGTCTGACCCACCTTCAGTCACTGGGCCGCCGGCTGGCTCGAGGGAGGCAGGCGCGTGGGCTCAAACCCCAGCTGCTGCAGTGCCACGGGACAGTGGGGTCACGAAGTCTGAGGGGGGCTGCCCTCGGAGAGCCACGCAGGACTCAAACCCGAAGTCCCAGACAGCGGGCAGCTTGGAAGAGGAGAGCGCTGTCTGGTGCACAGAGACCACCCAGGGCAAGGTGCCCCCGTGGCTTGGTGGCAGTGCAGGCTGAGGCCAGGGGCAGGGTGCTGCCAGAGATGAAGAGCTCACATCTGGGGCGGGTGGACAGACACTGCCCCAAAGGCCCCAAAGACAAGCATAGCCAAGTCCCAAGAGCCTGGCATGTGTGCACGTGCCTGTGACACTTTACCTGCAGGGACACAAGGCATGCTGGGCCCGAGTGTCCTGGGAGCAAGGCTCTGCCCACCTCCTGAGCCTGGGACTGCAGAGCCCGCCAGCTCCTGCAGGGCCCGTGCCTTGGCACCACCTTGCTTGGCAGGCCAGCGGGAGGCGGGGGTCCCGGCTGCGCCTTCCCAGGAGAGCACAGCCAGGAATTTGGGCCCATCTCATGAGCTTAATGTCAGGTCGTTGTGAACACGGGTCAGGGAGAGGCCATTGGTCACAGCCGCCAGAGCAAGGACAGGATTTCCAAATGCAATCTTGATGATTTGAATCGGCTTATATCAAGGGCCAAAACAAAGTCCCAGCAATAAGGCCTGACCCTGGGGAGCAGGCCACAGCCGGGTCTTAGGACACCAGCACAGGATGTGGTGGCTGCTGGCAGGACAGAAGTGCCCTTCCCAGGGCAGTGTGTTGTGCACCACACTGTCCAGTCTCATTGCTCCAGGCAGCTGCCTGCAGAGATCAAGGTCACTCGGAAGCCTGGGGTGCAGGGACACTTCCAAATCTGGGTGGGTCTGGGCCAGCAAGGCCTTGTGTGCTGGGGCTGCCCGGCCCTTTTTGCCTGACCCCCACCATCCTGCCAACTGGGTGTTTTGGAACCACCACAGAGGGGAGAAGCTGGCCCCAGGGCGGGTCATCTGGCACTCCCAGCTCTGCCAGCACGTCCCAGGTAAGGCCACTGGAGGGCCCAGGCAGGGCTGGGCATCCTAGAAGCTGCGGGGAGCTGACACAGGTGCCCCAGCCAAAGCTCACGTCCTCCGGGCTGGGCCCACCCCACTCGAGCAGGGTCTGAAGCCCCAGCTGGGCACAGCTGCTCCTGGTTTTGCAGCCCAGACAGCCACCCACAGGGACATCCACTGTACCCCAGCCCAGCCCTCCCGCAGCCAGGGGTCCCAGCCATCGAAGGTTAAAAACTTTATTTGGCTTATAAAACCCTGTGCCCTGGGGTCATGCTTCAAGCTGCAGGAAGCCTGGACGCCCCCAGGTGGGCACAGCTGGTGCCCTCAGGCCAAGGCCCAGACAGACCAGCTGGCCTGTGAAAGCGTGGAGGCCACACGGGCAGTGGCGCCTGCTGGCAGCCTGGCACTCCTCAGAGCTGGCCTCACTCCTGGAGCCGCCCGCCGCCGCGCCGGCTCCGGTTATCCCGCCACAGGCAGTAGTTGAGCGTGCTTGCAAAGGCCAGCCAGGCCAGGTAGGGGTACAGCAGGCGGGCAGCGGACGGGCTCACCCGGTGCCAGGCCACAGTTGTGGCTGTCGCCACCCCACTGACGAGCAGGAGGTCCACCAGGGCCTGTGAGGACAGAGACGGCGGCCTGAGGCTCCACGCCCGTGTGCCCAGCTGGCCCCAGAGGCCTCAGACCCCAGTCCCTACATCCACACGCCCCTCCTGCTCCAGGAGCAGCCCCCGGGCCTGGCCCCACTGAGGGCCCCGAGGGGACACAGCGTGCTCAAGGACGCCGGCTGCAGTGGCCCCGGGGAGGCCACCTGCCTGGCACACACCGACCTGGCCCCAGCACGGCAGAAAGAGCCGCTCCCTACGTGCCGTCTGCCAAGCACCGGGGCTTTCCTCCAGGATGACCCCGAGCCCAGAGTGACATCTGGTCGGCTTCAACCAGGGCCCTGCAGGGCTCCCGTCATGGGGGAAGGCCATGGGCACCCATCCTCCAAGAGCTAAAGCCACGTGCCTCCCTCGCCCACCTCCGCCTGTCTGGAGGGTGAGGTCCCAGGTGCTCGGAGGGTCATCTCCAGGGACCAGGGAGGAAAGTCAAAGGCACACTTACCCAACCCATTTGCTGGGCACCAAAGAAGATGGGGGGCCATGACCAGTTCAGGGCCAGCTGCCCAGCGTAGAGGCCCAGGGGGACTACAGCCTCCTCCGTGAAGCCTCCCAGCTCTTTCCAGACCATGTAGGAGCCGTACCTAAAACAGAGGCCTCTGGTTAGGACACCCCTGGGGTGAGGGGTGCCAGGAGCCTCACTGACCTCCCAGATGACAGGGACAGCTTAGGCCACCCTGCCACTGACTTCTGTGTGACCTCAGGGGAACTGCTTAACCTCTCTGGGCCTGTGTTCCTCAGAGGACGGCTGTGGGGATTCAGGTTGACACACTGGCAGTGCTTAGTGCAGGACCTGGCACGAGGGACTCTCAATATTAACATTTGCGTTGTCGCCATCAGTGCTGTGAAGAAGCACATGGGCCAGTGGGCAAAGACGAAGCTCCTAAGCTACCTAGGGGCAGCACAGAGGAGGGGCCTTGGAGCATGCAAAGGCCCTGAGGCAGCCGTTAGCCTAGTTTGTGTGCCTGCAGGCCTATCCTGTGCTGAAGTGGGATGCAAGGAACGTTCCAGAAACAGCAGGGAGCCAGCTACTGGTCATGCCCCTGGGTGCAGTTCCCACCTGAACCTCCAGGGGTCACTCTTCCCCACCCACTACTTCCTTCCCTCTTTGCAGGGGAACTTCAGGCCTGAGGGGCGCTCCTGTGGGGTCCCCTTACAAGCCTATGTGCTGGGAGGTCCCTTGTTCAAAGGGGGATTCTGGAAATTAATTTGGACAATGCCTGGCACCGGGCAGCTGAGGGCGCTGCCACCATCGCTGCTGTGGACCACCCAGCCAGCCAACCTTTGTCCTCCGCAGCCGCCTAGCCAGTGTGGCGAGCAGCCAGGCCCCCGCCCAGGAGGCCCGGGAGCAGGAAGCTCAGTTGTGCAACCCACAGGCCTGAGGCCTCCCTGCCTCGCCTCCCCCGGGGTAAGGGCACCACCCCGGCCCGACTGCGCCCACACACCTACCCCATGGCCGAGTAGAGCGTGCCCCAGACGGAAACCAGTGCCCAGCGGGGCGGGTGCCACGAGGGCTTCTGCAGGGTGGCGTGCCAGCGGGCACCCTCCCCGCGCACAAAGTAGGATCCTGCAAAGCACCCCAGGCTGGGCACCAGTGTGAAGCCCACGGCAGGCACCCAGGGTGGAGCCATGGCTGCTGCTATTCCAGAAAGCTCTGAAAGAGAACACGGCTGGTAAGAGCATTTCCCAAGGCCCCAAGGCCGGTCCGCCCACCTCCTCCTCAGGGTCCCTGAAGTCCTGGGCCCAGTGAACCCACTGATGATCAGCTGGGGT
Organism: Glaucomys volans; assembly: GCA_020662805.1. Taxonomy (NCBI): domain Eukaryota; kingdom Metazoa; phylum Chordata; class Mammalia; order Rodentia; family Sciuridae; genus Glaucomys; species Glaucomys volans. Next base: position 131,838 of record JAJEJO010004436.1, read on the forward strand.
GCAGAGCTGGGGTGCTGAGTCCGTGCCTCCAGGCCTGGCCTGGAATGGACTGAACCCAGGGGCACTCTACCACTGAGCTCCATTGAGGCAGGGTCTCACACTAATTTGCAGAGGACCTTGCCAAGTTGCCCAGGCCAGCCTCAAACCTGTGATCCTCCTGCCTCAGCCTCCTGAGTTGCTGGGAACTACAGGCCTGGGTCTGTGTACCCAGCTCAGGTGGCCATGTCTCCACCTGAACTTTGGTTCCCACCCAGACACCCCTGATTGGCCAGGAGCTCTCGGGTGCCCTGCCTCGGCCTGGGCTTCCCCTTAGTCACAGCCCAGCGTCCAGGGTCTCCTGCTCTCTCAACCTCCACCTCAGGTCTTTGGCAGGGACCTTTCCCCTCCACCTTGATCAAAGTCATTTTGGGCCCCTCCACAGGAAGGCTTCCAGGTCTGCCCCTCCTGGGCCAGGTGCCCGCTCTGGGGCCTGGGAGGCCATGCTCCTTGTCCTAGCACTTCGCAGTCTTCATTTAGCCTCCTTTCAGTCAGGGCCGCAGCAGCGGCTTGGCTCACTCAGATCTCACCTTCCCACAGATGCACCGTGACCTCAGCAAGTCACACCCACTCCCTCCCTGGGCCTCCGTCTCCCCCTCTGTAGACAGGACATTGACACTGCCCACCTTGGTTCACGTCCAGTGTGCGGCACCAGGGAGAGTCTCTGTGTGCAGGTGTTTCCCCACCCCAAAGGCCCACGCTAAAACCACCACCCTTTCCTATGTACCAGAGACAAAGCAGACTGCCCAGAGTCACACAGCAGTCTAAACCAAACCTGCCAGGGCACAAAGCTACTCCCACCCTGATACTCAGGACTGAGGGGTGGCCAGAGTTCAAGGCTGGGGAGGCCCTCTCCTGGCCTCTCAGGCCGGGTGCCACCACCTGAGGGCCACAGTCCCTCCCCCTTGTGCAGGGGCAGAGGGAACTGGCTTCCAGCGGTGCTGGCGGGCCAGGGCCCCTTGCTCAGCCCTGAGGTCAGGGGCTCCCAAGACTCGCCCCAGGTTGAGGACCTACTGGCATCCAGCACTCCACAGGGCTCCCAGCAAGCGGGGAGCCAGCCAGGCAGCAGGGGAGCCCAGGGAGGGCGTCAGGGTCTGGGTGGGGTTGAGGAGCTCAGACTTCAGAAAGGGTGGCCCTGACCGGGGCCAGGAAGGACAGCAAGCACTTCCTCCCCAGGGGCACCAGGTGGGGAGGAGGAGGCAAGGCAGGGCAGGAGGGCGAGGCAGCAAGGGGCTGCTTCTGTGCTGACCGCGCAGCGAGAGGCCGCCTGGTGGCTGGGCTCCACGGCTCTGGAGCTCAGTGAATGCAGAAGCAACCTCAGTGCCCAACAACTGGAGACTCAAAGACTGGTCAACCCCCAAGTCAAGCTCTGGAGGATCTTGTATTTTACTGACTTTACCTTGTTTATTTTTCAGTGATGGGGATTAAAATCAGGGCCTCCAGCAGGCAGGCTAGAGCACCTGAGCTCCGCCCTGGCCTCTTCAATGGTGTGAAAACGTTCTCAACACAACATGCAGCACAGAGGGCAGGACAGGAGACTGACTGCAGAATCCCCACTGCGGCAAATCACAGTAACAGGGGCTGGGGACGCGGCTCAGTGGGCAGAGTGCTTGACTGGAATACACAGGCCCTGGGTTCAATCCCCAGCACCGCACACTCAAAATAACAACAATGATGTAGACACACACTGTTTAAATTGTAACACACATGGAGACGACATTGGCAGCAGTCACCGGCATGCTAACCTGTCCTGGAATGGCCACCTGCCAGGCCAGGCAAAGCTCCCACTGGATTAGCATCCTTCAGCCCTTGCCCTGCAAGGGAGCCAGGCCACCGGGTCCCCATCCAAGGACGTCCTGAGGCAGAGCTGCAGAGGCTTGTGCCCAAAGAAGGCACTAGCCCGGGTCACCATTGTGTCACCTCAAGCCAGCCAGGGCAACCTCAGCTGCCACTCATTTCTGCAATGGGGACATGACCCCTGCTCTGCCCGGTTGATAAATGCCACAACAGAGTGACAGCATTTGGGGAACCATGATGAGCCATGTTCAGCACATTAGGACTCCCCTGGAACTTGGCACAGTCTGGGCGCACAGAAGGCCTTCACCGGTGGCGGGCAGGCTGCAGAGGCCAGAATGGAGCCGCCAGACCTCAGACCCCTCGTGGTGACCAGTGCCCTTTTCCAGGTGCACCCAGGCCGTGTCCACTTCGCCCACACTCAGGGCCTCCCTCCCTCTCAGAGTGCCTTCCATAATGGTTAATGCCGCCCCCCCAAAGATAGAAGGACACAAAAGACCCCTTGGTACCACCCCCAGAAGAGACACGCTTCTGCCCAAAACACAAACTTCCCGCCCAAGCCCAGGGAAAAGTGGGGGATCCTCAAGAGGCACCCCAGTCCCCCTCAAAAGGGCAAAGTCAGGCGGGGCAGTATCAGCAACTGCACGAGACGCAGGGAAGAATGATGAGCATGGCAGGGCCCACCTGCCCCTGGACAGGATGGGCAGCAGAGCGCCAAGGCAGGAATCATGGCATCCAGGAGGCCGGCGTCACAGCGCCACTGCGGTGATTTGCTGGTTTGGACAGCTGCACTTGCGGGGAGCAGCTGAGAGTGTGTGGGAACTCCAGGTACTATTTTGGAACTTCTGTAAATCTACAACTAGTTCCAAATGAAACATTGAAAACAAAGCATTTAGCCAGACGTGGTGGCCCACACCTGTCATCCCAGCAGCTCAGGAGGCTGAGGCAGGAGGATCTCGAGTTCAAAGCCAGCCTCAGCAATAGCAGGTGCTAAGCAACTCAGTGAGACCCTGTCTCTAAATAAAATACAAAATAGGGCTGGGGATGTGGCTCAGTGGTTGAGCGCCCCTGAGTTCAATCCCCGGTACCCCACCCCCACCAAAAGGTCAAAGCCAGCCTCAGCAACTTAGCAGAGACCAGACCCTGTCTCTAAATAAAAAAATAAAAAGGGCCAGGATGTGGCTCAGTGGTTAAGCACCCCTGGGTTCAATCCCTGGTACTAAAAAAAGAACAGCAGCCCCCTCCCAGTGAGGACAGGACGTCACCCGTCACACAGTCCCCCATGCTCACTCCCACAGCCCAGTCCCTGCCCCCTGGACCACCCTGCTCCACCTGCGCCCTCGAGACCTCCTGCAGGCTGCTCTACAGTTTTTCTTAATTGGGGTGAAATTCGCCAGATGCAGCCCTGACCCTGTGAGACCACACCCTGCAGGGCATGGGGTACATTCCCAGTCAAGTTCTAAAACATCCTCACCATCCCCGCCCCTGCCCCGAGCCCCTGGCAACCAGCAACTGCCTTCTGTCCCCCTGGGCCCGCCTGTCCTGGACACTCCATTCCATAGCTCCTGCAGCGTGGTGGGCTTTGCATCTGGCTTTGCATCAAGGAGGTCTGTCCACCTTCAACCACGTGGCAATACTCTCCCTGCAGTTCTGTGGTCAGACATCCTCTGGTCACTCTGCCAAGCACCCAGTGGGGCCAGGCCTGGCTGTGAGTGCCCTGCCAGCCCACTTTAGCCCACCACTCAAGACCCGGATGTCCACAATAAGCCAAGGCTGTGGGGCAGGAGGGCTTCCTAAGGTCGCAGTTGGAGGACGCAATCTCCAACTGAGGTCTTCAGACAGAGAACGAGCCCCAGGCTCCCACCCCTCGCCCCAGCTGCCCCCTCAAGGGCCAGGCTGGGCCTGTGCTCCACTGGCCCCAGGGGATCAGAGGGCCTGCCCCTGCCCTGCCCAAGATCAGGCGCCCATGTGGGGAGAGCCAGGCCCAGGACATTTCCTGGAGCCACTTGGGGAGGGCCAGCTCCTGAATCACACTCGCCTGGGGGGACAGGCAGCAGTGGGTGGTACCCACCAAGATGAATCACCCTGGGCTGGGCTGGGCTGAGCCAGAAATCAGCCCTGGGGTGGGTCCTATGGAGGGCTGGAGCCCTAACACCCAGGGCAGGAACCGCACTCTGGGCCTCAGCCGCCCCCTTGGCCAGGGACGCATTTCCTGCCCCGCCCACTCCAGGGTCCCTGGGGAGGCTCAAGGGTAGAAAGAGCTGGGCAGCGGGACCTCTCTGGAAAGCTCCAGACCAGTGAGGGGCCGAGCACTTCCCAATGGAGCCACCCACCCCACCTCCTGCAGGTAAAGCAGCAGCCGCGAGGCTCAAACCCAGCCACAGAACCCTGGGACTCAGGGTGAAGGCACCCTGCGTCCACCACCATGCGCTCAAGACCTGGGGCCCCTCACCAGGAGCAGCCCAGGCAAAGCTGAGGACCCAGGACCTGGCAGGGGCAGTTCCAGGCCTTGCTCACCCGGGCTGCCCACAGCCTCCACAGCAGCCTCAGGGCGGTCGTCTGCCGCTGAGCCTCACACCTGACGAAGAAGCTGAGGCTCAGGAAGTCTCGGAATATTCTAGGACTGTGACTCCAAAGCCCACGGTGGCCCTCCCCCAGCCCAAGCTCTGGGCCACATGGCCACTCACAGTGCCTGTGTCATGTCCCCTCAGGCTGCAGGCTAAAGGCAGGACCTTGCTGCCATCCTGCCCCTCCCAGGGTCAGGAGGTTCTCAGGGCCAATAGCATCACTGGCTCCCAGCACAGTGCCAGTGTCCCAGCCTCTACGCAGGGGATGTGAACTCCCCCACTGAGGGTGGCACCAGGATCTCCTGTTCTGGTGACTCCTCACTCCTGGTCAGGAGGCCAGATGGCTCCCAGGTCTCAATTCCCAAACCCCTGTCCCCCCATAAAGGGGGGGGGGGGGGGGTCCCCGCCCTGTACGGAGGCCTCTCTGGGGAGTGACCCAGAACAGAAGGGAGCCGGTCCTCTTCTCTGGTCCCCTCCTTGGGCACCCGGCTGGCTCCCAGTGCTTTGTCTGTCCCCTGAAGTCATCCTACCCCGTGGACTCATTTTCAGAGTCACAGCTAGAGCTCCCATGATAACATCTGTGAAGCTTTTTCATTATGAAAGTGGCCAGCATGACTAGCAACAGGTCTAGAAAGTTCCACAGTCCACTGGCCACCGGGCGGTCTGGGCGGGGGGACGCTGCTTCACGGAGAGGGGCCCATTTCTCAAAGAGTGTCCCAGGCGTGGCTGGCACACGGAGAGCCAGTGCCAGAAGGCAAACAGGAGGCACACTCAAACCCAAGTCCAGGGACGCGGAGGAGCGCAGGGGTCTGCCCGCCGCACGGCCCGGGGCGGCCGTCGGGGATTCCGTGCGCCGGGGGCTGTGCGGGCGCCCTGGGCGGCGCTGGGACGCAGGCCCGCGGACCCCGCGCCCCTCCCGGCCGGGCAGCCCGTCCCGCGCTCCGCGAGGGTCCCCAGGGACCGCACGGAGAGGCGGCGTCCCCTGCCCAGCACCGCCCCGCCCCGGGCGCAGGCGCAGGACCCCCGCCCGCCGCCCCTGGCGCCCCACTCACCGCGGCGGCGCGGCTCCTCCCGGAAGGACGCTGCGCGGCGCCGAGGCCCAGGCTGCCGGCTCCACCCCGCCCCGCCCGCCGGCGCCCGGCCTTGGCCTTGGCCTGGCCCGCCGCCCGCCCACCACCGGGTTGGCCCAGGCCGTCCCTGCGCCCCAGCCTCCGGTGCCCGTGCCGTCCGCACCCACCTCAGGGGCACGAAGGACAGAGCCCGCAACGTCGCGGTGCGGGGTGGCCCTGGCCGCGTCTCCTCACCGGGAAATGTGCCCACGGTGACAGGACAAGGGGGTGCCAGGCCATATGCCCCATGGCGCGGGCAGACGCTTGGGGCTGCGAGGAGATTGCCATTGTCACCGAGCAGAGGTGTGCTCCAGGGTACCTGGGTCACCCTCACCATCGTGTCCACAGATGGCGTCTATCACTGCAGCCAGGGCCCTCCTGACCCTCCAGCTGCCTCCGCCTGGCAGTGCCCCCCAGCCTGCACCCGCCTCAGCCTCCTGGGGCCGAGGGGCCTCAGCTACCTCTTCCTGGCACAGCAGCCTGGAGCCTCCTTGGCGACCAGCCAGGCTGCAGCATGACTTCCTGGGGACCTGGCACCTTCCTCTCTGTGGCCCCTTTCTCCACTAAACTCACACGCGCACGCAGTCCTTGTTGGGGTGACATTCCACTCCTCTTTTTGTTCCAGTTTGGGGAAAAACAAAAACAAAAAACATTTGTGTGCCCGGGAAGTACCGTGGCCCTCAGCCCGGTGCCCGCTGATCCTACTGGGGACGCTCCAGCCCCCACCCTCTTCCCGTAAGGAACGCCTCCCCTCCAGGACCCAGGGCAGCCCTGCGCAGTGGGGCACCCTGAGGGGCCGGGATCGCGGTCCTAGACAGCTGTTGGACCCCAGGGCCAATGGGGGCTGCGGCCTGCCCCGCCCCCGTGCCCCTCACACCGGTTACAGGCGAGGCCGCTGCAAGTCAGAGGAGCCCCCTGCTGTCCCCGGGTGGGCGCCGAAGGCCCGGATGCAGGTGCTGCTGCCCGTCTCGCTGCGCATGCAGCCTCCCAGCCCTCGGTCCCCACAGACGCACCCCCAGCCTGGAGGAGGGCCGCTCTCCTGCCCCAGCCCCCCTCTTTCCCTAAAGAGCGGCCTGTGATGTGGCCACACCCCTCCCGGGGTGGAGTCTGTCAGCACCTGGCACTGAGACCCGCCCAGCTGGAGCCAAAGTGACTACCCGCTCCCACCGCTGAGCCTCTGCCCACACTGCCGCCCCTGCCCGGAGCACCCCTGGTGCCCAAGCCTGACTGCTCCTCCGGCATGCCCCACGAAGCTCCCCCAGAACTCTGCCTCCTTCCCCACCCTAAGGAGACGGTGGCCTCCTCCTCTCTAAGTCCAGAGCACTGAGCACAGGAGCCTGCCTTGGGCACTTGGCCTGAGCCAGCCTTGAGAGATGCCTGGGTGCCTGGCTCCGGGCTGAACTCTAGAGGACGTCACACGGTCAAAGCCAGCGTCTGGCTCAGTGCATCGGGGAAGGGGATATGAAAACTCCCTCTCGATTCCCAGAGGATAGACCCTCGCTCACATGCTCAGAGAGGCAAAGAGACATGCCCAAGGCCACACAGCATGCAGTCAGGATTCAAACCCAGGAAGTCCAGCCCACTCTTGACTACTGTGTCATTGGGTTTTCAGGTTCTAAGTGCAAATTGAACACGGTGCTTCCTTGTATTTATGTGTGTGTTTGCTTTGTCACATGAGTAATCCATGTTTATTGTAAAAGAATTGGAAAATACAAACAAGAAAAAATAAGAACCAGCGGGACCCGGTGGCACATGCCTGTAATCCCAGCACTTGGGAGGCTGAGGCAGGAGGATGGCGAGTTCAAAGCCAGCCTCAGCAACTTAGCGAGGCCCTAAGCAACTCAGTGAGACCCTGTCTCTAAATAAAATACAAAATAGGGCTGGGGATGTGGCTCAGTGGTGGAGTGCCCTGGGTTCAATCCCCAGTTCCATGAATGAATGAATGAATGAATGAATAAATAAATAAATAAATAAATAAATAAATAAGAACCACAGCCACCCAGCTGGAAGCCTGTCACACCTTCGTGTGCCTCTGTAACCCCAGGAGCAGCGACCTGAGGAGCACTCTCCCCCAGAAATTGCTTTGTAGCTTCTCTTCCCCTTACAATAAATCAGAAACCTCTTTTTTTATTTTATTTTTTTTTTTTGCATTAGCGAGCATTTGTCTACATTGTTCTGGTTTTACTGTAAAATGTTCCCACAAAAACGGATATAAAAAATGATCATAAGAATGCCAGGCTGGGGATGCTAGAGCCCCTGCTTTGTAGGTCAAGGCCTGGGGGTCAATCCCCAGCACCCCCTCCCCTAAATAAGGATGCCAGTGCATCCCCCACTCCCAGTCAATACAGATACCACCAGTCACCGAGGAGGCTTCAGTGGCCTCTCCAGTACCCCATCCCTCAAGGATCACCTTGACCTTGACTTTGGGGTTGAAGGTGCCCTTGCCTTTCCTTACAGTTGTATTAGTACCACCAAGGACGTTTGAGCTTGAGCTTGCTTTGGAGCAGCTGAGGAGCAGCACACACCTGGCGGGGAGGAGGCAGGAGGTGGTCTCCTGGGAAGGTGAGGCTCAGCTAAACCTCAGGGCACAGACTGCTCAGCCTCCAGGAGCACTGACACGAGTCCCCAGGGGGTTCCCTTGGTGGGAGGCCTGGAGACCTCAGAGCTGTGCCAAGGACACTGAGCAGGAAATGGTCAGGGGCCTGGTCCCTTCTGTCTTCCACTGCTGAGCTCACTGCACAGTGCTCAGATCTCAGGAGCAGGGTGACATTGGATGTTTCTGGACTCAGCTGATCCAGGCAGCAGAGCAAGGGTGAGGAGGACAGGCTCCGCCTGTCTGTGATCAGGAGAGGCCAAGTGCAGACAGGCACCTGGGCCTGACTTGCCAGAAGTTCCACTTTTTTTTTTTTTTTTTTGTTGGGACTGGGCACTGAACACAGGGGTGCTTTACCACTGAGCCACGTGCTCAGCCTTTTTTTATTTTTTATTTTGACACAGGGTCTCTCTAAGTTGCTTAGGGTCTTGCTAAATTGCTGAGGCTAGCCTCAAACTTGCAATCCTCCTGCCTCAACCTCCAGAGTCACTGGGATTACAAATACGTGCATATCACCTGCCATTCTGCTGTTAAATGGGCAGTTCAGCAGCAGGGACCTTGATGGTGAGAGCTCTGGACACATCCCTTGAGTCATGCTGTGCCCAGGTGCACTGGCTGCACATGCCTAGAACACAAGTCACCTTGGGATGTCCTTGCCCCCTCTCCTGCATGGATCCTCAGTTCCTGGATTTCACATCTGCTGTGGTTTGGACATTTCCACCAAAATTCAGGAAAACTAATTTCCATTGTGAGATATTAAGAGATGGGACCAGCCAGGTGTGGTGGTGCACACCTGTAATCCCAGTTACTTGTGAGGCTGAGAAAGGAGGATCACAAGTCGGAGGCCAGCCTGGGAAACTCAGTGAGACCCTGGCTCAAAATAAAATGAAAATGGCTGGGGAGGTAGCTCAGTGGTAGAGCGCTTGTCTGGCATGCATGAGGCCCGGACTCCATCCTCAGTTCTGAGCAAGGCAGAGAGGAAGAGAAAGAGAGAGAGAGGTGGGACCAGAAGGGGCCTTGGGGAATCGATCAGGCCTTCCGCCTCCGCGGTCTAGTCCCGTCATGAACATGCTTTCCTGGGCTAATGGGTCGTCTCAAGGGGGGTCTGTTACAAAAGCTAGTTTGAGGCTGTTTCTTCCATGTTCTCCTCTTGCCATGTGAAGCCTGAACCACCCTGGGACTCTGTAGAGTCCCCATCAGCAAGAAGGACCTCACCAGATGTGGCCCCTTGACCTTGGGCCCTCCAGCCTATAGACTTACGAGCTGAATAACCCTCTCTTCTTTATAAAACACCCAGTCTGTGGTATCCAGTTATGGCAACAGAAAACTGGCAGACAAGACCTTCCTTCTTCTTGGTTCCCCTTTGGGTTGAGCCAGACCTCCAGGAGTCCTTGCTAAGGAGAGCCGCAGGTGACCACAGTGGACCTCGTGCTCTCCCCCGTGGGGGAGGACAGCAGCCAGCACTGTGAAGCGAGCTGTGGCCTGGGCCGTGCGGCTGCTGAGCAGGCTGGAGCCGTTGCGTTGCTGCAGATGTTGTGTAACCTGCTTGTTTTTTCAGGGAAGGTGAAGATTTGGGCCCCAGAGTGTGAACATTTCCCATGGCTCCTCCCTTACGTGGGTCTCATTCCACCCTCTGTGCCAGCCCTCCATAGGCCCTTTCAGTTTGGAAAGCCCTCTTCTTTACTTTTCAGAATTGGATCATTTCCTTCCCTTTCTTCTCTCACTTCTCTTCCTCAAATCCGGCTACTCAGAGTCCTGCACTTCCTGGGCTGCTCTTCTGACTTCTGTTCCTGCCTGCTTTTCAGGGTTGGCTTCTTTGCTTTATCCTCAACTTTCCCTTCTGGCTCTTTATTGAATTTCTTTGATTCTGCTCTCCTATTTATTTTATTTGTGTCACCGGAGAACAAACCCAGGGGCACCTCTATCTCTGAGCTACATCCTCAGCCCTTTTTATTTTATTTTAGAACAGGGTCTTGCTAAGTTGCTAGGCCATCTTGGAACTTGTGATCCTCCTGCCTCGAGCTCCAAGCTGCTGGGATTACAGGTGTGCGCCCACCCGCTCGGCCAGCTCTCTTACTTTCAATACCCAAGAGAATATTTTTTGTTCTCCAGATGTTCTTTTTTTAAATGTGACTTCCTGCTCCTGTTTCACAGATGCAGTGCCTCCTCTTACCTCCTAGAGATACGAATGAGTTTTCTTAAAGCAATTCTCTCTTCATAGTTTCCAAATTCTAAACGTGGCCTTTTTTCCCCAGTGATGAGAGGCTTTCAGGTGCCTGGGTGTCTTTGGCTGGCCACTCGTGATTCAAAAGAAATGAACAAAAGAAACTCGTGGATGATATTTGTTAGTTTAACTTCATTATAAGGCGGACATGGCGGGCCATTTGTCTGGAAATTTCCTGCACTGCCAATATCTAGGACTTTCCCTTGGACAGATCAGACCCCTCAGTGTCCTCAAGTTCCTGCTCTGGAGGGGGAGGGTCTGGCTGCAGGCTTCCGGGTCCACACTGGGAGAGAGTGCCAGAGAGGGGTTCTACAGCCATCGTTCCAAGACTGACCTGTTTCAGCAGAGTGGGCCCTTCACTGCTGTCCCCGGCATGCCCAGCCCCCTGGGGTTTGACCTTGTCCAAGCTAGCCCAGATGTTGCCAAAGGGGGAAAGGGATCACCCAGTGGCCTGGGACAGGGAGGGGATCGAAGGGCCTAACCATTTTTTTTTTTCAAGAATATTCAAACACTTTCCTTTGTTTTATCTTCTTTGACTCTTAGATCTAGAACCAGCTGTTGTTGCCCGTTCCTAAGCTTTTGAGGACTCTGTTGCATGAATGAGGGTCGGTTTTCAGCTTTCCCCACTACCAAGAGGGATTTAGCTGTCTGAGGTCACCAAGTCAGCTGCTACCGGTTCATCCGCTTTTCAGCTTGCAGACATCGTGTTGATGGGGTCCCTTTTCCTGTTCTCCCTGCCTTGTAGGGTTTATGCCTTTAAAGGATCCCTTCCTGGGATTTATGGGCTTCTGGAGGCAGTGTGTGCTCACTGCATGTCTCAACCTGAAGGTCTCCATGTCCTTTATGACCACAGCATTTATATGTTTGCCATATTTCATTTAATTAATCCCCTCTAGTTGGACATGTGTTCACCTCCACTTTTTCCTTGTCAAAAGCAAGGCTCACTGGACACGGTTGCACACGTCTGTAATCCCAGTGACTCATGAGGCTGAGGAAAGAGGATCATGAGTTTGAGGGCAGCTTGGGCAACTTGGTGAAATACTGTCCAAAAAAAAAGATACTAGGCATGTATTCAGCAATAAAACACCTCCCAGTACCTGAAAAAAGGAAGAAAGAAAAAGAAAGAAAGAAAGAAAGAAAGAAAGAAAGAAAG
>JAJEJO010004436.1:148313-188218 GCA_020662805.1 Glaucomys volans
GTGCCCAGGTGCACTGGCTGCACATGCCTAGAACACAAGTCACCTTGGGATGTCCTTGCCCCCTCTCCTGCATGGATCCTCATTTCCTGGATTTCACATCTGCTATGGTTTGGATATTTCCACCAAAATTCAGGAAAACTAATTTCCATTGTGAGATATTAAGAGATGGGACCAGCCAGGTACAGGTGCACCTGTAATCCCAGTTACTTGTGAGGCTGAGAAAGGAGGATCACAAGTCGGAGGCCATCCTGGGAAACTCAGTGAGACCCTGGCTCAAAATAAAATGAAAATGGCTGGGGAGGTAGCTCAGTGGTAGAGCGCTTGTCTGGCATGCATGAGGCCTGGACTCCATCCTCAGTTCTGAGCAAGGCAGAGAGGAAGAGAAAGAGAGAGAGAGGTGGGACCAGAAGGGGCCTTGGGGAGTCGATCAGGCCTTCTGCCTCCGCGGTCTAGTCCCGTCATGAACTTGCTTTCCTGGGCTAATGGGTCGTCTCAAGGGGGGTCTGTTACAAAAGCTAGTTTGAGGCTGTTTCTTCCATGTTCTCCTCTTGCCATGTGAAGCCTGAACCACCCTGGGACTCTGTAGAGTCCCCATCAGCAAGAAGGACCTCACCAGATGTGGCCCCTTGACCTTGGGCCCTCCAGCCTATAGACTTACGAGCTGAATAACCCTCTCTTCTTTATAAAACACCCAGTCTGTGGTATCCAGTTATGGCAACAGAAAACTGGCAGACAAGACCTTCCTTCTTCTTGGTTCCCCTTTGGGTTGAGCCAGACCTCCAGGAGTCCTTGCTAAGGAGAGCCGCAGGTGACCACAGTGGACCTCGTGCTCTCCCCCGTGGGGGAGGACAGCAGCCAGCACTGTGAAGCGAGCTGTGGCCTGGGCCGTGCGGCTACTGAGCAGGCTGGAGCCGTTGCGTTGCTGCAGATGTTGTGTAACCTGCTTGTTCTTTCAGGGAAGGTGAAGATTTGGGCCCCAGAGTGTGAACATTTCCCATGGCTCCTCCCTTACGTGGGTCTCATTCCACCCTCTGTGCCAGCCCTCCATAGGCCCTTTCAGTTTGGAAAGCCCTCTTCTTTACTTTTCAGAATTGGATCATTTCCTTCCCTTTCTTCTCTCACTTCTCTTCCTCAAATCCGGCTACTCAGAGTCCTGCACTTCCTGGGCTGCTCTTCTGACTTCTGTTCCTGCCTGCTTTTCAGGGTTGGCTTCTTTGCTTTATCCTCAACTTTCCCTTCTGGCTCTTTATTGAATTTCTTTGATTCTGCTCTCCTATTTATTTTATTTGTGTCACCGGAGAACGAACCCAGGGGCACCTCTATCTCTGAGCTACATCCTCAGCCCTTTTTATTTTATTTTAGAACAGGGTCTTGCTAAGTTGCTAGGCCATCTTGGAACTTGTGATCCTCCTGCCTCGAGCTCCAAGCTGCTGGGATTACAGGTGTGCGCCCACCCGCTCGGCCAGCTCTCTTACTTTCAATACCCAAGAGAATATTTTTTGTTCTCCAGATGTTCTTTTTTTAAATGTGACTTCCTGCTCCTGTTTCACAGATGCAGTGCCTCCTCTTACCTCCTAGAGATACGAATGAGTTTTCTTAAAGCAATTCTCTCTTCATAGTTTCCAAATTCTAAACGTGGCCTTTTTTCCCCAGTGATGAGAGGCTTTCAGGTGCCTGGGTGTCTTTGGCTGGCCACTCGTGATTCAAAAGAAATGAACAAAAGAAACTCGTGGATGATATTTGTTAGTTTAACTTCATTATAAGGCGGACATGGCGGGCCATTTGTCTGGAAATTTCCTGCACTGCCAATATCTAGGACTTTCCCTTGGACAGATCAGACCCCTCAGTGTCCTCAAGTTCCTGCTCTGGAGGGGGAGGGTCTGGCTGCAGGCTTCCGGGTCCACACTGGGAGAGAGTGCCAGAGAGGGGTTCTACAGCCATCGTTCCAAGACTGACCTGTTTCAGCAGAGTGGGCCCTTCACTGCTGTCCCCGGCATGCCCAGCCCCCTGGGGTTTGACCTTGTCCAAGCTAGCCCAGATGTTGCCAAAGGGGGAAAGGGATCACCCAGTGGCCTGGGACAGGGAGGGGATCGAAGGGCCTAACCATTTTTTTTTTTCAAGAATATTCAAACACTTTCCTTTGTTTTATCTTCTTTGACTCTTAGATCTAGAACCAGCTGTTGTTGCCCGTTCCTAAGCTTTTGAGGACTCTGTTGCATGAATGAGGGTCGGTTTTCAGCTTTCCCCACTACCAAGAGGGATTTAGCTGTCTGAGGTCACCAAGTCAGCTGCTACCGGTTCATCCGCTTTTCAGCTTGCAGACATCGTGTTGATGGGGTCCCTTTTCCTGTTCTCCCTGCCTTGTAGGGTTTATGCCTTTAAAGGATCCCTTCCTGGGATTTATGGGCTTCTGGAGGCAGTGTGTGCTCACCGCATGTCTCAACCTGAAGGTCTCCATGTCCTTTATGACCACAGCATTTATATGTTTGCCATATTTCATTTAATTAATCCCCTCTAGTTGGACATGTGTTCACCTCCACTTTTTCCTTGTCAAAAGCAAGGCTCACTGGACACGGTTGCACACGTCTGTAATCCCAGTGACTCATGAGGCTGAGGAAAGAGGATCATGAGTTTGAGGGCAGCTTGGGCAACTTGGTGAAATACTGTCCAAAAAAAAAGATACTAGGCATGTATTCAGCAATAAAACACCTCCCAGTACCTGAAAAAAGGAAGAAAGAAAAAGAAAGAAAGAAAGAAAGAAAGAAAGAAAGAAAGAAAGAAAGAGAGGGAGGGAAAAGAAAAGAAAAAAAACAAGGCTTCGGTGGACATCCTGAGTGTTAGGCTTTTGCTTATTTCATTCTTCAGACAAACTCAGTGAGTAGATTTGCTGACGTGGTTCGCTGTGGACTGAGTGACGTGTGTCGGAACATCCTGCCTTGAATCCCAGTCCCTGGGGCTCTGGTATTTAGGGTTAGGGTGGAGCCTCAGGAAAACGATCACAGGAATCCTTACCCTTATTTAAGAAGGGACTTGGAATCCCCGCTTTCTGCCCTCCATGATGTGATGAAGGCATGAGGAGCCAGCCCTCTGCACACCAGGAGGAGCTCTGGCCACATGGAACCTCCAAGGACTTGATCTTGGACTTCCCAGCCTTCAGAACTGCAGGAGTGGAGTTTCTGTTATTTGGGCCCCAATGCCCTGCCATGAAGCTGGAGTGGACTAAACCCAGGCTCGGGTCTCCCTAGAGCTTCTCATCATGAAGTGGTGGGGGCCCCGGGCTGTCGGGAAATGAGTGCAGGGGAGGGGAAGGGTGGAGAGAGGGTGAGGTCTGAATTCCACTCTCTCTCTGACCTGGCCTCACAACAGCTCTCAGAGCTGGATAACCCCAACTTCCAATCCTCCTGGCACAACCACCTGTCACTCAACTTTCGAGCCTTTGTCTGCTCATCTGTAAACTGAGGACATAATTGCACCAAGGCATCACTACTTGCTGTGAGGAATTAAATAAGGTAATGACTAAAAACGATCCAGGGGGCTGGGGATATAGCTCAGTTGGTAGAGTGCCTGCCTTGCAAGCACAAGGCCCTGGGTTCAATCCCTAGCACCGCAAAAAAAAAAAAAAAAAAAAACGATCCAGGGCTCTGCTGAATAGCACGAAGCTTTATCGAGTGCATGTTATGTGCTGGGAATCGTGTACGGTTTGCAGGAAACATAAAAGGGAGCTCATTTTGCTTAGGGTTGGCAGAATCATATGCAAGAAAGAATGTGGGAGAATTTCAAGCGCTCTTCACACTCTCGATAGAAAGAGTAAATATTACATTGCATTGCCTTATTAAGTCCATAAACATCTGTTGAGGGTTCATTGTGGTGTGATGCCGAGAGCTACTCCTGGCTGTAGAGGTGTAGGGAAGCACACGGGTTAGCGTCCAGTTTTCCAGCACTCAGCCACTGAGTCCCTGAGCCTTGGCGGAACCGGCAATCTCGGAACCTTTTTCTTCTTGCTCGCGGGTGCCCCAGAAAGCACGGAAGGAAATGCGCAAGGGACCACGCCGCGCCGCGCGCCGCAGTGGAGCCTCGGTCGCCACGGTAACGTTCCCTGGGCAGGTGGGTTGCCATGCGTGCCCGGTTCGCGCGGGCCGCTTGGGCCTGGGGCTCGAGCGCCAGCTGCCGCCGCGGCTTCTCAAACTTCCCGGTACCTCCGCCGGGCGCCGTGGACGTGGAAGAGCTTCTGCGAGGCGCGACGGCAGCAGAGGAGGAGCCCCGGGCGGCGACGGCGCGGCGGGCGCCCGGCCAGTACTCGGTGCTGCTCTTCCCAGGCCAGGGCAGCCAGGTGGTGGGCATGGGCCGCGGTCTGCTCGGCTACCCGCGCGTCCGCGAGCTCTACGACGCCGCGCGGCAGGTGCTGGGCTACGACTTGCTGGAGCTGAGCCTGCACGGGCCGCAGGAGGACCTGGACCGCACAGTGCACTGCCAGCCCGCTGTCTTCGTGGCTTCGCTGGCCGCTGTGGAGAAGCTCCATCACCTGCAGCCCGCGGTGAGGCCCGAGGCCCCGGGGCAGGCCGGGAAGGTGGGCTCCGTCCGGGCTCGTGCCTCCCGGGCCAGGTGCCTCCATGTCTGACGCTGGGCAGGTTCTTCCCGAGTTCCCACAGGTGCCTTGCGCTTCGGGAGGCGCGGTGCTCAGCACAAGAATCCTACCCAAGGGGAGACAGTGAGCAGTAGGAGCACTGGTAAATTGCATACCGTGCAAAGATGACTTACAAAGAGAGAGAGACAGCAGGAAAAGGAGTTGTGATTGTAAACAATCCGTGATTGTTGAATTAATTACTGAATGATTTGTATCATTGTACTGGTGATGGAATCCAGGGCCTCACGAATGCTGGGCAAGTATTGTACCCCTCAGCTGTGCCCACAGCCTCTTTTAACTTATTTTAAAAGGATTAAATTTCATCCTTAAATGAAGGATCATTGAGAAGATGACATTTTGAGGTGACTTCACTTGAAAGTGATAAATCATTGGCGATTAATATTGAATAATGTCAAGATAGTAAACGTTAAGCTAGTACTTGAGATTCTTTATTTCACTTTTACAGCTACCTTGTGAAGTAAATGCTGTTAAGTTATAAGTGAGGAAAGGAGACTCAGGAATAAAAAGGGATTAGTTAAGTGAGTCTCTTGAGTCTTGATAATAAGGTTTACTCAGTGCTTACCCAGGGCCAGCTCTGTACTGAGCTCTTTATAGACAATAGGAAGTAGGTCCTTCCTGCCCCTCATTTCGTGGAGGAGGTAACTGAGGTTCAAGAGATAGGGGAGCTCTCCCAAGCTAAGAAATCCAGTCTGTTACTCCAAAGGTCATGCTTTTAACTTCTGCACTTAACTTTTACATACCATGTGGCCTGGGAGGCTGCTTCAGGCTGGGACAGGAGAATCCAGAGCCTTGGGTTGGGCTCTATGTTACCAGACTTGACTGGGCTTTAGCTTGCCTTACCAGGGAATTTCCTCATCAGTAAAGGGCAGGACACAGTGAATGCCAAGGCCTCCTCTTGACCGTCTTCTAACTTGAGCACCAGGCCGGTCGAACCTGGCTTATGATG
This sequence comes from Glaucomys volans, assembly GCA_020662805.1. Classification (NCBI taxonomy): domain Eukaryota; kingdom Metazoa; phylum Chordata; class Mammalia; order Rodentia; family Sciuridae; genus Glaucomys; species Glaucomys volans. The sequence goes on from JAJEJO010004436.1 coordinate 153,905, forward strand.
ATGCTAAATATTCTCCCGTCCCTCAGGTGCAGAGCCCTGGAACTGAGCTTCCCCAGAGAATTTGGCCTCATGTTTTGCATCTCTCACTGCAGGTTATTGAAAACTGTGTTGCTGCTGCTGGATTCAGTGTGGGAGAATTCGCAGCTCTAGTGTTTGCTGGAGCCATGGAATTTTCTGAAGGTATGCAGACAGGGGCTTAGGGTTTTTGGGGGGTGGGGGGAGGATAAGGGACACTGTCAGAAATTATACTGGACCCATTCAGGAGTGACAGGGAAGGGAACCCAGGCATGGGGTGACATTGGATCTCAAGGACCAGATTTCACCATGGTTCCCTTTGAAGCCTGAGGGATTCAATAGGGATTTCCTTTCTGGTTTGTAATCTGATGAAATCTGCATGCTCTGCTCTCTTCCTCCCTACCCTGTGCCTTCTTGGGCCACTCACACATCCCCATGCCTGTCACACCTGGTCGATGCTCAGTAGATCTTCATTAAATAAGTGGAATGAGACACCATGCCCTACGTACATGTACAATTACATGAATGGTGTGAATCTACATTGTGCACAGCCATAGAAATGAAAAATTGTACCCCATTTGTGTACAGTGAATCAAAATGCAGTCTGTAAAAATAAAAATAAATAAAATTTAAAAAACAATAAGTGAAAGAAATGAATCTTGGATCCTTATGGACACGATGGCCTTGCCTGTGATCTCAGCGACTCGGACGACTGAGGCAGGAGGATCCCTTGAGCCCAGGCAACATAGTGGACCCCATCATAGAGAAAGAGATTCTTGCTTATAGCTAAATAAGGGAAAAAATTTAAATAGACATTTCTTCAGAGAAGATACACAAATGGCAAAAAACAAACACATGAAAAGATCTTCAACATCAATATCAGGGAAATGCAGATTAAGACCACAATGAAATAGTACTTCATACCAGATATGGTGGTGCACACCTACAATCCCAGTGACTTGGGAAGCTGAAGTAGGAGAATTGCAAGTTCAAGGCCAGCCTTAGCAAATTAGCGAAACCCTGTCTCAAAATAAATAATAAAAATAAAAGGGCTGGAGATGCAGTTCAGTGGTAGACCACTTGCCCGGGAGGTACGCGGCCCTGGTTTCCAGCCCAAGCACTGCAAACAAAACTAGAAAAAGAGAAAAAGGAATGTCCAGACTATGTGAATCCCATCCATAGAGACCACAGATTATCGGTGATGGTGGAAAGGGGAAGAAGTAGGAGTGATTACTTAGTGGGCGTGGGACACGGGGGATCCCCCCATACTGGCTACTCTGTCACTAAACATCCCAGCCCTTTTTGTCCTTTATTTTGAGACAGGGTCTTGCTAAATTGCCCAGGCTGGACTTGGACTTGTGATCCTCCTGCCTCCGCTGCATCATGCCTTGTGCCAGCATGGCTGACTCACCTCTGTTATTGAAAAAAGTATTATAGCACTATTAAGGAATGAATGGGGAAGTTTCCTATTTCCGTATCCTAATAAAGCTGATAGCCTGTATAGTTAGTTTTGTGTGCACACAATTTGCAGAATTACAATATATTTTTGATGTTGAGTTTTTTCACTTGGCATTTGGCTCGATTATTGCTTCTGTGCGGGCATGGAGGACTCCCGCGGTTCCCTTCCCCTCCCTTGTGTTTTCCCCACTCCTGTGGGCTTCTCTGTTGTTACTGGGGATTGAAGCTAGGGGTGTGCTCCCTCTGAGCTATACCCATGTCCCCAGCCCCTATTTTTAAAATTTTTTTCAAAATTTTTTTTTTTTTTTATTTTTAAGACAGACTCTTGCTAAGTTGTTGAGGCTGGCCTGGAACGTGTGGTCCTCCCGCCTCAGCCCCCGAGTTGCTGGAATGACAGGTGTATGCCACCGTGCCCAGCTGTACCACAGGCTCTTAGTAAGCTATGTGCTACACAGTTTCTGGGATGAGGGACTCAACCCCATACACGTGTCTTAAGTGCTGAGTAGATGAGGCATGTCACAGAGAAAGCAGGTGGAACTTGCCCCTGGCGCCCTCTGTTGCCCAGCAAGCCTGGATGGGTTCCTTAATCTCTTCTAGGCCCGGTCTGCCCTTCCCTGCCCAGGGAGCAGACCCAGGACCAGCAGGGGTGTCTGTCGTCACAGCCATTCTTACATCACAGTCCCTGGTGCTGCCTGCGGGGCACAGGCCTCTCACCTTGCACTTGAGCCTCGGCAGTCAGGTTCTGCAGCTCTGCCTAAGTTATAATTCCGGCTCATTGGAGCACAGTACCTGTCTGTGCTTTGTACAGCAGCCCACGTGTCTGTTGGTTCCTGACTGTGTTTCCTTTCTCGGTATGATTTCTTGTAAATAATTAAGAATTCCCAGTTTTCAAATAGCTGAGGCAGGTTGGATATTATGAGCCTCATCTTTCCAACTGAAAATCTGACCGAGCAGAGGCTGTGGGTTTCCCCAGGTGGTACAGTTCCCAGTATCCTCTCGGCCCTCACTGGGCTTCCCAGCGTGACTGAGACTATTGACATCAGGGCCCAGACAGTCTTTGTTTGGAGGGCACTGTCCTGTGCCTGTAGAGTGGCCTTCCTAGCACCATCCCCAGCCTTCCATGTCCCAGGTCAGTGGACTGTCTCTGAGCTGTGATAACCAGCAAGTGTCACAGCCCTGCCCTGAGCAGAACCAGCCCTGGTTGAGAACCCCTGTCCCTCACCGCCCAGGAAGCCCCTCAGGCTCACATGTGAGGACCCCTTACTTTTCAACAATGAAGTAACCACTCTGCATCGCAGACACAAATAGGTAGAGCGGTGGCCCGTGGGCTGTCATAAACACCAGCGTCACTGTCTCCAGCACAGAGCGGAAGGTTCGGGTCAGGGCCTCCCTCCTTCATCTTGTGTTTTGATTTTTCCAAATGTGTTTCTCTCTGGGTAGGTTTGCACGCAGTGAAGGTCCGAGCTGAGGCCATGCAGGAAGCTTCAGAAGCTGTCCCCAGTGGGATGTTATCCGTCCTCGGCCAGCCTCAGTCCAAGTTCGGCCTTGCCTGTTTCGAAGCCCAGGAGCACTGCAAGTCATTGGGCATAGAGAATCCCGTGTGTGAGGTGGCCAGCTACCTCTTTCCTGATGGCAGGGTGATTTCAGGACACCTAGAGGTCGGTGTTGACGGGAACCACCTTCATAGGTCCCAGTCCAGCAGGGCGGGCCGGAGCCACTGCGCTCCTGCAAGGCCCTTGCTGAAGTGGGGACCTGCCGAGCGGGGCGGGGCATGTGTGGTAGGGAGAGTGCTGCAGAGGGAGCAGGAGGCTCGGAGCCGGCCCACTGCACCCCAGAGAAGGGTCCTGAAGAAGTAGCCTGGTCTGCGTGGAAGTTCTGGGGACTGGACCAGGCAGTCCCCAGGGCCTCCCTCCTCTCTGGCCTCTGATCTGGTTGCCTCCTTTGAGGATTGCCCTGCTTCTCCCTGCTTCTCAGTAGGTGTCCAGTTTTGCCCACAAGTGAATTTCCTTCCCTGTCTTTCCTTCCATTTGCTGCTTCCCCAGATGTCATGCATTCATCAGGCCTCCCCCGTGTGACAAGCACTGGGGACACTTGGACTGATTGGTCAGTTCCTGCTGCTGAGACCGTGTGAACAGGGATTCCACCACGGGCAGAGTGAGCCTCCGGCTGAGTGAGGGCCATGGGCTCAGGACGTGGTATCTGAAGGGTGAGCAGGAACTCCAGGCGCGGGCGTCCTGAGCAGAGGCAGGAACCCCAGGGAAAGGACCGCTGGGGGCTGAGTGGCTCTGCTCTGAGTGGGTGCAGCAGAACCCACGGGGGCCAGGCACGTTCACGTCGTATTCACTGCCGTCCCGTGCCACAGGGAAAGGAGCTCTTTTTCCTTGAACCCGGGGGCACTCGACCACTGAGCTGCATCCCATCTTTCTTTTTTTTTTTTCTCCTGAAACAGGGCCTCACCAAAAGGCTGAGGGTCTTGCTATGTTGTGGAGGCTGACCTCAGCCTGATCCTCCTGCCTCAGCCTTCCAAGCTAGAAGGAATCCTGTTCCCATTTCACACACAGGAGGCTGAGGCGGCGGGAGAGACAGGTGCTTGGAGATCGCCAAGGCCAGGGGTCTCTTTGAGACAGAGTCTTTCTGAATTGCCCAGGCAGGCATCCGTCTTGCAGCCCCTGCCTCAGCCTCCACAGTGCCTGGGTTAGAGGCTTGCACTTCAGCACCTGGCCAGAGGCGGAATTTGAACTCAAGTCTTGCTCACTGTGGAATCAGCTTCTTCCACGTGACCATGCTCAGCTTCTCCTCCCTTCTAGGGCTTGCTGTAGCCTGGGTGTCCTCAGATACCTCCTCTGAGTCGGTCAGACCCCAGGGCCTCTTACGACTGTTCTAAGTTGGGAAGGTCAGTTAATTGTGGGCAGCCCAGAAGTGTCTGGGAGAGGCCCCTGGTCAGGCAGGAATCTCTTCCACACCACATCCCACCGACTGGGTAATTGCTCCTGCTCTCACCCAAGGCAGTGCTGCTACAAAGGCAAGCAAAGGGAGCGCTGTCCCTGAGCAGCAAGCCCCTTGAGTCTGCTGGGCCAGTGCCTGGGCCCAGGGCCATCCATAGAGCAGCCTGCTGGACCCTTGACTGACATTGGGACTCCTGTGCCCCTAACTTGGGGCTTGAGTTGACTTCGCCATTGAGCAGGTTCAGAAACCTTCCCTGGAGTGCACGTGGGGACCGCAGGTGCCATGTAGTGCCACCGAGTGACTTCCATATAGATGCAGGTAGGAAGACAGTCCTGGCATGGCAGAAGGCTGCAGGGTTCTAGAGGCCTCTGATCAGAAGACTGAGCTCCTGGGGCACGTCTTTCATGGACAGAGACGGACTGAGGATGATAGTGGACAGGAAGCAGCAGGTCAGTCAGGCCATGCCCGGTTGTGCGACAGGAGCCAGCAACCCAAGCCTCTTGGTGGCCGTAACATGTGCATAGTGCCACTCATGGTACCTGCCTGTCCTGCTGGGCTCCACTGACCGTGTCAGCCCAGGGTTCAGACTGCTGGAGCAGCCTCTGTGGAGCTTGGTAGACTAAGACAGGGAAAGCGAGGCGTGGGCTTCCCTGGCCAGCGCATGTCCCGTGGTCATGCCAGGGTGGGCAGCAGACGCTCTTCCTGTGGGGCTGGGGGCTGTGGACACAAATGAGTTAACAACCCAAAGTGGTAATCCCTCCCACCCTTGTGGGGGACAGACAGCTGCCCCGGTATCGGTATCGTAATGGTAATTAGTGCCCAGTGGACACGTGGGTGGTGGTAACTGGTAACCCTTACGTAGCAATTGTGTGCTGAGTAGAGCTCTCATGCCCGTGAGGTAACTGTTGTCACCCCTGTTTTACAGATGGGAAACTGAGGCACAGGTAAAGTGCCTGACATCATGCATCTGCATGTGACAAGTTCCATTCTTACCTCAAGTGCACTGGAGAGCACTCCCATTGCCTGTGCCCTGCTCCTGGGCAGCTGCGGGTGGTTTCAGGGGCTCAGCTCAGAGGGGGGTGGTTGTCCTGCACAGAAAGTCCTCTGGCAGCCTCGACTGGCAGGGCTGGATTGTGTCCTGAGGTCACGGGGCTTCTTAAGAATATTTACTGTTTTAAAGACCTTTCCAGATGACATTGTACTGGCAGCGACAGGGCTTTCTGAGCTGAGCCACCTTTCAGGCCAGGCTTGGAGCTGGGGGGAGGGGCTCTTTTATTTTCTAGAGAAAGGAGGGTACCAAGGCCCCAAGGTTCCGATAGCAAGGACCTCACGAAAGGGGGCTTGGATGTCCCCTGTGGATTCTGATCTTGAACTGATAGCAGTCAGGAGAGGTAAGTATTTGAGCACACACTGCCTGCTCTGGGGACACTCCTAGGCCCTCTCCTCGGCAGCAGTGGAGTGGGTGAAACTGTGCCTATTTCAAGAAGGAGGACAAGCCGGACGTGGTGGCTTGTAATCCAAGCAACTTGGGAGGCTGAGTCAGGAGGATCACGAGTTCAAAGCCAGCCTCAGCAACTTAGCGAGACCCTAAGCAACTCAGTGAGACCCTGTCTCTAAATAAAATACAAAATAGGGCTGGGGATGTGGCTCAGTGGCCGAGTGTCCCTGAGTTCAATCCCTGGTTCAAAAAATAAAAAATAAAAGAATGAGGAGGAAGAGAGGTTCACAGAATCGAAGTGACTGGCCTGAGCCACCACTGGTCAGCGCTGGGGCAGGGATGGAGCTGCATTTCCACAGTGACAGCTTTTCAGAGGTTTGGTGGTCACTTTGGCAGCTGGCATGAGAATGGTCAGCTCTGTCCAGCAGGGCCTCTGGGACCCTGGACATATAAGCAGGTTTAAATGGAACAGAGTTGTGAATTAAGCTGCTCAGGCAAGGGCCTGTGGGATTGAACCTGTGCTCGTGCTGTGCCAGGATGGAACGTGCCCAGCGGCAACCCCGCCTCTGCTCCCGGGACCCTTCCCAAGACCTGCTGGCCTGAGCCTCGTTTCCTCCCGCAGGCGCTGCGGTTCCTCCAGAAGAACTCCTCCCAGTATCGCTTCAGACGCACCAGGATGCTGCCCGTGAGCGGGGGCTTCCATACCCGCCTCATGGAGCCCGCCCTGGAGCCCCTGGTGCAGGTTATGAAGACGGTGGACGTCAGGAAGCCCCTGGTGTCCGTCTACTCCAACGTCACTGGGAGCAGGTACCTGCACCCCAAGCACATCCGGCAGCTGTTGGGGCAGCAGGTGGTCTCCCCGGTGAGGTGGGAGCAGACCATGCACGCCATATACGAGAGGAGGAAGGGCACGGCCTTCCCCAGGACCTTCGAGGTGGGCCCCGGCCAGCAGCTGGGGAGCATCCTGAGGAGCTGCAACCTGCAGGCCTGGAAGGGCTACAGCCATGTGGACGTGCTGAAGAGTGGCGAGGACGCAGATGCAGATGCGGGCCCCAGCGAGGCTCCGCGGTGACCACCCTGGGGCTCCCCCAGGGTGGAGAGGCAGGGTGTGAGTGCCGAGGGGCACTGAGGCGGGCTGTCTTTGCAGCCCAGTCCTCCCCCGTGCAACGACCAAGGACCCTGGACGCTGGGTAGCTGTGGAGCGTGCTCTTGCCGCCCCGGAGCTCATGCCCTGCCCTGTGGCTGCTGAGGACACACTGGCATGGCCTCCAGCTGGGCCAGTGCCTGAGGGGCCCCTACAGTGCCCTGCAGCCTGCTAGCCACCTAGGGCCAAAATCCTGGCCCCTTAGTCCCCAAGTCTGAAAGGCTTAGGACCTAAGTGACTTCAGCAGCCACTCTGCCACCCCTCAGTCAACTGCCAAGAGATCAAGTCCTGTGTTCTTATATATCCAGGAAGTACTTACTAAGTGCCTGCTGTGTGCCAGAGAGCAGGTGGCTTCTGCCCAGGCCATCCATGGGACAGTGGTCACTGCAGTCTGCCTGCCTGGAGTGAGCAAGACAGGATGCAGCTCCTGGAGACGACATTGAATGCCAGCCACTCTGAGCTCTGCAGCTGGTGTTTCCATCTCTCAGTGACAGTGGGGCATCTCCGTGGGAATGAAGTCCCTGGGTTTGTCTCAGAACATCAGGTTACATGTGGTAAGCACATGTCACGCGCTGGATGGGGGCTTCTCGTTTTGAATTCTGTAGTGTTTCTCCACAGGGCCCTGTTGGCCTGTGGGACAGTCCTACTCCATCCTGGGCATCTCTCCATCCTGGCTCCAGGCCACACCATGCCCACACAGTGCTTCCAGGCACTGTGGCCCCCGACACCCACACACTTCCTGCTGCCCTGGCTGAGGACCACTGCGGAGTCACCACAGCCTCCTGAGTGTTATCCAGACCACGGAGTTCTTGGAAAGAACTTGCCCTCCTTTTCTTTGAAATAGGGTCTGGCTGAGTGTGGCGGCACAGCCTGTATTCCCAGAGACTCCAGGCACTGAGGCAGGAGAATCAAGTTCAAGACCAGCTGCAGCAACTTAGCAAGACCTTTAGCAACTTAGTGAGACCCTGTCTCAAAAAATAAAAAGGATGTAAGTCCAGGTGGTAAAGGACATGACTAGCGTGCATGAGGCTCTGGGGTCAACCCCCAGCACCACTGAAAAAAAAAACAGTCAACCATGGGGTCTGACTGTTGCAGGGCTGATCTTGGACTGCTGGGCTCAGGTGAGCCTCCCGCCTCATTCTTGGGCAGCTGGTCCACACGTCCTGATGGAAAGAACTATTCATAAATCTTTGTCACATAAAGAACTTTACTGTTTTCCAATACTCACCAACTCAGTCTGAAACCCCTTTTGTGGGGACTGAAGTCGGAGCAGCAGTGGGGGACACGGGCTCCACTCTCCTGGGTCTCCTGACGGTTCTGCAGGCAGGAGGGGGCCCCCGGGTTATGCTCAGCTCTAAGGACAACATCCCAAGTAAGGGGGCCACAGGGGGTGTAGGCAGTGGGTGCTTCTGAGGCACACTCTTTCCTGCTCTCTGGGACCCCCCTTTGCTTCAGCCTTGGGTGGAAGGAACCCCTCTCTACCTAAGCCACAGAGCGGGGAGAAAGCAGCCCAGGGCACATAGTGCTGCCTTAAGAAGATTCTGGAAAGCTGTCAGCATCGCTGCCTGCTGAGGAATTGGCTCCTGCTGAGACACCTTTCGGTGCCATGTCTGTGGAGAACCTACCTGTTCTTCCCGGTCTACCTGGAATCAGGTGCCACCCTCATGCCCACCAGGGACAGCTTTCCCCGGGCCCTTTCTGAGTGGCTCATTATTGCCGCCTCAGGGACCTTGTTCCAAAGCCTCTGAAACTCTGCTGTGTCCACAGCCTAGACCAAGGGCCGTCTCAGGCACGTCCACAGGAAGCCCAGTGCCATCTTGACCCTTGTGGTCACATGATAAGCCCCTCGTGTCTTGTCGCGCTGTGGAAGTCACTCCACTGTCCCCAGATGGCCTGCACCCCAGCAGCCCAGTGGCAGTCCCCAGGGCGAAGCCTGTGCCACCACCACGTGTGGCCCCAGGGCCTGCTGCAGGGCTGCTGCTGCATGGAGGGCCTTAGGAATCAGGAGGCCACGAGGGGACAAGGCGGTGGTGGTGGTGGCTTTCTATTTCTGTAGCTGTAGATGGACAGCTGCCTTTCTTTTGTTTATTTGTATGCGGTGCGGAGGACGGAACCCAGCGCCTCACACGCCAGGCGAGTGCTCTGCACTCAGCCCCAGCCCAGCCCCAGGGTCTCGCATTGCATGTCCTAAGAACTCCACCAGATGCAGCTCCTCCACCACGCAGCCCCAGAACTCGAGCCAAAATAAACCTTGGTAGCTCTGACCCATTGAGGTCCTGCATCATTAGCAACTGAAACCTGAAAGGCAGATGGGGACCCCCAGTCCTGGAGAACCAAGGGGGAGAGATAGGACAGGAGGGGCAGGGCCTGGAGGTAGGGGCCTGGCAGAGGGCTCATCTGCCTGTCCTCAGGGGCCTGGGGAGGGGGCCCAGCTGCCTCAGGTGACTCTTGAGGAACATTTGCAAAAAGGCCAGTAACACCACGACCGTGCCACTCCGGAGAATCAGGGCCATGCCCCCAATTAAGTGCAAACAAAGATACTAACTGCAGAAGCCACCAGCAGCTGCCCACAGCTGGGCAAGAGTGGGACCCATTTTATAGAACCAACAAACTGAGGCTCAGGGAAGCAGACAGCTTGTCCAAGGCCACCCAACCAGGAAGTGGCTGCATGGAGACATTTGGCTTATTCAAAAAAGGGTTCTGGGCTTGAGCTGGACAGCCCACGCACCCATGCCTCCAGGGACTTGAGCCTCAGTTTCTCCAGCTGTGACCTGAGGCCTTTCTCCACATTAGCCCAGGGGCTTTGTTGCCCATCCCTTCTGGGGAGCTGGGCTCCCCGGCTAGAGTAGGAGCGATGTTGCAGCGGCAGCAAGAACAACCGAGTCCCGCCCCGGGGTGGCTCCCTAGGGTTTGCAGAGTTCTGCATCCCAGAGCACACGCGGAAAGGCATGCCCTGGAGGCCCCGTGCAGGGTCAGTGGGGTCGCCAGTGGGGCGCTAGGGCAGCCTGGGACGCTCCACAGTGGCTGGCCTCCCTCTCGGAGGCCTTTCCCACCCTTCCTGGGGCAGGATGCTGGGGTTCCGCGGAGGGTGTGCTACCCAGCCAGGCGCCAGCCTGCAGCCTTGTCAGGGTTACGGTCTCCCGATGGGGAGGGCGGGGGAGGGCAGTAGTTACAGCACTGTGACCGGGAGACAGAGGACGGAAGGAGGCCATAGCTGGGTCTTCACTCCTGCCCATGAGCTCAAAGTGGCTTCATTCTAACCATACAGGGGGTGACTTTGGTGGGGGGGGGGGGGGCTGGGGATTGAACTCTGGGGCACTTGACCACTGAGCCATGTCCCCAGGCCTATTTTATATTTTATTTAGAGACGGGCTCACTGAGTTGCTTAGCATCTCCGGCTGAGGCTGGCTTTGATCTCCTGATCCTCCTGCCTCAGCCTCCCAAACCACTGGAATTAATAGGCCACCCCTATTAATTTTTTACTGTGTTCCACTAGTACAGAATATCATTTGTGTCTCTTTCCTTGAATGACTTGAGAGGACCATCTACAAAGATTCTAAGACCTGTTGAGAAGGGAATTTCTCTAAGGTCAGGCTGACCTTGGTCTGGCATTCTGCTAGATCCATGCACAGTGTTGCCTGGAATCTGATGTGCCGGGAGCCAGCCCCAGCAACTGTAGGGTCCCCGTAGGACGGGTGGAGTCGGCACAGAGGAAGGACACGAACCCCTGGAGCAACCTGAAGCAAGTGCTCAGATTCACTTTAGCTCTTCTACAGTATAAAGAGAAATCACCACACGATTTGTCATTAGCCACAATTTCCAGCAGGCGTCTAGCACGTAGCGGGTACATTAAGGTATTTCCCTCTTTTCATCCCACTGGCCTTTGTTTGTTCTCTGGTGTCAGAACTATTGTCAGCATAGTGACTCTATTTTGTTTCAAGTTGATTTTACCGAACTGCTGAGCAAAACATGCACTTAATCTTTAGCTCATATTATTTTGTTTTTGATTTAACCTTAAAGGTCTACTCTACTACCTAAACAACTCAGTTAAAACTAAGTTAGGTTACTTACTGCCGAACAATCAGTGTGAGTGCTACATTTTATCCTAATATTCTATATGGTATTGATTTGTCCTCTGCCTATAGCAGTACCTGTGTGAGACCTAGGCCAGCATCAACTGCTCATGCCCGATTAACATGCACGGAGGGCATAGTATTTTTCTGGTTGTTCACGTGTGCTGTTTCTTTGTCCTTTTTGTCCTGCATGTCCAGGGTGGCCCTTGACGTCCACGTCTGGCTGTTTTCCTGGTGAAGCATTACCTGGGGCCGGCGTGGTCAGCACAGGGGCAAGCAGTTGCTGTAACTAGTGTTTTGAAGAACTCCTCAAGCTCGTCTGATGTGTGATATTGATATTTTTTAAAGCACTCCTCCTCCCCCAAGTTCTGCAGACTCATTGAAGTTAAATTCTCATCACAACAAACACTAGTAACACGCTCTCCAGGGAAAATGATCTGCAGTTGCAGTTATGAGTATGATAATCACAAGAAAACACCCAATTCCCAGGAGAGATGACGGCGGCAATTTCCTGGAATGGTGGCCTTACCCAGCCCTGCCCCACGCTCGGACCTTGTCGAGCAGCATGGCGGAAATGGTCCCTGCTACTGATGTCTTTCCCTCAGTTTGGAATTCAGCTGGGTCTAAACTGCCATCAGTTGCATTGGATCATCCCTTCCCAGGAGAATGTCCTCGTACTTCAGAATTCTGGAATCGGTGACCTTCTCCCCACTCTGGTGGAGGATAGCTCTGACCTGATGGGGCATGCTCACTGTTAGAGCTCCCAGAGGTCAATTTTGAACATTCCTCCATCAAAAGGGCAGTAACCACCACTGAGGATGCATTTAGCCATCCCCTGGCAACTGGACCCAGGAATTAGATAGATGAGCTGTAGCTGCCTTGGCCCCCATGGTCCTGAATCAAAAGCCTCCAGAGCAGGCCCCTTGTCTACGCTGACAAACAGGTGGTGAGGACCTATTTAAGAACATCCAGGTGAGCCAGGTGCGGTGGCGCACGCCTGTAATCCCAGCACTTGGGAGGCTGAGGCAAGAGGATTAGAGTTCAAAGCCAGTCTCAGCAACTTAACGAGGCCCTAAACAACTCAGTGAGACCTTGTCTCTAAATAAAATACAAAATATGGAGGGGGATGGATGTGGCTCAGTGGTGGTGTGCCCCTGGGTTCAATCCCCAGTACCCAAAAAAAAAAAAAAAAAAAAAGAACATCCAGGCGACTGGGCTTGTGGCTCAATGGTAGAGCGCTTGCCTGGCATGTGGGAGGCCCTGGGTTGGATCCTCAGCACCACATACAAATAAATAAAGGTCTATCAACATCTAAGAAATATTTTTAAAAATAATATCCAGGGACTGAGGTTCCTCAGATTTCCAAAGGAGAAGATGAGTTTCTTCACCTAAGAGTTTAAAATATACTCTTAATTTAAGTGTGTAGGACTTGGCCCGACCTGCAGTGGCCCATCAGTTGCAGGGATTTCGGGAACCCCCCTTTAGGGCTAGGTGCTGGCGTGTCAGTTATCCCAAGAGCCATCGGGGCTTCATTTCCACTTCCCTTTTCAAACGAGATGTCCTAGACATTTGGCCTCTCCTAGAGATTGCAACTTGGTTCTGGAAACTCTTGATCCTTGTTGTCCCAAGGAATCAAGGTCAACAGTTGCTTCAGCTATGCTTCATATCTCCAGAGATGAACCATCATCCACGTGTGGGAGAAGCTTAGTTTGTGGAGGACACTCACATTTTTCTAGCATCTGTTCAAGAACTCGTCTAAACAAATTGGGGAGCTCTGTAAACCCTGGGGAAGGGCTGTCCATCGATAGCCCTCTTTTCTCCCAGTTTAACGACCTTCCCGCTCAAAGGTCAATACATCTGTACTGTCCACAGCCAAGGACACACCCAGAAAGCATCGTTTAGATCTGCAACCCTAAACCACCGGTGATCATGAGGTATTTGCTAAGAAGAGTATAGGCATTAAGGACTATGGGATGTCTATCTTGAATAATCTGATTTATTGCATTCAAATCTGGGACTAACCTGTAAGATGAGGGCCATGCAAGGCTCCAGGAGGCCATCTTTAAGCAGTTGCCGTGTCGCAGATGTAACCCTGACCTCCCTTCTTCTTTTTTTTTTTTTTTTTTTTTTTTGTGGTGCTGGGGATTGAACCCAGGGCCTTGTGCTTATAAGGCAAGCACTCTACCAACTGAGCTATATCCCCAGCCCCCTGACCTCCCTTCTAGAGGGATCAGGAATTGTTTTCTCTTGTTTCTCCCACACTTTCACCTCAATGTGTACTGGGATAACCTTTAATCCCCCTTGATTTCCCTCTTTTGTCCAGACCCCAGGAAGAATCTTTTCTTCCTCTTTAGCAGTTAGAAGGTTAAGGGTGTTAGGGTAACTGGCCCAGATATCCACTATCCACGCGACACAGCTCTGAGCTCAAGCAGAGGTTCATTGGCAGAGAGAGCCTGCCAGGCTGCCCCTCTGAGAGGTCCAGCAGCCTGCAGGGAAAAACTTCTGAACTATACAGTCAAGTCAATGGAGTGGTGAAAAATAAGCAGTCTGGCCCTGTGACTGTTACTTGACCTCTTTGCTGTGGTTTTGGTTATTGCGACTCTTTCGGGTGGGCCTGCCAGGAAGGTTATGCCTGGGTGGGCAGGTGCTGTTTTTAAAAGTGAAATTACTTTGGCCTAAAGATCTAACAAAGGGAAATTGGAATTTCCTATGACTGGTCATTAATCCTATTCCTAGTTTGGACATTAAGTTTCCACAGAAGAGATTGGTCCCTGCTTCAGGCACAAAGAGGAACTTTATTTGGGTCTATTTTTGTATTTTACTTGTTGTTTTTTTGTTTTTGTTTTTTAATGGGGACGTTAAGTCCTTCCTTCTTTTACTCCCAACACCGGCAGCCGCCTGTTGGAATCTGTACATGGGTAGGGTGACATACAAAAGAGGAACCAGCTGCCCCAAGTCAGTTAGGAACGGCCCCTCTTCCCCTTTGGTTCCCACCTCCTAATTTATCCAGGGCTCTTGGCAGGAGCCCTTGGTGTGGGAGCTCCTGACCTTCATCAAGGACACGGTGGTCGCCTTCCCTGCCTTTCCCATTCGGGCTTCCCCTCTTGAAATGTCCCCCTTCCCTCAGCGAAGTTACTTCCTCCTGTTTGCTTCTGGGGTCCTTTGGCCCCTTGTCTCCTAGAGTATCTCCAGTAAGGCCCCTTTTGTGCCTGCTTTTTTAGGGCCCATCCTTCTCTGGGGACTCGTTCTCTGCCTTTCATCTGTCCCTCTTTACCCCTCTTACATATATGTTTTGAGAGTCCTTCCATCACAGACTTTCATCCTAATGATTTTCTAGTTTCTGGAAATTTCTAGCAATGTCAGGCCGGCCTTTAGTCACAAAGTGTAGTTTTGACATTTTTGCCTTTAGGGGTCACCAACATCTAATCCAGAATATCTTCTCCTCTGTTCCTAGGATCTGTTCAGAACTTCTGCTGGCCCTTCATCTTTTCCTTGCTGTTCATCAAAAGCCTTGTCTGTTTTGGGATCAAGGACTGCCTCCCTTCCCCCCTTTAGTTAAATCTCCACCACCTCCCACGTGCCCCTAGGTATTTCACTATTATTATCCCAGAAGGGCTCTTGATCTGGAAATTTCACTTCAGCTGGCAGGACCTCAGGCTGGCCAGATGTTCACGCTCCAGGCTGCCATTGCTGCTGTCCTAACCATTCCCTGTTCCTCCCCAGCAAGGAAAACACTCAAGATGGACGGAAGCTTGGTCCAGGTGTAAAGTCAGGGGCCGTGGAATTTGTCTGACTGGTCTGCAGCCTGTGTGGGTCTTCTAGAGCCTTCAGTTCCTGTTTTAAACTGCTCACTGCAGACAGTTAAGGCAGCATTTACAAATCCAATTTCTCCACCACCGAGGGGAACGTCCCCAAGGGGGTACAAAGTGGACAGTAGCTGGGAAAGATGGAGAGCTCTCCCACCTGAGGGGAAGGGAGTCTCCTTGTTTGATCTCCTTCCTTGGCTTCCACAGAGCAGGGGGAGGAGAGGAGGCCCCTGGATAGGCTCAGATTCCTCCCCTTTCTGTGTGCATCATTCCAGAAGCTGAGGACAGGGGGTGTTGGCCTTGAGGAGCCCTTGGGTTTGAGCCAGAACTTCAGCCATCAGGACAAGGTGGCCCAAATGACCGGGGCAGGAGGTGGGAAGCAGCTTCCCCTTGTTCTGCAACGAGGCCAATCCATCTGCGGTGGAGGGCTCATTTTCTGGGTGTGGAGATGGGCCCGTGGGTTACAGTGTTATGAGGCACAACTTAAGAACAGACCGTTCACCACTGAGAAGTCCAAATTTGAGAGTCTTTATTAAGCCAGCTGGCTGTCTCACACAATGCCCCAAAAATGGCTATTGGGAGAGCGCCCCGATCATAGGGGTGCAGGGGTTCTTATGCCAAAAATCATATCAATCACAAGTGTCTGTTGCTATGATTCGAAATTACAAACTTACATCATGAAATCATTAGCAGAGGGGGAAGTGGGTCAAAATGATCCTTACCTAGGTACAAACTGAAGAATGGTTACTCATGGTTACTAACGTAGGAATCCAAAGAGAACAATTTTCATCATGTAAGAATCGCCATTTTGCATTGTTAAACATATCATGCTAAGTGACTGATGATGGACAGAGGGCGTTCCCATGGGAGGAAGCTAAGCAATTGTTGATGGGTACATAGGTGGTGTGTTCCCATGGGAGAACCTCATTTCCTACATAACATGGTGTCTCAGAGCAAAATGGAGTCTGTTTAGTCATTGCCCACATAGCCTGGCCTGTGACATTTCTATGGAGCCAAATCTGTCAACCCATCACAACAGGGGTCTGAGTTTTACAGTTTACAGTGAGGGTGAATTGATCACCGGAGACTGGGGACGTGTGGTTCAGACAGTCAGGGACCTAGTTGTGCAGGTTAAAATTTTAACTCAGGAAGGCAGTTGTAAAAAGGTTGAAACTCACTGTCACTGGGAAAAGCTCACGTTCTTCGGTGTTCACTGTGTATCTTCTTCCTCGGGGGCCCATTGTTACCTGGAGCTTCTGTTTGCTTTTCTCCTTCCAGGACCCACTTGCAATGGGGAAGGTCAAAGTCCAGGGCCCAACATTGCAGTATTTACCTCCTTCCTTTGAGGTCCCCTGGGGTTGGGAAGGGGTCAATGTTTGCTTTTGGTGGAGATGCTGGGGATGAAACAGGGAGGGATGGAAGTTTCCTTTTATTGGGAAAGGTGTATGCACTGGGAGAGGTGTAATGCTTGGTTAATTTCCCTCCCTCCTCCAGGCCACACTGTCCCTCCACTTTTCCTGGGGAGCTGTCTTGTAGGAATATTATCTGCCATAACCCTTCAAGTCCCACTTGTTTGGCTCCCCCTCCAGCTTTTAGGAACCTTAAGGGGGAAATGACCACAGGTCCCTCTCTCCAAGAGAGGGCGGAATCTTGACTCACAGGACTCTCATCCTTTACATATTCTGTCAACAGTGGACATAGCCAATCCTCATTGCCCCAAACTTTGGGCAAAATACCAAAGGCTTTAGATCTGTTCCTGAATCCAAATAAAAACAGCATTTTGTCATCTTTGGATTTTTTTTTTTTTCCTTTCATTCTAGAACTGTCTTTCCAACAGAGAACTCTCCAGGGGAATTTTGGTGTCTTTACCCCTGCCAGTGTCCTCTTTCTCTAGAATACAGTTTTTATTCCCATCCTGCCTTCCTGGGGCTGGTCTCCTGTCCCTGAGTGCTTCAACCTCCTGGCTCTAGGTTTCTTGCACTCCTCCCCCAGGCATCCAGCCAGGTGTCCCAACCACCAGGGCAGTGCATTTTTTCCTTCCTAGATCTGTGCACGGTGTCATCTGTCCCCACATTGCTTGCTTGGGCCATTTCCCTGGTACTGATCCACTTTTGCCATTTCCCTGGTACTGATCCACTTTTGATTTGGGGATCCAGGTTTCCTCCCCGACTCCACCCCAAGACCACCCAAGACCGTGGGAGGCGTATCTTCTGAGGGAATCCCCAGGAGGCAATGTATGGGGCCCCAGGTTGCACCCAAAAATTTGGTAGAAATACTGGGCACCATGAGGAATCAGACACACCAGGAAGTAGCTGGGCGAGGCACCTTTTACCTCTGCAGAAGGGGGTGCTATTGAACAAAGGCTGGCAAGCAGGTGCACTTGGGCGGGAAGTCCCACTGCTTTCAATCCCTAAGGAAGCCGCCCTTTGTTGTGCGAGGGTTACAGTCTACACCACTGTCTAATTTAAAATCGGGAAGGGCTCTATATGGCATTGTGACAGGAAGATGGGGGACAAACGGAGATTATAACTGGGGTCCTGACCCAGTAATCAGGGTCTGCATTCCTGCCCCCATATGGACCATGGTACCCGCTGGAGAGCTCGAAATGGCTACATTTTAACCATATGGTTTGTAACTTAAAATGGTCCCCCTGACCACACATTGAGAAATTTAAAGTTCTAGGTCACAGGAAAAAAATGTTTTTGTTACAGACCCGGAAAACTCAGATTACAGTTTAACTTCAGGGAAAAGAGCATTTAATCTTACAGTGGAAAAAGGGGACCCAATCCCGGCGGGGACAGGTGCCAGACATAGAGCTATGTCGTCTGGGCCCTGGGCTGGCGATGCCCCACCGATGCCCCACCGATCTCAAGACCAGGTCTGCACCACAGCGAAAGTAGGAGCCCAAGAACACAGTGGCTGCGCTAGAGGGCGGCGGGAGGGTGACAGGCATCAGGCCTTCTGGGCGAGGCGCAGAGGAGCCACCCATTGCACGGATGTGGAGATTGAGGCACGCAGAGGCCGAGGAGAGGTGGGGATCTGGAGCGCCCAGCCAGACAGGGGATTTTGGGAGCCGAGGTCTTCAGATGTCTCCGCTCAAATGACTCCCTCGGGACTTGACGGAGTGGAACGGGGAAGGACTTGGGTCCGGTCCCCAACCCTGAAGCTGTGCGCCCTGGACAGCGGTCTCTGCGCTCACCTGCCGGGATCGGGTCGGGCTGAGCGGCGGGCTGCCGCGGGGCTCTGGGCTGCGGCTCACCTCGCGACGGCGGCGGCGGGGACCGCGATGGCAGTGTGCAGCCCGGAGGCTGCGGCTGTCTGTCGGGCGGGACCTGATAGGCGCGCCCGCCCGGCCCGGCCCCGCCCCGCCCGGGAGTAGCCGCGCCCGCCCCGGAGTCGGCATCGGACTTCGCGGAGCAACTGCGGACCCGCTGCGAGTGCTCCAGCCCGCCTGCACACGCGCCCTGTCCCCTGCAGACCTGCCAGCGCGCTGTGCCGGTGCGCTGGTGCTCTGCGCCCGGCCCCGGCCGCTCGCCGTGCGCGCTCGGGAGCATTTGTGGAGGGTCCGCCGGCCCGGACCGGGTGGAGTCCAAACTCTAGCGCGCCTGGCGCTCAGGACTCCATCGTCCCAGGCTTTTGTTGTTGTTTGCTTGTTATTTTATTCAGAGACAGGGTCTCGCGGAGTTGCTTAGGGCCCTCGGAGGGCGCCATCCCGCCTCGGCCTCCCGAGCCCAGGGGGTTACAGGCGTGGCCCCCGCGCCCGGCTAGCCCTGGGCTTTTTCTGCGGGTTCTTTCGGGAGCCAGTGCTTTACGCCCGTTTCGCGAAGGTCAAAACTGCACCCCGCCCCTCAGAAGCAGCCTCCAGTGCACCAGCCGGCAGCCGGGGCGCTCCCGCTCCTCGCGCGCCCGCCGCGGGCTCCCAGCTGCGCAGCCCTCCCACCCCGCCCTCCGCGGAGCCGGGCCAGCGCGCCCAGCCGGGGGCTTCAGGGGCGGGGGCTGGGGGGGGCAGGGGCAGAGACCCCCGTGGAGACCCGGGAGGGAGGAGAAATGCAGAACTCCAGGGGCCCCACGCGGAGAACAGGAGGGCTGTCTGGGGGTCCCGCCGCTGTCCGGCCCTGGAGGGAGGGGCGGCGGGGGCTCCCTCCCCCTCCCCCAGGGGCTCTTTCCCACGCCACTGGGGAGAGGTCACGGATGCCTGATTCTGCGTCGGTGTTCTTGTTACAGAAAACTGTGGCCGCGGAAAGAGAGAAAGGGCGCCGGATGGGAACGAGCAGGCTTGTTCCGCCGCGGGGCCGGCTCAGCGAGCTTCCTCCCGGCTGGGTGCAGGGATCTGTTCTGGGTCTTCGGCACCGCCGGGACTCACCGGCAGCCCAGGTCCCTCCCCTTCCGAGGCAGCTCGGAGTCCCGCACAGCTGCGGAGTAAGGAGACTCCGGAAGCAGCAGCCAGCAGGGCTGGCTAGTTAACGTCCTAGAAGGGGTCGCCGCTCTACCCCCCCCCCCCCTTTTTCTTTTATTTTAGTTTGAGACAGGATCTCACCAGGTTTGTTAGGGCCTTGCCAAGTTCCTGAGGCTGCCTTTGAACTCGATCTCCAGTGGCTGGGGTTCCAGGCCTGCGTCCCCGGACGGCCCATTTCCCCTCAGATGCTCAGGATGGTCTGCAGCCTTCGGAGAGCACCATTTTCTCCCATTGGCTGTGTCCTCTCGTGAGTAGTGGGTGGGAAGCTGGCTTTCTTTCAACAACTGTTTCTGTAAAACTTCTTATAATGCTGATTAGGAGGGACGGGGGCAAGGAATGAGCAGGCACCCAACCAACACCTACCGCCCTAATCAGCCGGTCATTGTCTGAAAGCACAGCGCGCTCAAAGGAGGGAGGCGGAGAGCAGACCGCGGGTCCGCAAGCTCCTATCGCCGGACACCTGATGTGGCTCAATTGGGGGTTGGAGTGAGGCTGCTGGCCACCAGAAGTCAGAGCTGAGCAGAGCCAGGCCTTGGGAGGGTTAGTTTCTTTTGGCAGGCAGGGGGCAGGGCCAGGTCATGGGAGTAGTTTTGGTGGCGGGATCATTTAGGGCTGGGCAGGATGACAGGTGGGTAACCATATCTTTCAGCTCCTACCCAAGAAAACCACCCTCTGAAGAAGTGGATTGTGTCCCACCCTTTCCAGGTCTGCACAGGCACATGGGCAATTTTAATCAGGCAACCGCGTCATCTGTTTGCAAGTGAGAGGTCCTCAGGTTGAACTTCCACAGACCCTCCTTCAGAGGCAGGGAAGTTGTCTAAGGCCGAATGGCCTGGTAGATGGCATTAGTCCTCTTGATTGAGCCAATTTATTGAGGGACTTTACAGTTTCATTTGTTAAAATCCCTAAAACTGCCTCTGGTGTGATCATGTGATTCAGCACATAGATAGGGCTATGACATCCCCAAGACCTGCCTGCCCAAGTGGCAGGCCCATGGTATTGACTGTACATTCTGGGGCCAGTCCTCATCTTTCCAGTCGCCAATCTGTAGAGCCCTTCTGTTTCTCTGGGTGCCCTGTGTTTTATAGGGATTCCCAATTGTTTTTTAGATAGAGGGAGCAGGAAGAAGTTCCTAACAGCCCACCCACCCCACCCCCTGGCCAGTTAGGAGGCAGTAGAGACTAGGAGTCTTTCTGAATATCCAACAGAATATTTTTGGGACTCGCCATGGATGTCGGCACTGTTATTATCCCATGCCTGTTGGAGGCCAGAGAATTTAGGGATTAGGTTTGGACTCTGGGTGTTTGGGGAGCCCCACCATTGGGTCTTCTGAGCTGTCACAGAACCTTTGGCCTGAACATGTCAGCTTCCCATCAGGAATGCTGGGCTGGCTTCCCCTCCTGGCAGGACCCTTCTTCTATGGTGGAGGTTTTGAGGTGCGGTATTCCACCAGTAGACTGGGGTGCCTAATCTCATCGTGAGGCTCCAGTAGGTCTGATTCTCTAGACTGCCAAGGCCACTGTTCTCCCCTGTTACTCCACATACATAACAAGAAATCTTCTAAGTTTTGTGCAACAGTTTCTGCTAGAGCTAAAAACAAGTTTTTAGTTTTTGTGGTTTTTTTGGAACCAGGGATTGAACTCAGGGGCACTCGGCCACTGAGCCACATCCCCAGCCCTATTTTGTATTTTATTTAGAGACAGGGTCTCACTTTGTTGCTTAGGCCCTCGCTAAGTTGCTGAGGCTGGCTTTGAACTTGCGATCCTCCTGCCTCAGCCTCCCCAGTTGCTGGAATAACAGGTGTGCGCCACCGCGCCCGGCAAGTTTTTAGTTTTGACGGAAGTGGGCAGAGGCGTATTTTGTTTTCATAGAACAACTGAAAGGTCTGGTGAGAGGCAGTCTGAGGTGTGACTGGACCCTCTGGAAGTGTAGCGGTGTTCCAGGGTCAGGGCCTCGCCTGTGGTATTTGCCAAATTGTGGCCTTTTTCCATTTGGGCTCACTTGTATTGTAATGGTGACATTAACTGGGTTACAGGCTTCAGTTGGCAGTCTGAGGGGGCTATGCCCCTTTGGAGGATAGCCGTTTTGTCTCCTTTGCTCCACGTGGTCCAGGACTCACATCCCAGCATTCTTCACTGCAGGGCACCTCTCCAGGAGGACACAGGGTGCTCACACAGGGGTTTACCTTGGAGCCAGAATTCTTTTTTTTTTTTTTTTTTAAGCCAAAAGAAGCCTTTATTTTAGCTGGCCAGTGACGACCTCCCTTACTCCTAAAAGCGGGGTTCCAGGGGATCGCCCGTTAATTGTGTCATCGCCAACTTTTACAGGGCTCGGGATGGGATTAGGGCAGGGCTATAGGGCGAGGGAGGGTTTAGGGTTGGGCTGTAGGGAGGGGGGATTAGGGTGGGGCTGACTCTCTATGGATGGGACTGGAGAATCTTTCTGGCAAGTGTAACATTCCCACTGTTCTTATCCACATTAACAAATCCTTGTTTAGGAAACTAGTGGTTTTTCAGTTTCCATCTCCCAAGACTCTGATGGGTTCCACTCCTCAGTTTGACCAGATTTCTTATTTTACACTAACTGTCCTTTAGGGAAGGGGGCGCCGAGCGCTCTTGCTGCTTCAAGCTGGAAGGGGCGGAGTCGGGGAAGCAGTTTGAAGTTCCTTTTAGAACATTGACTGTCTGGTCAATGAGGAGCAGAAGTCTGCTTGGGAGGAGCAGGTTGTAAAGTCATCTGGGGTGGGTGCTGAGTCTTGAGGGACTGGAGCAGCACGAACTGCATTTACGTTTGGTCTGGCCTCAGCCATTAAACCGGTGCAGCCTCTCCCAGAGGACAGACGGAATCAGACAGACAGGATACCAGGTGGCTTCATTTAGAAGGGCATTCTGAAGACGGGCTGGAGTCCCCCCAAGAGTGAGGCTGAGGCACGTCTCTCAGGAGCTCCCCTCTACTTGAGGTGGGGGCTCCCAAGCAACCACCACAGGAAGCCAATTTAGGCGTGAGGGCTTGGAGAAATTAATCTCAGTGGGGCCTCCAAATGTTGTACCCAAGGAAATGAAGTCATCCAAGCCGATCACGTAAAGCCAAAAGAAGCCTTTTATTATTATTATTTTAGCTGGCCAGCGACGACCTCCCTTACCCCTAAAAGCAGGGTGTGGGGAAATCGTCTTTTTTTTTTTTTTTGCGGTGCTGGGGATTGAACCCAGGGCCTTGTGCTTGCGAGGCAGGCACTTTACCAACTGAGCTAGATCCCCAGCCCCAGAATTCTTGTTCCCACTGTTATGGTTTGGATGTGAGGTGTCCCCAGAAACTCACATGTGAGATAATGCAAGGTTCAGAGGAGACATGATTGGGCCATAGCCTTAACCTCACTACCGAATTGACCCCGATGGGATTAACTGAGCGGTAATGAGGCAGGTGGGGTGTGGCTGGAGGGAATGGCTCACTGGGTCATGGCTATTACAAGGCATATATTTGTATCTGGTGAGTGGAAACCTCTCTCTGCTTCCTGATCACCACGTAAGCTGCTTCCCTCTGCCACATTCTCCGCCATGATGTTCAGCCTAACCTCAAGCCATGAGGAATGGAGCTGA
Organism: Glaucomys volans; assembly: GCA_020662805.1. NCBI lineage: Eukaryota > Metazoa > Chordata > Mammalia > Rodentia > Sciuridae > Glaucomys > Glaucomys volans. The sequence continues at coordinate 176,837 of JAJEJO010004436.1, forward strand.
CCTTCTATGGACTAAGACTGAGAGCCCTTAAATAAATTTTCCCTACTCTACAATTGTCTGGTTGGGTCCTTTTAGCCACAGCAGCGAAACAGCAGACTCTAACACCCAGTACAGGCTTCCACCTGGTACTGTGGAAGCCATGACCCATCCATGGCTTTACAGGCTTCAAAAAGAATTGACACTGGTGATTCATGATTGGTGATTTGGGTCCAAATAATTATGACGCAGGACAGATGAGGCTAAACACCCAAGAGTTTTTCAGGAAGGTTTAATTAATGCCACTGCGGCCAAGAGGGGCTACTGCTAAAAAATCTCTAGACCCAGAGTCTGGAAATTTTTCAAGAGATTTATACTCAGTAGGTGGTTAGGCAACAGTTGCTTTCTGTTCCATATCCTTAGGTTGGACAGAGGTTCCACAAGTTTTTACCAAGGAAAACAAAAATAGTAACTTCTACATAGCAAACTCTCGAGACAGTCTTTGAGCCCATTTGTCTGCAAAACTGGCATTTACCAGGAAGAGGAAGCTTCTTCAAACCACAATGAGCTCTCCACACAGATCCTGTTGACATTGTTTGCAAAAGAATTATTGCTGTTGCTGACAAGGAGAGAAGCGAGTATGTTAGGATTACAGTAGGGGCCTTTGGGGGACTGCATCAATTAGAGGTCCCTTTTCATCATGGCACCTGACCTCTAGCCACTACACAGTTGGTGAGTATCGTGGATCAAAGTGTGTATGAGTCCCATGTTTGCAAGTGGAATACATAGTTTTATTGAGTGTAGCCTTTTTGAATTTCTCCAGGGCAAGAGAAATGAGTGGAATAGAGTCAAGTCCAGGAAGCTCCTGGGTCTGCGTTACTTGGATACATGGGTCACATAAGAGGTGGACTGTGGCAGGACTGTGGGGGGCAGATTAATAACAGCAAGCAACAGCAATAAGCATACATACTAGCCGGGCGCCAGTAATCCCAGCACTCGGGAGGCTGAGGCAGGAGGATCGCGAGTTCAAAGCCAGCCTCAGCAACTTAGCGAGGCGCTAAGCAACTCAGGGAGACCCTGTCTCTAAATAAAATACAAAATAGGGCTGGGGATGTGGCTCAGTGATGGAGTGTCCCTGAGTTCAATCCCCAGGACCAAAAAAAAAACCAAAAAAACAAAACAAAACAAAACAAAAAAACGCATACACACTGAGAAAGGAAGACAGCATATAACAGGAAACATTTGCAGAGAGTAAAACAATTTCTCTTCACCAGGTAGTCAACTCCTCAAGCTTCAGCCGTGCGTTGGTTGACCAGCTTCCGGTGTGGCCAGAGCAGGGCTTTGAGAACGCCGTCTCCGCCTTTGCAGCACCAGGCGCAGGGGTCTCTCTGGATTAAGGACGGTTCTCCATTCCCCTCAATCCTCAGTTGTGCTGGTGGGTTGGTGGGTTTGGCTCTGGAGTGGTGGATCCAGGAGTCTACTTCTTTTCCTTGAGAGCTTTAGGGCTGGGTGACATTACAGTGTAGGACCATTTCCACATTGGCTTTAAGGGCTCCTGTTTCCAGACTTTTATCTGTACCTGGTCCCCAAGTTTGTGGGGGTGAGCAGTCATGCCCAAGAATATGGATATTCTACCTGTGACCCACTTATGTTTCTGAGACAGTGAGCCCCAATCCTTGCAGCTGCCTTTGTAAATCTAAGTCTCCTGATTCTCTGGTGTCTCCCCTTAAACTGAGCAGCGGGGGTGGTTGCCCTTACAGGATTTCAAATGGTCAAAGTCCTATGCCTGCCCGGGGCCGACATCTCACCTTCCAGAGGGTGGCAGGCAGCAGGCTACCCAGGGCAGGCTGGTGTCCTGAGTTTACCTCGTGTTTGAGGGTTCGGTTCCTGCGCTCTGCGTTCCCTGAGCTCTGGGGGAGACAGGCAGTATGCAGTTGCCACCGAATTTGTGAAGCCCTTGCCCCCGTTGCACCTCAGCCAGACACTGGTCCACAGTCTGACCTAATGGCTAGAGGCATCTGGGAGTAGTGTCCCTCAGGAGAGCCTTAGTCACTTCCCTTGCCTTTTCAGTTTGGGTTGGAAAGACTCCCACCCATCCAGAGAAGGTACAGACAAAAACTGTACTTATTTATATCCTCGGCTCAGGGTGACTTCAGAAGTCCACTTCAAACAGGGACAGTCCATGGGGCTGTGTTCCCTCCAGTGCACCAGGTCCCTGGTGAGGCAGGTTGTGTGATGCAGGGAGCAGACAGCAGGGACCCCTGGTGGGCCAGTCTGCAAGCTGGTTGGCCTGGAACATAAAGTCAGTAGTCCAGGGTGAGCCACCAACCTGCCTTGGCCTTGGTTCTCCCTTCCTTTTTGTCCGTTCTTCCTCAGAAAAGTACCTGGGCACAGCCAGGATTTCTGGGGTGCAGGAATTCGGGTCTGTCTGGCAGCTGCCTCTGGGCAGCCTGGTAGGCAGCAAAACCAGCATGGCGGTTCCCTTTGGCCGCCCTGTGGTCTCTCTTATGGTGGCCTTTGACATGGACAACTGCCACCTCCCTTGGCTCCCACGCTGCTTGCTTCAGTTTTAAGACCTCGGCTTGGTTCTCGATCCGTTCCCCTTCCGCAGTGCACAGTCTTCTTTCCTTGTCTGAGGGTCCGTGGACACAGAGAGCACGGAGGGCATACAGGGAGCAGGTGTAGATGGTGACTCGCTGGTCTTGGCCGAGTTCCAGCGCCCTGATTAATGCCCATAATTCTGCTCTTTGTGCTGACCATCCTTGGGGCAGCATCTCTGTTTCCACCACCCCAGAGTCGGACATCACAGCATACCTGGCCGTTCTCTTTCCATTCACCATAAAGCTACTTCCATCTGCCCAGAGGACCAAGTCTGGGTTGTGGAGTGGCTTGTGGGTCAGGTCTGGCCTGCTGGACAATAACTGGCCCAGTATTTCTAAGCAGTCATGGCCCGGGGGCCCTGCTTCATCTGGCAGGAGGGTAGCTGGGTTCAGGGCTCCTACAACTTCCAGTTTTACCTGCGGATTTTCACATAGTAATGCTCGGTATTTAGTCAGCCGAGCATGCGTGAGCCAGTGATGACCTCTGCTATTCATCAGGGTCACAAATGAATGCGGGACCTTAACACTGAGGTTCTGTCCCAGTGCTAACCCGACAGCCTCCTTCACCAGCAAGGCAGTAGCAGCCAGAGCTCGGAGGCAGGGCAGCCATTTGGCTGCAACTGAGTCAATTTTCTTAGACAGATATGCCACTGGCCTTTGCCGAGGTCCAGATTCTTGGGTTAGGACTCCCAAGGCCATTCCGTTCTTTTCATCAACAAAGAGGTTGAACTCTCTGGTGACATCAGGAAGTCCTAGGGCTGGGGCCTCGGAGATTTTGGCCTTGATTGTTTGAAAGGCCACCTTCTGGCTTTCTCCCCACTTGAGGGGAGCCTTCTCTTGTCCTTTGAGGGCCTCATACAGCGGTTTGGCCAAGTCTGAGAACCCGGGAATCCACATTCTGCAGAACCCTGTCTTTCCTAGGAATTCCCGGACTTCCTGCCGAGTGGTGGGGGTAGGGATGGCGCATACTTCACGCTTCCTTTCAGTCCCCAGGGCACGCTGTCCCTGCGAGATGTTCAAGCCTAGGTATCTCACCTGTCTCTGGCAGATCTGAGCCTTCTTCTTTGATACTCGATATCCAGCCTCTGTTAGCAGGGAAAGGAGGGCCTTTGTTCCTTCCAGGCATTGAGCCTGTGTTGAGCTGGCCAGCAGAAGGTCATCAACATACTGTAACAAGACACAGTTTAGTTCCTGTCCAGGGAATGCAGCCAAGTCAGCAGCTAAGGCTCTGCTTAAGAGTGCAAGGGTGTTCCTGAACGACTGAGGGAGTCTCGTCCAAGTGAGCTGCTCCTCAGCACCTGTGCGTGGGTTTTCCCGCTGGAAGGCAAACAAAGGCTGACTGACAGGCGCTAGCCGGAGGCAGAAGGCAGCATCCTTTAAGTCCAGGTATGTAAACCATTTGGCATCTGGGGGAATCCGTCCAAGCAAGGTGTACGTGTTTGGTACCGCTGAGGGCAATGGAATTGCTGCCGCATTTACGGCTCTCAGGTCTTGAGCCAGACGGTATTCATTGGTCCCCGGTTTCCGTACAGGTGACAGTGGACTATTCCAGGGTGACTGACATTTTACCAAAATTCCATCTTGAAGCAATCTGTCCAGATGAGTCTGGATTCCTGCCAGGGCCTCTGGGGGAATCAAGTCCTGCTGGAAGCTCACAGGCAAAGCTCCCGGTCTCAGATCAACCACAATGGGAGCGTGGTTCTTGGCTAGGCCTGGGGGGTTCCCCTCTGCCCACACTCGTGGGTATTCAGCCTCTAATTCAGCAGGAATGCCACTTTCTTTGGGAGTGGTGGAGTGCCATCCTTCTCCCTTCCCAGCAGGGGGCACGGTCAAAGGGGAGAGCGGTCCTGCTGATTCTAGCTGGGCTAACCCATCGGCAAAGCCCAGCTGGCATCGGCCTGGGGGACCTGCCGCTTTGGTTCTCTTCTTGGGGCGGTTGGGACATTCATTTTTCCAGTGTCCCCTTTGCTTGCAATATGCACACTGATCATGACGGAGGGGCTTCCTCCGTCCTGATGGGGGACCCCTTGGCTTATGGGGCCAGCCCACAGGGTGTATAGCCTTTGCCAGGGCCACAGCCAGGAGCTCAGCTTTCTGCTTCATCCTCTCCTCTGCATCTCTGCGAGCTGCCTGGCGGCGGCGACTAAAAAAAATGTCAGTGGCCCTCCCGACCAGCTCCATGGTACTCTTCCCAGCAAACCCCTCTACCTTTTCCAATTCCCTCCGGATGTCTGACTGGGCTAGCTCCAAGAAGACCGCCTTCACCACCTGCCGATTCTCAGGGGACTCAGGGTCCGATCCTGTGTAACCCTGAAAGGCCTCGCAGAGCCTGAAGTAGAAGTCGGCTGGACTCTCATCTGGTCCTTGCGGCACCCCGATGGTCTTGGCCATGTTAGTGGGTTTCTCAGCCCTGGCTTTTACTCCTTGTAGGAGTGCCTGGCGATACCTCTCCAACTGGTTCCTTCCCCCCTCTGTGTTGGGGTCCCAAGGGGGTTCTTCCTCCGGGAAGGCCCTCCATGCCCAGTTTTCCACGTCTAGCTGACCCTCTGGGGCAATGGTTTGGAGCCATTTCCGAGCCTCAGTCACGACTTGCCAGCGTTCCTCGGTGCTGAACAGGGTGAGGAGAAGCTGCTGACAGTCCACCCAGGTGGGACGGTAGGTTTGGAGAATAGACTCCAAGAGAGAGATCACCATGTGGGGCTTTTCAGAGTATGAGGGGGTGTGAAGTTTCCAGTGAAGGAGATCAGTTGAGGAAAAAGGCTGATAGTGACACACAGGTCCTCCTCCCTGGAGGGTCCCCTCAGCAGCAGCATGCTGTGGGCCTCCAGCCTCTCCTAAGGGCGTTTGGAGTGCTGGTGCCTCTGCGTCCTGCACTGATTGGAGCTGCCTGCTCGTTAGTTTGGGTGAACCTGGTTGTGGGGGCACAATGGCCTCAGGAGCTTTGGGAGGGGGTGAGACAGAGGGCGGTGGGCTGTTTGGCAAATGCGGGCCTCCTGCCCCCAGTGGGGAAGCTGTTGGCACATAGGCTGGGGATATAGTGAGTGGCTCCATAGTTTCCCCTGGGGAAATACGGGGCTCTTTCTCTTGGTGTACAGTCTTTTTCCTTGATTGAGCTTCTACGACCTTGCACTGTCCCTGAGTTGTGACACAGGACCGAACCCAAGATGGTCTCAGCTGGGCAATTTTCAACCATTGATCAATATAAGGGAACTGATCTCCATGGCGGGGGTCTCCTGTTACTACTTCATATACAGCTTGTACAATGGCCACATCTAAGGTCCCATATGAGGGCCATCCGACCCCAAAGGAGGGCCACTTGAGAACACAAAGCATGCACAGTTCATTAGAGTCCAATTCGACACCATAATCTCCAGAGAATCCCTTCTTAAAGTTCTTGACCATACATTCTAAGACCGTGAGTTTTGAAGCTGAGCATCCCATTGCGTGAGAGTTCTGCCCTGAGACGCTGCCGCACAACCAGCGGGGACCCACACTTGGCGCCTGGTTGCTCTCTTTGCAGAGATCTAGGTGCCTCTTAGTACTGGTGGCAGGTCAACATAAGCCCCGGACCAGAGCAGGGCAGCCTCCCACAGAGCGAATTCTGATCCCCCAGGGGTTGGCACCGCCTTAAGCCTCAAGGTCACCACGGGACCCTCCAGGAGGGCTCCTTTGGACTCTGTAGTCCAAAGACAGTGGAGCACGGGCCTGGCTCGCTCCAGTCGCTCCCACACCAACAGGACTGGCAGACCTCCGAGGAGCAGACCCTACGCGGAGTCACTGAGAAGAGATCAGTTTCCCCTGCCGCTGGGTGGCGGGTCCTGATTTGGGCCGATGCCCTGGGGACTCACCAGCCTGGCGTCCCGTCCTGGAACCTGTTTTCTTCCTCCTTCCGAGTTCGTTCGGGAAGCGGTGAGAGCTGGGGCCAGCACGGCGGTGAGAGTCGGGATCCGGCAAGTGGCCGGCGGCGCAGCGTGCTCCGGCCCCCGACAGCGGTGGCACAGGGGCAGCTCGGTTGGCGGTTTCTCTGCGAACGGACCAAAATATGTTGCAGAAATCTGTGGCAGCGGAAGAGACTCGGGGCACCTGGAGAGGGAGACCCGCAGGGCTCACCCAGCACGGCGCAGGCGCCCCGGAGCTTCCCCCAACGCCGAGCAGGTGGCTTTGTTCTCAGCGCCTTTCATGCGGCACAGACTTCCGAGGTCAAGACTTTCCCGCCCCGCGCCCAGGACCCGCCCCGCGCCCAGGTCCCGCCCCGCGCCCAGGTCCCCTTCCCGCGCCCAGGTCCCGCCCCGCGCCCAGGTCCCGCCCCGCGCCCAGGTCCCGTTCCAGCGCCCTGGTCCCGCCCCGCGCCCAGGTCCCGCCCCCGCGCCCAGGTCCCGCCCCCGAGCCCAGGTCCCGCCCCAGCGCCCAGGTCCCGCCCCTTCCCCGGGGGCTGGGAGTCTGAGCCCGCTGCAGGGCCCGCGGAAAGCCGCAGGCTGCAGCTGTTAACGGAGATAAAAAGCAAAAGGAAACGTCCCCGGAGGGGGTCGCTGCTTCATTCTCATTTGCAAAATGGTCCTGCAGGGCCTTCGGGGGGATCAGGAAGAGAAGTTCAGTAAACTCTGGCAGCAGGTAACCCGCAGGGGCCCTCCTGCCACAGGGGATCTGTGACCTCTGCCTTGAAGAACTTTTCCAGTACCTGCAAATTATGTCAACTCCAAGCCGGGAGTCCCGCTCTCAGGAGAGGTGCTAACCGGCACAGGGCGCCTTCCCGCCAGGAACTGCGAGCCAGGTCGGCTTCACCGCAGCTCCTCCAAGTACAGACGGCAAGAGAAAAATAGAGGGGAGGCGATGACACAGGGTCCCCAGGTCAGAAACACCGCGTAGGATGCTTGCGGGGCTCTGGGCCCAGGCGCGGTGCCGGGCGCTCAGGTGTTCGGAAAGCATTCGCAGAACGTGGAGAAGGAGGCCCGGCGGGATTCAAAGACCGAGCGGAGCGTGGTGTGATGGTGTAGACTAATCCCAGCTACTCCAGGGCCGAAGCGGAAGGATCGCAAGTTCAAGGCCAGCCTGAGCAAGTTAGTGGGATCCTGTCTGGGGAACAAAAAGAGAGTGTCAGGAGCGGTTGGCTAGGAGAGGGGAGAGGGGCAGCGTCTCAGTGCCGGGCTATTCACGGCACAGCCACACACTCAGTTCATCTAACCAGCTCTGGCCTCACACCGACGCCCAGGGCTCACCAGGTGACGTGTCTTAAGGCCCGCGTCGCTGGGAGTCGGTCCGCAGAGCGTGTGGAGGGTTCACCGCAGGGGGACGCGGAGGCTGGCGAGGGGCTCGCGCCTCAGGTCGTCCCGAGCCTCAGCTCTGACGTCCAGGGCTCCGACGCCCCCCTGCTCTCTGGCGGGTCTTCTTCTGGTTCTTTGTGTCTGTCCTGGCTCGATAAGGCGGGCGGCACCGCGCGTTTTGGGTGTGGTTGCTCTAAACTGTCGCTGATTGGTTGCATCTCTTTTTGGGGTTTTATCATTAGGTTTTCACACAGTTACATCTTTCGAGTTGCACATAAGTGAAGGTTTTGGAAAATAATATTCCTGGAAGGGAGCCCCCAAAGAAAAAATGGAAAGAGGTGCGGCTGGGGAGGAGGGGCGGCACTAGCCAAGGAGCAACGGCCCTGGGGGAGGGGCGGATACTGCAAGCTGGGCCCTAACCTTCCCCCACGGCAAATCCTAAAGAGAGGCTCAGCAAATACCAGGGGGCAGGATTTGAGGACTCATCCCTCCGGATCTGGACTCTTATCTCCCCAACAACAATGAGTTTCAACCTTTTTACGACTACCCTCCGGAATTAAAGTTTTAGCCTGTGCAGCTAGCCCCTGGCGCTGGAGCCTGCGGGACACAGCTCCCAAGGATGACATCATGCACCCTGTACAACCAACATCCCCTCTGTGACTGAGGGCCCTTTCTCACATCCGGAAAATGGGCCCCAGCAGCGCTGAGTCAGCAAAGGAATAAAGGCTTCTCTGAATCAGGGTGGTCGCTTGCCGTCCTTCTGCACTTACACACAACACGACATTATTCATAACACTCATCGCATTCCGTATGCCGAAGTATATCATCATACATAACAAAGGGAGAGGGAGAGAGAGAGAGAGAGAAAGAAAAAAGAAAGAAATAGCCGGGCACGGTGTTGCACACCTGTAATCCCAGCGGCTGGGGAGGCTGAGGCAGGAGGATTGCGAGTCCAAAGCCAGCCTCAACAAGGGAAAGGTGCTAAGCAACAAGACATTGTCTGAATAAAATACAAAATGGGGCTGGGGATGTGGCTCAGTGGCCCAGTGCCCCTGAGGTCAATCCGCCCCCGCTTCCTAAAAAAGAAAAAAGAAAGAACAGGGCTGGGGGCTGGGGTTGTAGCTGGGGGTGGAGTGCTCACCTAGCACCGTGAAACACTGCATATAAATAAGTAAAATAAAAGAAGGTCCATCAACAACTAAAAAAATTACTTTTTTTTTTTTTTTTTTTTTGCGGTGCTAGGGATCGAACCCAGGGCCTTGTGCTTGTGAGGCAGGCGCTCTACCCACTGAGCTATATCCCCAGCCCTAAAAAAATTATTTAAAAATAAACAAATAAATAAAATTAAGGTATAAAAAAGGACAATAACATTTTTTTTAAAAAAAGACCCAGGGAATCAGTGGTGGAACACTGCCTAGCACTTGTGAGGCCCTGGGTTCGAGTCCCAGCACCACATAAAAAACTAAATAAAATAAAGGTTTAAAAGGGGGGGGCGGGCCAGGCGCGGTGGCGCACGCCTCTAATTCCAGCACTTGGGAGGCTGAGGCAGGAGGATCTCGAGTTCAAAGCCAGCCTCAGTAACTTAGCGAGGCCCTAAGCAACTCAGTGAGACCCTGTCTCTAAATAAAATACAAAACAGGGCTGGGGATGTGGCTCAGTGGTCGAGTGCCCCTGGGTTCAATCCCCAGTACCCCCCCTAAAAAAAGGGGGGGACTGGGAATGTAGCTCAGTGGAGAGTGCCCCTGGGTTCAATCCCCAGCGCCACCAAAATAAATAATGAAACATCCAAGGGAAGAGTGGACGAACGTATTTACCAGGCTAGTCCCATGGTAATGACCAGCAGGAGGAGGAGGCGGGCCACAGCCGTTATCCCAGTTGCTAGAAACATCAAGCGGGCAACAAATCAGTCACCCAAAAGTTACTCGGCAAGATGTAGCCCCCAAAAGACCCCCACCATAATCATAACAGGAAAGCGTCTCCCCTTGTCCACGGGAGTTTTGCAGAAAGCTCAGCTGGTTCGCGGCTCCTCTTTCTTGCAATCCAGCCTGCCGCAGGGCCCGCTGTTCCTGTCTTCCTTGGTGAAAACTGGTGAAACCTGTCCAAGGTAAGAATACGGAACAAAAAGTAACTGTTATGTTACCACCCACGTGTTGCCAAAAGCTAGGTCCTTGTCCCTGATGCCAATTTAATAATTCAATAAGGAGGACACAGTTTTGAGAAAAAGGAAAAAGAAGTTTTATTGCTTTGCTAGCAAAGGAGAAGCACAAGGGCCTCCTGTCCCAGAGACTGTGATTCTGCCCATCAGGAGGAGGAATAGGGGGCTTCAAAGGAGCTCTTCAAAGGCTACACTCCAGGTGTGCCCTGGCAGGGGGTCCCAGGGCACCTGAGGGTGTTAACCTTCACTTGTTAATTCGGGAGAGACTCACTTCTCAGATCCTCGGCAGCTGTCTCCTTCCTGCGGAGCACGGAGAGCTCAGGGTAATCTCGTTCCCTGCCTCCAGGTTAGGGAGGGGGAGGGAGAAGAGAAAAAGAAAACTGTCCCTTTTAAAAATAAGCCTCGGAGCTGTATTCAAAAGGGCAAGTGGACCCCTGTCACACACTGAGTATAAATCTCAAAGAATTTCAAGACCAGGATCTAGGGATTTTTCGGCGTGGCCCCTCTGGACCACTGCAGTATAATTAAACCTGCTTCCTAAAAATCCCTTGGTTCCCAGCCCTGTCTGCCCTGCATCGGGCAAGGCCAACTTCACTTCTGCAGAAGGTGTGCTTCCAAAACATCCGGCCACCAGGCCTGGCTTCTACCCCCAGGGCAGCGCTGCCCCTTGCTCTGATGGGAGGCGTTCGGGGTTACAATCTGTGTGACTGACTCATTGAAATTGGGGAGGGCAGGGCTGGGGACATAGCTCAGTTGGTAGAGTGTTTGCCTCACGAACCAAGGCCCTGGGTTCGATCCCCAGCACCACAAAAAGAAAATAAAAAAATTGGGGCGGGCAATGGAAGGGCTCTTGTGGGAGCCTCTCAGCCACGTCCAGATCAACTGCCAGGAAGATGTTGGCTATCAATCAATCAATTACCCATAAACTTATCTACTCAATAAACACACAAGAGCCAATACTCTTTTTAAATGAGAGCAGGCATGAGGGGTCTGGCCACATCAGCTCTGGTGTTGTGGGGTCCGGTTATCAACGCATAGTGAGACCACCAGACACTAGAGTAGAAAAAGAAATTTATTCTGGGGAAAGAGAAGAAGCAGGCTGATGGTCAGGACTGCCACTCCAAGGCAGGGTCAGCAGAAGCAGGCGGGTTTTAAAGGTGAAAACCTCCAAGCGACTTGGGAGGCTGAGTCAGGAGGATCACGAGTTCAAAGCCAGCCTCAGCAACTTAGCGAGGCCCTAAGCAACTCAGTGAGACCCTGTCTCTAACTAAAATACAAAATAGGGCTGGGGATGTGGCTCAGTGGCCGAGTGTCCCTGAGTTCAATCCCTGGTTCCACAGAAAAATAAAATAAAATAAAATAAAACAAAATAAAATAAAAATAAAATACA
>JAJEJO010004436.1:193725-223690 GCA_020662805.1 Glaucomys volans
CTAAATAAAATACAAAATAGGGCTGGGGGTGTGGGTCAAGGGGGGGGAGCCCCCCTGGGTTCAATCCCTAGTACCAAAAAAAAAAAAAAAGAAACCAGCTCCGATCTGTTAAATCAGTGCATCTAGTGCAATCCCAAATTTTTTAAAATCCATACATAAAGGTCCAGAGAGAATATTAACAGCAAAGTGGGAATAGTGGTCATCTCTGGGCGGAAAGGGGATCAGTGGCTTAGGGTTTGGTTTTGGTGTGTGTGTGTGTGTGTGTGTGTGTGTGTGTGTTTTCCTGGCCTAGGGATTGAACTCAGGGGCGCTCCATCATCGAGCAACATTTCCAGCCGATTTTACTTGGAAACACTGTCTCCCTAAGTGTTTAGGGCCTCCCTAAATTGCTTAGAGTGGCCTCGAACTTGCAATCTTCCTGCCTCAGCACTGGGATGACGGCATGCAGGCATGTGCCGCAGGGCCCAACACTTTGCGCATCTTTTTCTGTATACACATATATTCAGAAATACTTCTGTATACACTTGATAATCAGAAAAACTTCTTCACTTGTTTTGCTTTTTTTTATTTTTATTTTTTTGTACTGGGGATTGACCCAGAGGTGCTTTACCATTGAGCTACATCCCCAGACCTTTTCATTTTTTATTTTGAGGCAGGGCCTTACTAAGTTGCTGAGGCTGGCCTTGAACTTGATATCCTCTTGCCTCTGGCTTCCAAATCTTGGGGATTACAGGCCTGCCTCAGGGCTGCTTCTTTTCTAAGAAGGACTAAACCATAGGAGCTGGGCGTGGTGGCGCATGCCTGTAATCCAAGCGACTTGGGAGGCTGAGTCAGGAGGATCACGAGTTCAAAGCCAGCCTCAGCAAGTTAGCGAGGCCCTAAGCAACTCAGTGAGACCCTGTCTCTAACTAAAATACAAAATAGGGCTGGGGATGTGGCTCAGTGGCCGAGTGTCCCTGAGTTCAATCCCTGGTTCCAAAAAAAAGAAAAAAAAAATTTTAAAAAGAAGAGCAAAAACAAGAGGCAGACTCAGGACACAAACATGTAAGGCTTAGGCTTCGTGAGGAGAGGAGGTAATTGGGGAGAACTTGAAGTGATGTCCTTCAGATAAGGCTGGACACCTGAGGAACCTGAGGAATTAGCAGGAAGCAGGTGTTCCTAAACTGCTAAAATCTCTGGCTCCTGGTCTGGAAAGTCTTTGAAATTCACACCCCAGGTACTTTCTGTCCCATGTTCTCAGTGGAGACAGAGGTTTCACAAGTCTTCACCATGGAAACAGAAACAGTCATCTTTGTAGAGCAGCAAGCCTGAGGCAGCCCTGGCTTTCCAAGAGCAGCCTGGCCTTCACGGAGGCAGCCTCCCCACATGGAGCTCCCTGCAGACTCCTGTGCAGTCCCACTGACATTCTCCTAAGATCTTTTTTTTTTTTTTCTTTTTGACACTTAAAAAAAATTTATTTTTTGTAGTTGTAGATGGACAATATGCTGCATTAGGAGAAGACACCGGGTCTCCACCGGAACAGAGGGGGGAAGTTGGCCTGAGTGGCCTGTGGGTCCTGGGGAGCCTTGGAGGCGTGTTGGGCAGAAGAGGCACTGGCAGTTCAGGAACTGGACTCTGGCCTCATGAGGAGGGTTGGAGGGGAAATGGTGTCCTTGCTCTCTGTCCAGGGCTGTCCCTGGACATTGGACCATTGACTGTCCCCTGAAAGGGGGCATTGCAGCCTCTGTCCAGCAGGTGAGAGTGCCCAGGCAGCTGGCAAGGGGCCGGGGCATGTCTATCCCTTGGTGTCCTGCCCATCTGGCCTGCCCCCTTCCACCAGAGAGCTGCCAAGTCCCCTCATCCGCTTAGGGCTGCTCCCCTCCCAGGGAGGCCTTGCCTACAGCCCCTTCAGCCCCGCAGTCCCTGCTTCCCTGGAGCCTAGGGCCTCCCCCACCAGGCAAGGGTCCTACTGCAGAGTCGCCCAGCCCCTGGAGTCTGGGTCACCTTCCCCTGCACTGCGCCTTCTCACAGGTCCTCAGTGCACTCCTTGGTCGTTGTCGTCTCCCCAGCTGGCAGGGAAGCTCAGGAGCAGGGATCCGGGTCTGCTTTTTAACCTCGTTTTTCGCTGTTTCCTGGAGCCTAGAGCAGTGCTGACAATACTAGGTGACCCAGAGGTGCCCTGGGGAGGGCGGGCTCCACCGTGAGGGCACCTGGCATGCATGAGATTAGGGTTGCATCCCCAGTCCTGCAGCAGGAAGAGGTGCGGCTCAGTGATAGAGCACTTGCCGAGCATGTGGGGATTTGTGGGTTCAAATCCCCAGCATTGCAAAAATAAACAACAACAACAACAAAAAGATGAGTCGATTTAAGTTGAAAAACATTTTCCATTTGCCTTGAAAAGCCTGTAATACAGGCTTGAAGTCAAGAGTGACTAACAGGGTGGGTTCTATATGCTCTTTTCTTTCTTTCTCTTTTTTTTTTTTTTTTTTTGAACCGGGGATTGAACTCAGGGACACTCCACCACTGAGCCACATCCCCAGCCCTATTTTGCATTTTATTTAGAGACAGGGTCTCTCTGAGTTGCTTAGGGCCTCGCTGAGCTGCTGAGGCTGGCTTTGAATTCGCGATCCTCCTGCCTCAGCCTCCCGAGTCGCTGAGTTTACAGGCGTGCGCCATGGTGCCCGGCTGGTCTTTTCTTTCTTTGAGACATTATTTGTCATTTTTGCACTGAACATGTATCATTGTTCTGTTCAATAAACTGATACTTTTTTTTTAATAATCATTATACTGAGTGAGAGAAGCCAGATACAGAGAAAATAGACTAATCCATTCCCGTGAAGGACGGAGGTGAACCGCAGGGGTTTGGATTTCCTCTCCTAGGAAGTATTTCTTCAGTGGTGTCCTTTATTCCAATGGTGTCACCTTGTCACTGTGTGTACCAAGTCCTGAAAGGAGCACAAGGAAAAGCATCAGGGGGGCACCCAGACCCCGAGGCCACGCAGCAGGGCAGGCAGGTGCAAGGTGGCATGGCCTCCTGTGCCCAGTCGCACACTGGAGCTGCCTCAGGAGGGCATCGGGAACCTCAGAACCTTCAGGATGTCACATTCTTTGACCCGGGTGTCTCACTTAGGGACATGTGGTAGGCGGAGGCCTGCCAGCAGAGGTGGGGAAGCCAGTGTCCACGTCAGGGTGTCCACAGATGAAGCCAGGTTGGCACGTGACCTCAGGGGGAGGCGGCTGCCCGCCAGGCTGGCTTCACATGCTGCCGCCTCTGTTCCCAGCAAGGACTGAGCTGGGCACTTGCCGAGTCCAGAGGGGGCGAGTGGGGAACCCCAGAGGAGGCCTGGGGTGGCTGGGTTGGAAGCCAACTGCCTTGCTTCCTGGGTTTGACTCCTGGGGACACACAGGGGATCTCAGGTCTCTGCTCTTGGGGAACTCACCCTGGAGAGGGACAATGGCAGATGAAATCAGCGACCCCCAGCAGCCAGCACAGGCCCCTGAGCCCTTCTTTGGGGTCTGGGATGGGAGGGCCCAGAGCAGGAAGGAAACAGAGAGGTCGCCCACCAGGCCCGAGCGCCCACTGGGCCAGAGCGCTGCAGCAGACCTGGAGATCCCCAGGGCACAGGCCGGGCTGCGTGGCCTGTGTGGAGTTGGGCGTCCTGACCAGTGTCCCGACCTCTGTGAGCTCCAGGTTCCTTCTCTGCTCAGCAGGGATGACCCGTCCACCCCAGAGGGCTGCGGGGAGTCCTGTGGCAGTCCAGGTGACAGTGTGCTGGGTCCTCGTCTCCCATCTCGTCCTCTGGGGCCAGAACTCCACGCTCTCCTGACCAGTGCCACCCTGCCCTGCAGCCTCAGGCTGGTGGCACTCGCAGCTGGAAGGGGTAGGTGCGGGTCTGGAGGGGGCTCGTGCAGGCCAGGTCCACAGGCCTCACGCGGCTGTCCTGTTGACACCTGTCTCCTCCTGGCACTGCGAGGTCGGGTGCATGGCCCGTGTGCAGTGGAGCCCAAGACCCAGGATCCTGGAGGAAGGAGCTCAGGTCTGGTAAACAGGATGTGGGTTCAGACTGTTAGGTCCTTCGGCCAAAGTAACTCCATTTTTATAAAAAAAAATTTATACCTTTATTTTATTCATTTATTTCTATGTGGTGCTGAGAATCGAACCCAGTGCCTCACACATGCCAGGCAAGCGCTCTACCACTGAGCCACAACCCCAGCCCCTAAGAGTAACTCCATTTTGAAAATCAGCACTGGCCCACCCAGGCGGGACCTTCCCGTTAGGCCCGCCCCCAAACAGTCCCTAAATACCAAAACCACAACAAAGACACAAGGAACAGTCACAGGACCGGTGGGTTATGTTTTAACTGCTCCGTTGCACATGAGTGTATCGTGCAGAACTTTTTCCAGCCAGCTGCTGCCCCTCGCAGAGGGCAGCCTGGCAGGCTCCGGCAATGCACCTTGGCTGGAGCTCAGAGCTGTGTCCCTCGTGGATATTTGCCAACTACCCTAACACTCCTGGCCAGGCCCATGCCTGTCTGGGGCACAGAGACCAGCAGCCCCTGGGGAAGAGCAGGCAGAAGGGCAGACAGGTGACTGGCCAGCCCACGAGATGGGCTCCGTGGGCCTGAGCTCCTGAGCCTCCCTTGCCTGGTCCCCAGCATCCACAGCCCACCAGCCTCCACCCAGTACAGAAGAAAGAACCTCCACTGTGGAGCCCCGCCCCTCCACCTGGGCTCAGACCTGGCTCTGACCCCGGGGGTCCAACCCAGCAACTGGAGGAAGATGGGCCAAAAGGTTGCTCAGCATGTGACTGGGCCATGGGGGGGCTGCAGAGTGGGGCTGCTGGGGCTTGGCAAGACCCACTCCATCTCCCTCCTGTCCCCAGTGCAGGCAGCACTGTGCTGGGGACCGTGAAGGGGGACAGGTTTCCCAGGAACCAGAGGTTTGTGTGTAGAGAAGGTCTGGGCTTCCTCTCTCCTTCCAACACTCCATCCCATCCCCACTGCACTGTCCCAAACCCCTGCTGTGGGGTCACCACACATGGGGCAGGTGGTGTCTTTCATTAATAAAGACTGGGAACAACAGAAGCTCCCTCTGCTGGGCCCAGCTGTGCAGAGCGCTGTTCTGGAGAGGAAGAGCTTGGGGACAGGGAGTGTTCTGGGCCACAGCTCCTGGGCGGCTCTTCTGGGTGGAAATTGGCTCTTTCGTTATTCCTCTTGCCCCAACCCTGACTCAACACCCACTCAGATTTACCTGGTGGAGGATCTGAACACCTGGGACCCCAAGGCTGGGGGAATCAGGGGACCAGGAGGCTGGGCCCAACTGGAGGGCAGAGGAAGGGGGTCCCCAGGGTGGCGGAATGGGGAGAGAAGACTATAACATCAGGCCCCACCCGGCCTCCTCTGGCCTTCTTGGAGGATGCCAGCTGAGCCCTGGCCCTGTCTCCCACCAGTCTGGGGATGGGAGACTTGCAGAGTGGCATGGTGGAGGCATGGTGCCCTGGCTTACTTAGTGACCGGTGTCCCATCTCTCAGGCCTTTTGGCCTCAGGGCCCTGGTGAAGCAGCCTCAGCTCTGAGGTCAGGGAGCTGCAGGGTCAGAGCCAGGAGGCAGGCAGGGGTCCCGGGACTGTGCTGCCTGTTTATGTCTCTCTTGGCTCCGCTGGTGCGCCCAGTGTCTCGGTGAGTGGTGCCCCAGCGCCCAGCCTCCGGGCGGAACCACAGCAGTGTCCTGGGCCTCTGCGGCACCTGGTCAGGTTCCCGCCCCTGGCCAGTCCATAGAAAAACAGATGCGCTCCGGGGGGGTCTAGGTCCTGAGAGTCGAACCCTGGCTGTTTTCTGCTCTCCTGTTTCAAAGGCGAGGAGGATTCAGAGTGCGGAGGGGAGACGTGGAAGCCCTGGGGCAGCAGGAGGGCACCCAGCCTGGCCCAGAGAGGGCGAGGGTGGGAGGAAGGAGGACAGCAGGACAGGCTCAGGACTGGCTGGCCTCCCTTGGCCTCTCCATGTGTGCTGTCCCACCACCGGAGCTGGTGAGGGCCAGGACAGCTCTTCACCTGGGCATCAAGTGGAAACATCCCAAGGGGTCTCCCTCTTCTCCATTTTGGAGTTTTTGGGCCCAGGCTGGGCTGCCTGCCCTCTGGCCTCAGCCCCAGGGTCACAGATGGACCTGACAGAGCCAGAGCCTGGGTCCCCGTGTCCCCTTGTCCCTGCTTTCTTGGATGCTCATCAGAGGGGAACAGATGACGAGAGATGGAGGCATCACGGCAAGAGACCTCCCACGTGGGCTGCTGTGTCCAGGGCGAGCGCCCTCACAGTGGAACCGACGCGTCAGCGGCCCGTGGGTGGCCGGTGGGTGACCCGTGAATGCGGGCAGGTTTCCGACCGTCTTTGAGTTTCTGTTTCCATGTTTGCAAAGGGGAGGGTATTCTGCCCCACGGCCACCTGGCATCGTATAGAAGAAAAGGCAAAACCCCACACCTCCAGGAAGATGTGGAGGACTCAGAAGCCACAGTTCCAGTTGGGGGAATGTCAAAAAATTAAATTTAGAAGCACCATATGATCCAGCAGTCCCCCGCCCGGGGGCAGAGCCAAAAGAGCTGAGCACAGGCTCAGGCCTCGCCCGCCATGTGCAGAGTGGCGCTGATCCCAGTAGCCGAGAGCAGGAGCAGCCCCGTCCACTGACTGAGGAGTGGGTGGTCAAACGTGGCCTGTAAATGTGGTTTGGCCCTTGAAAAAAAGGAGATTGTCACATGCAGCAGTGAGGATGATCCCTGAAGATGCTTTGTCACCCAAGTCTGCCGGGCCTAGCATTATTCCCCTCAGTGTTTGACACGGTTCCACTGGGAATAATGAAGATTCTTGCACGGTCTGCTCTTCTGGGATGTGTGGATGTGGCACGCTCCTTCTTGTTTTGTGTTATTTCTTATTGTTAATGGTGTAATATTTGGATGTTTGCATTTAAAGATTTCTGTAGAAAATCAGACATTACCTGATTTGGAACATAAAACATTACCTGATTTGGAACGCCACTCAAGCCTTAACTGACTTCATATTGGTATTACCTTAAGCAACAGAAAAATGCTGAGGCCGATCAACAACAGTTACTGTTTGTCCTTAGATTGTGACCCCCACTCTCAGTTAGCCTGACGCAGCCAGACTGCCTGGCTGCCTTAGCCCAGATCAGGATGTGCCCCTCTTAGTGAAGCTGTGTCCACAGTCCAGGAACCACAGTGGGCTGCATGTGAGATTGATGGGAGTGTAACACTCCCCTAGAGATGAGCCCTAAAGCCCTTAGATTTAGACCTCCCTCTCCTTCAGACAGGAGCTATGAAGAAGTGCTCTTCTTAGGTGTCCTTTAACTAGTTAACAAAAGAAGTTCCACTTTATTTACAGTGGACAGGTTAAAACGTGCTGTGCTTCATATCTGCCTTTGAGAGAAATGCCAAAAGCGTGGTTAATTCATCTGGCTGTTTGTTATTCTTTTTTTTTTTTTTTTTTTTTTGGAACCGGGGATTGAACCCAGGGGCACTCCTCCACCACTGAGCCACATCCCCAGCCCTATTTTGTATCTTATTTAGAGACAGGGTCTCACTGAGTTGCTTAGGGCCTCGCTAAGTTGCTGAGGCTGGCTTTGAACTCGAGATCCTCCTGCCTCAGCCTCTCAAGTACTGGGATCACAGGTATGCGCCGCCACGCCCGGCCTGAACTACATCTTAATCTAACCTAGACTCAAACATTTCAAGCTCTGTCCTTTCTCAGGGCCAGAGAAACATTCTCATTTGCAAGCAATGTTCTCCCTGTCTGTTTCTGACCTCTTGGCAGAAAATCCTGTTTGCAGGCAAATCCCACCAAGGACTCCAAAGTCCCTAGTTTGTAAGAGCACCTGTAGTCAAAACTCCTGATTTCTCTCTTGGTAGAAAATCCTGTTTGCAGGCAGATTCCACCAAGGATTACAAGGTGTCTTGTTTGCAAGAACACCTGTAGTTATTAAGTTTTGATTCCCTACATGCCACATTGAAGTTTTTCCATGATATATGAACAAGGGGACCCCCATATTTTCATTTTGCCCTGGGCCCCATAAATCACGTAGCCAGTTCTGGTCCTCAACCAATGTGAATCTGGTGGCTCTTGGTAACAGACACCTGGATAGCAAGTGTCAACCTTGGGGAAGGTCCCATGAGGGGATGTGTTGTGGTGGGGGCGAGGACAGTGGGGTCACATGAGGGTGGTACTACTCCCTAGGGGTCCAGGAGAGGTGTGGCCACCTGCCCAGGGTGGGAGAGGGACACAGGTCCTTGGCCCCTCCCACCGGCCGTGCACCTCCAAGTCCACTGACAGCAGAAGGTGGAAGGGGCTGGGGTTAGGGTCAGATGGCCCTAGGAAGGCCCTGACCACTCATCCGTGTCACCCCGTCCTCCTCCCTCGGGCTGTACCAGGCCTCATTCATTCCTGGATTTGGGGTGGGAGCACTGAAGGTGGAGCGGAGGGACTTCCAGGGCCTCCTACCAGCAGCCTGGCTTGAGCTCAGCAGCCTGGACTCCAGGTGCACAGGCTCCACTAGGTGGTGCTGGAGTCAGCGGGGTGGCCTGGGAGCTGCGGTGGAGAAGCCGCCCCTGCCGTGCCCGTGGTGGCAGTGCTGGTGGTGGCAGTGCGGTCAGGCCTGGGTGCTGGGCAAGGGGCAAACCCAGCCTGGGCCGCGGGCAAGGGGCAAACGTTTTACAATTTGTTTTTAGGTGAAATAAAACAGCTAGTAATACTTGAGTATAAAACTTGGTGTAAATAGGTGAGAAAATTCTTTTTTGGGGTACTAGGAATCCAATCCTCACAGATGCTAAATGTTTTCAATGATTTCTCCTAAATAATTAGCAATTCCCAGTTTTCAAACAACCCAGACAGGCTGGATATTACAATCCTCGTCCTTCAAACTGAAAATGTGACCCAGCAGAGGTGGCCTTCCCAGGCGTGGCAGGTCCCAGACTCCTCTCTGCCCTCACTGGGCTTCCCAGCGTGGCTGAGACTACTGACACCAGGGCCCAGGCCATTCCTCATTTGGGGGGCACTGTCCTGCGCCTGTAGAATGGTCAGTGTTTCTAGCAGCATCCTTAACCCCTTACCAGTCACAGGTCAGGGGACTCTGAGCTGTGACAACCAGAAAGTGTCTCCAGGCCTGCCCTGAGGCAGAATCACCCCTGGTTGAGAACCATCACCTAACACGTAGGGCGAAGAAGGACCCTTTGCTTTTGGGTGATGCAAGTCAAGTAGCCAGCGGGTGCCCAGGTCCTCCGGTGCCCACATGCACACTGGGTGAGCCCTGGGCTCACTGCCAAGTCTCTAAGCCTGGTGGGGACAGGTGTGTCTAGGTTGGACCAGCACCTCCATTGTGGAGCAGGATGCTGGGAAGCAGGTGGCAGGGATCTGGGGACTGGGGCTCACCCTGGGAAGTCTGAGGCTCTGCATAGGTGGCCCTAAGGATGGTGATGAACAGCAAAGACAAAGGGCTGACGTCACATCAAAGCCACAAGGAGCAGGACCTTGGGGAGCTGAAGGGTGAAGGGCAGGGAGGCCCCTTAGGTCTTGAGGGTCAGGGCAGCAGGTAGGGGCTGGCAGGTCCTGTTGAGGCACTCCGGCCCAGGGCAGAGGGGACAGGAAGGGCCTGGAGGGGAGGTGGGGAGGCTGGGATCACTTTTGGAGAGCAGGGACCTAGGGGGCCATGGTCCGGCTCAGTCCAGTCTGGGCATGTTGGCGGGAGTGGAAAGGTGGACACAGAGCCTGCGTTCTGGGAGGGGCCCTGGTAGGGCCAACAAAGGGAACTGGACCAGGGACCATGGCAGAAACCTTGTCCAAATGGTGGGGAGCCTGGCCCAGGCCCATTTGCCCACAGCCCCCTCCTGGTGAGCAGAGCCCTGGCTGCAGCCCCCAGCAGGAAGTAGACATGGGCAGGGAGATGGATCGATGTCCCCACCGTGAGGCAGGAAAGACCATCCCTCAGGCACCACCAGGGAGGGGGACAAACACTGAGCACCCAAGGCAGCACTGGTGGTCCTCAGGTACGGGGAGGAGCTGAGATGGTCCTCAGGTGCAGGGAGGAGCTGGGATGGTCCTCAGGTGCGGGGAGGAGCTGGGATGGTTCTCAGGTGCGGGGAGGAGCCTGGCGACAGGGCACCCCTGCTCTCCCACCATGCTCTGCCCCCAGGGGCAGAGGGGCCCAGGATGACACTGCAGACGCCCAGAGAGGACCAGAGACTGGCTGGAAACCAACATTTTATTGAACTCTCTCCTCTACCCTCAGAAATCTAGTCCAGTAGACTCTGCCGTGGTGGTCACAGACTTGGGGCGTGACCAGCACTCCCCCCACTGCCCACCGTGTGACCAGCTTGCAGGGGAGGAAGGCCGCTCAGGGCAGGCCGCCTCCCACGTGGGCCAGGGTCAGGAGAGAGGCCCAGCCAGGTCTCCAAACGGGCAGTTAACCGGTAACCGCCCAGAGGTATAATAAATTCATGTCTTAAAAAAACAACAACAGAAAACTGCAGTACGAAACCTCAGCAGCGTCCCAGCACTATCTCGAGTTTAAATATAAAAAAGAAATGTCTTCAGGAAACACCACCGTTAGAAAGAACCGAAGCACAGGCGCCGCCACCTCCAGGGTGGGGTCAAGGGCGGGGGCCAGCCCCGCCCGGCGCAGGCCTCACGGGAGCAGCAGGGCCCCGCTCAGCAACAGGGCCACCAGCAGCAGCACGGGCAGCAGCTGCCTGCAGGCCTGGGCAGGAGGCACCTGCAGACCAAGAGAGGACAATGAGGGCCCAGGTCGGGCAAGTGGGGGAGCCAGCAGGGGAGGGGACTAGGGAAAGCACCTCCCCAAACAGGGGCTTCAGACAACGCAGGTGTCCAGGAGGGGGAGGAGAGCAGAGGAAGCGGCCCCGAGGTGGTGGCAGAGAGGGGACAGCTCTCCTGGCAGAGGGGCAGGAGCACAGCCCTGTCAGCCAGGCACAAGGCTCCCAGGGCTGCTGGGCCCAGGCAGGTGTGGAAACAGGCGACAGGGAAGGCGACAGATGGGCAGGATGCGTGCGGTACCCCAGCAGCTGTCCAAGGAGCTCCAGGCAGCCCCCATGGGCAGGGGCAAGTCCGGCCGAAGCCTGGTGGAGGTTCTTACCCAGGTGCTGGGGGCCAAGGGTCTCCAGGACCGAATGCGCTCCCTGAGGCTGGAGAGACCCTGGGTCAGGCTGCTGAGAACACCCCCGACGCCGGCCTGGCTGTAGCTGAGAGCGAGGCTGGAAGACAAGGCGAGGGAGGGAGGCCGGCTTCAGGACACTGCCCCATGGAGGGCCTGTCCCCTCCCACCCCCATTGACGCCCCGCCCCCTCCCTGGGCGCCTCTGCCTGGCTGAGTGTCCTTCTCTCCACAGGCTGTTTGTGGTTCATAAATTCATTCAGATTTCCTGGTTTCCCCCCAGCTGCCAGCCAGGGCTGTGCCCGCTGGCCACGTGGACCGAGCCTCTGCTCTGCAGGCCCGTGACTACCCACGCTCTCCTCCCAGGGGCATGGCCAAGGGGACAGGCCCTGCTCTGCCCTGCAGGTGGAGGCTCTCTGGAAATGTACTCTCTGGGCTCAGTGAAGACCAACAGGAGGGGCCCGGGGCTCCGCTTGCTCCTCTGCCAGCCAGGAGAGGCAGGGCAGGTCTGGGAGCAGGGGCTCCTGGGCATGGCAGGGAGCAAAGGGTCTGGGGTCTGCCTGGGAGTGTCAGGGCCACTTCCTCCCAGAACTCCCTTGGGGCCCTGCCACGAGTTGGGTTCTGGCCTCGACCTACCTGTCCAGGGCCCCTCCCCAGGTGAAGTCCTGGTTACCTGTGCATGGCCATCCCAGGCAGCTGGGCCAGCCGGGGGCCCCGGAGACGCAGGTCCATCTCATCCCCAATGCAGGCCAGTCGCAGGGCCACCTGGCTGCTGTGGAGAAGGGACAGATAGGCAGGGTGTGGCTGTGCTGGCAAGGCCATTCCGCCAGCCACGGTCCACGTGGGCTGGGAGTGGCCCAGAGCAAGGCCAGAGGAGCTTTCAGTTTTGGGACCCACAGCAAACCTCCCTGCGTCCCTCCGTCTACAGGTGGACTCTGAAGTCACGCCATTTCAGAATCCCCTGCAGGGTAGGCCAAGGGGTGGCCAGTGTCAAGAAGGTGGGCTGAGCCGGGTGTGGTGGTGCACACCTGTAATCCAAGCGACTTGGGAGGCTGAGGCAGGAGGATCGAGAGTTCAAAGCCAGCCTCAGCAACTTAGCAAGGTCCTAAGCAACTCAGTGAGACCCTGTCTCTAAATAAAATACAAAATAGGGCTGGGGATGTGGCTCAGTGGGCAAGTGTCCCTGAGTTCAATCCCTGGTTCCAAAAAGAAAAAAAAGAAGGTGGGCTGTCCAGGGTGCCTGCTCAGCCCTCCAGCCTGGGCCACCTGCAGGAACCCGCCACACCCAAGAACACTGAACACCCAGGAACAGGCAGTGCTGAGTGTCTCTGGAGAATCCTGGGAAGGCCCAGCTGGTGGGCTTGGTGAGTGATGGGCAGGTCTGGGGGTGCTCTGAGCCCCCCTCGATTGCTTGAGGCTGGCTTCCCACAGAGACCAACTTATCCTCCTCCTCCGAGCGGGAGCTCTGAGACCTCTCCCCTGGTACCCATGCTGAAACTACCCCTGTGCCATTGTCCCTTTCAAGATGAAGGGCTAGTCCCCTCCCTGCCTGGGGCCTCGCTCTCTAAACCAAATTCTTAGCTGAAATGGGGCGGGAGACCCAGGCCTGCGCCATCCGCACTCGCAGCACACAGACTGAAACCAGCCTCCTTCCCGTGCGTCCTCTCCCCAGGGTTTGCCCACATTCCACCCCGGTGACTCGGCGGCTGGCCGGGAAGTCCCAGCAGACCCACCCAACCCCGGCCACCTGCACCACCTGTGACCTGCCCAGCACCCCAGTCTGCGCTCCTCGTACTGGAAACGAGGGGGCCGGGGGTGCTGGGAGGGCTGGGAGGGTGGGCTGGTGGCCAGGCTGGGGTCCCGCCTCTTCTGCCAACAGGAGACCCCTCAGGAGCGCGCAGGCTGCCTCAGCCCCATCCTCCCTCTCCCCACCCAGGATGGGCAGGACTGAGGGGCAGAGGTCGGTTCAGCCCGTCCCTAAGTTCAGGACCTTAATGACAATAAGACTAAAGCAAGAGGAAACATCCAGAACCCTGGAGCTGACCCCTGCCTGGGGCCAGCTCTGGCTGTCCCCTGCTCAGGGGGATGCGACCGAGGGGCGTGAGCAGCCCCTCAGCCTCAGCTCCCCGCCAGCACCAGAGGGGAGACCAACGCCCCTGCTGGGGAAGCCTGGGAGCCTGGCGACACGCATGCTGGGTGGACACAGTCAGAGGCCAGTAGGGCTGGCCCTGAGTCCCTGGAGACCCAGCAGATGGCCCTGCCCCAGGGGCCACCTCAGTCCCAGGAGCACCCTTCTTGCAGCCTCAGTGACTCCTTAGCAAATCAGACCCTCGTCGCCAGGGCCCTCGTCGCCAGGGCCCTCTGGGAGCCTCGTGGCTCCTTCAGCGTCTCTCCCGACACCAGATCCATCCCCTTGGAGCCGCCCGGAGGTGGCCAGCAGGGGCAGGAGGCCTCCTTCTGGCTCCCTGAGACCGAGCGCCCGAGCTCTCTGATGGCCAGCACCAGCGCCCACAGGCCACCGTTGGACGTGGGACACGCCAGGTGCTAAGGGGTCCCTCTGTGAGCCGAATGAGCACAAGTCCAGAGGCAGGGCGGGAATGTCCCCTCTGGAGCCCGCCTGGGGAGGCCATCGCAGGAGGTCCCCGTCTCACAGGGTGCCTGCTCTCCAACCCACCCCCAGGTCACCCACCAGCGGCCCCCAGGGACCTACCTGCCCTCGAGGCACTCCACGAGGTCTGAGTCTCCCTCGGGATCAAGGACCTCCTCTCCCATGGCTTCTGTCATGCTGGGAGCCCCTGAAGCCAGCAGAGGCCCAGGGAGCTGGTCAGACAGGAGGCTCTCCACCAGGAGGTTCCTGGAGACTGGTCTTGCTTCCGACATCTCTTCTCTGGGGGAAGGACACAGAGCGTGACTGGACCCTTGAGCTGTGCCATCTGGGGGCAAGGGTTCAGAACACGATGCCCCAAAGCAGGCACTCTGGCCTTCCAGGCGCTTTGAGCCACAGGCCCGGAGCCTTGGGAGCAGCCTCGGAGGCCTGGTGTCTCTGGCCTCCTGCCTCCTTCTGCCCTAAGTGAGTCACAGAAAGTAGAGTTCCTTTCACATCGAGTCCCCTTAGGACCCCCAGGCCTGGGAGGAAGGACTGCCACACAGAGCCCGCTGGGTCCCCTGGATCAGTTGCCATGGGAGCATCGAGACTGTACCGTGCGTCCAACCCCCGCTCTGCCCCGCTGACCAGCCACAGGCTGGGGGTCTTTGCCTTGGCCTTTTGTTTTGGGTGCTGGGGTTGAGCCCAGGCCACAGGTGTGTTGGCAAGTGGCCCCCACGGATCTGCAGCCCAGCCCTCCCTGGGGCTTTGGGTCTTCACGTCTGAAGGTCCATGTCTCGTAAAACCTGGATTAGACAAATACCTGCTGCTCTCTTGCTGACTTAAAAGGCACAAGGGGTGACCCGTAAGGCAGGTGAGGAAAGAGGTCTGGCCTTTCTGCCCCTACCGGGCTCCCTCACAGGTCACCTCCCCATACCTTTTGATCTTCTAAGGCCACCATCAGTCTCCCTCCATAGAGGCTGTGTCCTGGGGCAAGTCACCAAGTCTCTGTCCCTCGTTTAGAGGGTCCTCGTGAAATGAAGTTGGAGTACAATATAAATAAGAAGTCGAGCATGGTGGCGCACGCCTGTAATCCCAGGGGCTTGGGAGGCTGAGGCAGGAGGATCGAGAGTTCAAAGCCAGCCTCAGCAACTTAGCGAGGCCCTAAGCAACTCAGTGAGACCCTGTCTCTAAATAAAATACAAAATAGGGCCGGGGATGTGGCTCAGTGGTGGTGCCCCTGGGTTCAATCCCTGGGACCCAAAGTGAAACAAAACAAAGCAAAAATGCCCAGAATTTCTGTCTCAATAGAGACGCTGTTTCAGTTTCCCAAGAGGAAAACAGAAGCGCTTTCCATCTGAGCAGACAGAAGTCAACCTGTAACAGGAGCCGGGTGGAGACACGAGACGCATGAACACAGCCACAGCTGCCACCGAGGGCCAGCGGGCCATGGCGGCCTGCACCTGTCAGGCAGCCCCTTAGCCCGCAGCCAGTCGGGTCTGGCGTGGGGGGGCCGCACCGGCAGCGCACACCTGCAGGCAAAGCTTTAACAGCCACTGGGCTGCAGCGACCCCCAGGCCATCAGCAGGAGGCTGGAAGGTCCCCAGTGGCCTCTGTGTACCCAACACAGGTCCTGTCGTAGGTGCCGGCTTCTAGAGAGTTGGCACCAGTCACAAACCAGTGAAGGAAATCGAGATCACCTCAATGCAGCGACGTCCAACCACACTCTAGGAAATACTCAGGGACAAAGCTGAAGCCACTCTCGTGGACCAATGGCCAGCAAGGACCTTCACCCACCATTTCATTCAGATATGGCACCTTGCACAGGATGTCACAAAACCCCTTTCCCAGACCAAACTTGGACTTCACCGAAGCTGCTCCATGACACCATCCCTGCCCCCCAGCCTGGCCCCTCTGCTGGCTTGTTCAACAGGCGGGAGGCGAGGCGGGTGGGACGCTCTCACCCAAGGCAGGAGGGCCAGGTCCCGAGCCACCCAGCCCCACCGTCTCTGGTCACCTGGCCTCAGGAGCACTCCCCAGTGCAGGAGAAAGTGACATCAAGAGCCTCAAGCCAGGGGCTGCCCCCCAGGCCACCTCGGGCAGGGTCACAGACAGCCGAGGAGCGCTGCCTACTGCCTGCACCCACGGAGGCTCCGGTGGCCAGACTCGGGGTCAGGGCACGAAAATCAACAGCATTCCCAGGCGCCAGCCCCAGAGCAGAGCAGAACGCAGAGCCGTCTTTCCCGATAAGGACGGGAGAACAGGCTTCAGGCCGATGCCAACCAGTCAAGGACGCAGGCACGTTTTGAGACAGAAAAACTGAAAACGCCACTGAAGGACATACGGACAGATGGACATTTTCACGGTGACATGGGTCAGGTCCTACAGAGAAGCACTGAGAGTGCGTGCGTGGTAAGTGGCGTCTAAGGAATTGTGCCCAGAGCCTGCCACCCTCAGGCTCCAGGGGGAAGTGGGGGTGACCATGCAAATGGCCATTTCCCTGGGAAAACAGCCCAGCCCTCATTTGCATCTGCCCC
This sequence comes from Glaucomys volans, assembly GCA_020662805.1. Lineage (NCBI taxonomy): Eukaryota > Metazoa > Chordata > Mammalia > Rodentia > Sciuridae > Glaucomys > Glaucomys volans. The sequence goes on from JAJEJO010004436.1 coordinate 209,987, forward strand.
CCCCCCCCAGGCCTCCAGAGCCCCGGCCATCACAGGCCTGCTCTTCCCCTGGACGGGAGGCCCTTGGGGGCTAGGGCCACAGTAGGACCTCAGCCCCAGCTGGGCACGTGGCCTAGACCCTGACCCACTGTCCTAACACCCCCCACTCAGCAGACACCCCGCCCGTGGGAAACCCAGTGGGAAGAGGTTCAGCCACCAGGGTCAACTGCAGAGAGCAGGGCGGCCACCAGTGCCTGCCTGCCTTCAAGACCCCGCCCTCCCTTCTGAGCAGCCATGACAGACTCCCAGTCTCACCTTGGGCTACATCCCCACCCAGCCGCTCAGCCTCCCTGTCCCTGGGCCTGTTTCCCATCTGTTGCTGAGTGGGGATCATGGCACCTCCTGAGAGTCCTGGCGGGGTGTGTGTGTGTGTGTGTGTGTGTGTGTGTGTGTGGCAGGAGTTAGAGTTAAGACCTGTGGATACCAGTGAGGGCCCCTGCACCCCACCTTTTGCAGTACTTCACCACGGAGCTATATCCCCAGCCCGTTTTATTTCTTATTTTGAGAAATAAGAGAAATAATACCTTGGGCGCCAAGGTATCCCACTGATAGAATGCATATCAATGGGCCAGATACAGAGCGGGTGACTAATAGAAAGTGTTACTATGAATTTTTGGCTCCCAGTCCAGTTTCTGGCATAGAGCAGACTTGTGTTTGTTGAGTGAATAAAGGCAGGCATACTATTCCCAGGGAACCCAGTGTGAGCTCACAATAGCAAACTGGGCTAGTTTTTAGTAGCTAGGGTTTTTTCCCCCAGCAAATTTGCAAATGAGGAGCTGAAAACTCTTCTTTGGTGAAAGAAGACACACCTACACGTGTCCCCACCCAGGCTTCAGCCCACACTGAGCCCCTAACCCTCGCGGTGGAAAAACCCACCTCCAGTTGAGAACCCCATTTTACCCGAGAAGGCCAGGATGCAAATCCAGTGGGCACAGGAGACAGGCCACACCCATGGCCTCCAGGGTGCCAGGGGGCTGGAGGGCAGAGGGTGGAGGGCAAATGCCTGGCAGAGCAGCCTGCATTTGGTCATGAGCTCTGCCAGTGACTCATCTGGGAAATGGGGGCACACCTCTCCCTGCCAGCAGACAGTGCACAGCCCCCAGTAGGTGTCCAGGGGTGGGACTGGGGTGGAGACCCTCAGACGACACTTCCCATTTCACAGATGTGCAAACTGAGAGCAGGACTCAGACTGGGGTCCCAGGCCCTGGTCCTCTCCATCAGAGCTCCCCCCAAAACCCCTCCGCGCCTGGCCCTGGACCTTGAGGCTGGGGGACAGAAGCTCCTAAAAGGAGCTCAACTCAAGCACACTCAGCAGGAAAAGCCAGAACTTGCAGCCAGACAGACAGACCAGACGTAGGCCTGAGCCCTGTGAGCACTGCCCCCAGGCTACTGGGAGGAAGCTCCGCTGTCACCCACCCTCTGCCACCTAGCAGGGGCTCCTTAAAAGCCGGGTGACTTGGGCTGGAGTTGAGGCTCAGTGACAAAGCACTTGCGTAGCACGTGCGAGGCCCTGGGTTCAATTCTCAGCACCACAAATAAATAAATAAAATAAAGGTCCATTAACAACTTCAAAAAAATAGAAATTTATTAAAAAAAAAAAAAAAAAAAAAGGCTGACAACAGACTTGGAAGGGGACAGGAGACCCCAAGTAGCCAGGCTGCCAGCTCCACTGTGACAGGCAAGGTCCCACCTTCCCAGAGGCATCAGTAGCCCAGTCACAGTCCGGTTTCTAGGAACCAGTCCTGTTCACACCCCGCACCTACCTAGCAGCCCCCCTAAAATGAAGCCATAAATCGATCTGGAAGGAAGATGGAAGATGGCCAGACAGCGAGGCGGACACAACTGAGGACAGGGTCAGTTTAGGACAGGCTTCCACCGTGCCAGACATGAACAGCCTCAGATGAGCAAAGACCCACAGACCAGTGAGAGGAGGGGCGGGTGGCCCCCCGGGGGGGGGGGACACTGGACGTAGGCATTTGTGATCTGAACATCTCACTAATGCACATGGCCGCCTACCTGACCCCAGAATATCTGTTAATGGCTTGAATTGGTCTCAAATAGAGCTGTTTGTCCCAAAGGCTTATTTTGGGAAACAAAGGACACCACCCCTCCCCCCAACCCCTGCGGGGGGAAGTCCCCAGTCCAGACCCCACCAGCAGGTGACAGCAGATGGCCTCTAGCCTGTTGGGGGTGGGCAGGGTTCATTTCCCAGGGAGAGAGGAAAGGAAGGAGTGGGAGGGAAGGGGGAGAGCAAAAGGTAGAAACTCAGCTGTGCCCGTGGGTGGGCCTCGTGGGTGGGCCTCCTTCAGTGACCTGGAAGGGCGTGCCCTGGGAGGTGTGCCACCTGGCCTGCCCCCCACTCCGCTGCAGCCAGGGGCTGGCAGAGCCCCCCACCGGGCCTCACGGGGTGGGGTGGGGGTGAGTGGCCTCAGCAGGTGGGGAACGCTCCTGGACACCCCGCTTCCTTTATACTTCCAATTACCGGGTTCGGAAGAGGTGGGCCTCATGTCAAGATGGGGACCTGGGAGGGCTATGCCAACATGCCACCTCCAGCCTCCAAAGGCACCTTGACCCAGGGCTGTGGCTTGGACCCAGCCGTGACCCCCCCAAAAGTCTCCTCCTGAGCCCTGAAACACTAGTTTGTACTGAATTCAATGCACACTGGATGGGGATGACGTCATCTCGGAGCCACCTGCCCTCTGAGCGGGTGATGGGGATCCGGGCGCAAACAGCGGATACGTGGGCGGGTTTCCCAGGCTGCCCCCAGCAGGGCGGGTCCACTACCCCATCTACAGGGGATGGACGCTTCGGGCTGAGGGGTTCACCCCAGGTCACCTGCCGAGTGGCTGCACTGGGAAGGTCCCACTCCTAAGCCACCTTCTCAGCCCCCGAGGCTCCTCTGCCCAGGCTCCCCGCAACCTCCAGCAAACTCCCACCCACAAGGGCACAGAAGCAGCTCCAGGCCCGTCCTTTCCGCTGCCTGGGTTTCAGACACAATCCCAGAGCCACAAGGTGCTCACCCATCCGGGTTCCCAGGACTGATCCACTGCTCCAGGGCCCTAGGGCCCCTCGCCTCCCAAACTTCACGCAGGCAGGTGGGCACCCTCGGGAGGCTGTGCCAAGCAGAGGGAGCTGGCTCCAGAGGGGCACATGGAGGATCCCGACAGCACCCAGGGCTCCGGTGCCCGGGCTCTGGGCCTCTCCCTGACTCTGACCTGGAGGTGAGGCACTGCGAGGGCCACGTGGAACCACCCGCGAGTCAGACTCAAGGCCAGGAGCTACTTTTCAACACAGAAAAACCCCTGCACTCAACAAGGAGATGACTCCAAGCAAGTCAGCTGCAGCGCATGGCTGAGAGCTGGAGGGGAGGCTGCTGGGGACAGAGAGAGGACCATCCATCCTCAGGAATGCCCGGGCACGGCTGGCGTCTCACTGGTCACACGTGTACTCTGTATGAGAAAGGAAAGGCACGGAAGAAAAATCTGGAAGGAAACTATGAGTGGTTCTCTTCCAAAGAGGCAATCAATGGGGTGGTTGGCCGGAGGCAGAACAGCAATTAGCTTTTTTTGGGGGTACTGGGGTTTGAACCCAGGGGCACTGGACCACTGAGACACATCCCCAGCCCTATTTGGTATTTTATTTAGAGACAGGGTCTCACTGAGTTGCTTAGGGCCTCTCTTTTGCCGAGGCTGGCTTTGAACTCGAGATCCTCCTGCCTCAGCCTCCTCCACTACTGGGATCACAGTTGTACACCACCGCACCAGCATCGATGAGCTTTATGGATAATTCTGAACGTCAGGCGGAGCATGCAGCTGCGTTCACGATTAAACCTTAGTGCCATCCCTTGTACCACCCCGCAGCATGGATCTGTCGGCTCTCTGTGGGATCCTGGCCGCTTCACCTCTCTGATCTGCCCACTGGCTCCACAGCTCTCAGGAGCAACTACATGACCCAGCTCAGGGCAGCGGCAGGGGCTGGCTATTCTCAAACCCCGAGGCCCCTGGGAATTTCAGGGCACCATGCAGGTGAGCGGAGGGCAGCGGCTCTCAGATCTCCAATTGCCTCGCCCACACCCACCGAGTGACCAAAGGAACTTGCAGAGAGGCAGATGTGCCCGACTGGGACTGGAGGACAACGCCCACGGCCACGCCCACGGCCACACCGCCACAGAAGTTTCCGTTTCCTTTCTGCCAGGCACACCACCGAGAGGGCGCTGGCTCACTGTCCGCTCCTCCTATCAGGGAAAGCAAACTCCACTCCTAGGCTGGGCAGACCCAGACCCGAGGCTTAGTGGGAACCACTAGTTTGGCCAGGGACACCAGGACAGCTGGACCCCTGGCTTCTGGTTCCGAACAGCTCAGTCCAGCTCAGTCCTGTGACTTGGGACAGACTCCCTGCCTAGCCCTGCCGGGTGCCTCATCCTTCCTGTGTCCAAACAAGAGTCGGCCAGATGGTATTCTATGTCCTTCCTGCTCAGTCCTCCACAAAACGGTCCAGTGGCCTGGGGTGTCTCTGGGGGAGAGCTCTTACCTCCCTCTGAGCTGGAGCAGAAGTGTAACAGATTAGTGATTACCTTGGCTCAGTTTGAAATGACCCCCCAAAAGGGGAACTCTGCCCTTCTACCCCATCAGAGAGGGACAGAAGGCCAGGACACCACCTGGGTCTGTAGCTTTAAGTTTCAGGAGCAGGTATTTAAAGAAAGTTAAGAAAGGGTGGGTGGTAGAGTGAAGACGGACCCCCAGGCACTGGTCCTGGAGAGGCGGATGCTGGCCTTCGTTCTCTTTTTTTTTTTTTTTGGAACCAGGGGTTGAACTCAGGGGCACCCCACCACTGAGCCACATCCCCAGCCCTATTTTGTATTTTATTTAGAGACAGGGTCTCACTGAGTTGCTTAGGGCCTCGCTAAGTTGCTGAGGCTGGCTTTGAACTCGCGATCCTCCTGACTCAGCCTCCCAAGTCACTTGGATTATAGGCGTGCGCCACCGTGCCCGGCTCGTTCTTCTAGAAGGTTTCTGGGTCTCACCCTAGTCCTCCTCTATACCTTCGCTCTGCCTCCCACAGCCCAGAGGGCCTGGGGGACCTGCTCACACCTGCTTAGCCAGAGTCACTTCACCCTTGCCCCCTTGTGCTCCCCATCCCTGCTGTCCCAGCGCCCTGGTCAGCAGACCTCAGCAGGTTCTTAGCCGGAGGCCCATTGAATGTTTACCTGGCCATCTGCCCAGGCAGCGGGATCCTGCCCCACCCCGCAGAACAAGGACCCAGCGAGAGCAGGAGGGGACCGGGCAGAAGGCCATCAGACAGTTGTCTGCAAAGCATGGAAACCGAGGGAGGAGACCAAACGTGCCAGCTCACAGGGCAGCCGCTCCTGCCTGGGGACCCTGGATGGAACATACCAGGCCTCAGGCTCCTCTTCTGTTGAAGAGCAGGAGGGTGGTGGCCACTGGCAGACACAGGCCTGAGAAGGAGCCGAGATGTTGCATCAAGTGTCCTAGGACAGTGAGGTCACACTGATGGTGAGGACCTCAATGCAGCCTCAAGCCATCTTCACGATGCATGGCCTGGAAGGGGGCACTTTGACTCTCCTCCAAAACCAGCAGCTGGCTTTGCCCTCAAGATAGGGCCTCATATGTGGATAAAAAAAACTGTGGTACATATACACAATGGAATATTACTCAGCCTTAAAGAAGAATGAAATTATGGCATTTGCAGGTAAGTGGATGGAACTGGAGAATATTACACAAAGCAAAATAAGCCAATCCCAAAAAACCTAAGGCAAACATTTTCTCTGATATGTGGATCCTAATTCACAATGGGGGAATAGGGAGGAAAAGAGGTATTTTGGACTAGACAGAGGGGAGTGAAGAGAGTGGTGGAGGCATGGGGGTAGAAAGAAGAGTAGAATGAATGGGACATTATTACCCTACATGCATACATGATTACACGAGCCATGTAACGCTACATCACGTTATACTCCATTTATGTATGATGTATCAAAATGCATTCTACTGTCATGGATAACTAATTAGAACAAACAAAAATATATATATATTATATAAAGATAAAGCCTTGGAGCCCCAGCTTCACATGCACACATTGAATGTCGCCTATTTTTGCAGTACCAGTACCAGGGGTCGAACCTAGGTGTTGTTATAAATACAACTGAACTACATCCCAGTCCTTTCAAATCTATTTTTTTTTTTTAATTTTTTTTTTTAGTTGTAGATGGACACAATACCTTTATTTGATTTTTTTATGTGGTGCTGAGGATCAAATCCAGTGCCTCACGCTTGAGGCAAGCCCTCTACCACTGTGCCTCAACCCAGCCCTCAAATCTATTTTATTTTACATTTTGGTACTGGGAAACGAACCCAGGGGCACTTCTCTCTGAGCCATGTCCCCAGCCCTGTTTATTTTTTTCCCATTTTTGTAATGGTGCATTATAGTTGTACCTAACAATGGGCAGGGCTCAAAGGCACAGGCATGTAATCCCAGCAATTTGGGAGGCTAGGGCAGGAGGATCACAAGTTCAAAGGCACTAGGAACTTAGTGAGACCTTGTCTCTAAATAAAAATAAAAAGGGCTGGGAGTGTCGCTCAGCGGTTAAGCAGCCTGGATTCAATCCCCAAAACCAAAAACATAACAGTGGGCTCCCCGGTTGCCGTTCACACATGCACACGACACGCAATGTCATCCCGGCTATTTCCCCTCTCCCTGCCCGCCTTCCCCCCAGCCCCCTTCCTGCACTCCACGGATTGCCTTGGGGTTTTCATGAGATCCCCACCTTTCTTTTGCCTTTCCTTCTGACTTCCGCCTAGGGGAGAAAACTACAACTCTTGACCTTCTGAGTTTGGCTTATGTTGTTTAACGCAATATTCAATTTTCATTTTTCTACAAATGACCTAAGTTCATTCTTCCTTGTGGCTGTAAAACTCTGATGTGTGTACATACCACATTTCCTTTATCCATTCATCCACGATGGACCCCAGGCTGGTCCCACAGTCTGGCCATGGTGAATCGTGCCGCTATAAGCGTGGGTGTGCGTGTTCACTGCAGCATGCGGACTGCTGACTCTTTAGGATAAACACGGAAGAGCAGTGCAGCCCAGCCCTTTTTTATTTTGAGACAAGTTCTCACTAAGTCACTGAGACTGGCCTCCAACTTGCAATCCTCCTGCCTCAGCCTCAGCCTCTGGAGTAGCTGGGATTACAAGCTCGCACGACCGCCCAGCAGCAAATGTCTTCTTTTGTAGGGAAAAAAATCATTCTGCATTCTTGATCTGAATATTCCAATCACAGGGCCCCTCTGCCAATACCGCGTGAGCTGGGTCCTCCCTGTACTCCTCTCTGTCTGGGTGACTAGGCGCCAAGTTTTCTCTCATCCCCAGAAAAACAGGTTTGCTCTGCAGTGCCTGGCGGGTGTTTTGTATTGTCACATCCTAATATTGACACTAGGAAAATCAGCTGCCCTCTCCTCTCTGTGCCCGCCCTGTGCCCTGGCCACCTCGCCTGCCCCTCTCCTGCCTGCCCAGGCCAACCAGGAACTTGTATCGTGGGTTCGTCTGCCCACGGTCTGAATTTCTCCCCACCCAGCTCCAACCAGCCAGCGGCAGGACAAAGGAGGGGAGAGGAAGCAGCCACTCATGTCCAGGCCAAATCCACTGCTGGCTTCCTGGTGGTCACTGACACAGAACCCGAGCGCCAGTGAGAACTTCCTCAAAATCACTCAGAATTGTTCTGGCCAGAGAGGAAAACGGTTGGAATCTCATGGGATCCACTGAGTCTGCTGCAGGGGAAGCAAGAAGTCATTAACTGTCCACAAACTTCATAGTTCACCAAAAACAGGATGCTCTCCAGTGAGAGGGGAAATACCGCTGGTGGCAGCGGGTCAGCTTCAAGTGTCACCGGCACACTGGGCCCTCCCAACTACCCCTGCCACTTACTGCCGGAAGGTGATCGGAAGTGGAGAGGTGGATGGTAGGGACGGCTCTGGCCTCTTTGGCAGCCACATTTGGCCCACTAACCCAACAGGACTGAGTCGATGGCTAGTGCACGTGGCCCTGGCCTCTCTAGGACCCATCCCAAGTGTCCAGGCGGCGACAGGCATCAGGAACATGCCATGCGATGCTCGTCCCCCAAGCACCCATGGTGTTACCAGCACATAAAATGCACGAGGGCATCTGGGTCTGTGTCCTCACATAGTAAACCCTGAGATCGCACAGGTCAGGGAGGACTGCCCAGGAGGCAGTCACCGAGCACAGGGCGAGGACCCAGGCACACACAGGGACCGGGCTCCCTGTGTCACTCCAGTGACCTGTTTTCATTCCACCCCACAGAGGCCTCCTGGGATCGACTACGGCTGGGGGAGTAGCTCGGTGGTCCAGCACTTGCCTGGCCCACACGAGGCCCTGGGTGCAATCCCGGTGCTGAGGGAGGATTCCTAATCAACAAGAAAATATCTTAGAGGCTGGGAATATAGCTCAGTTGGTAGAGTCCCTGCCTTGCAAGCACAGGCCCAAGGCCCTGGGTTCAATCCCTGGCACCACAAAAAAAGAAAGAAAGAAAGAAAGAAAGAAAGAAAGAAAGAAAGAAAGAAAGAAAGAAAATATCTTAGAAATCTGGTTAAATGGGTTGTCACCAGGAAAGGACATTCCGGATGTTCAGGTACACGCTCAGAGCCTGGGCACTGCTTTGTGAGACGTCTTCGGCCAGCTCAAGTAGGAAATAAAGGAAGTAGCTCTGACCCATTGAGGTCCTGCATCATTAGCAACTGAAAACTGAAAGGCAGATGGGGACCCCCAATCCTGGAGAACCAAGGGGGAGAGATAGGACAGGAGCAGCAGGGCCTGGAGGAAGGGGCCTGGCAGAGGGCTCATCTGCCTGTCCTCATGGGCCTGGGGAGGGGGCCCAGCTGTCTCAGGTGACTCTTGAGGAACACTTGCAAAACAGCCAGTAACACCACCACCGTGCCACTCCGGAGAATCAGGGCCATGCTCCCAATTAAGTGCAAACAAAGATACTAACTGCAGAAGCCACCAGCAGCCACCCACAGCTGGGCAAGAGTATCCAGGACCCATTTTACAGAACCAACAAACAGGCTCACAGAGGCGGACAGCCTGTCCAAGGCTACCTAACCGGGAAGTGGCCGCATGGAGACGTTTGGCTTGTTCTCTGGGTTTGAGCTGGACAGCCCACGCCCCAGTGCCTCCCCGGACTTGAGCCTCGGTTTCTCCAGCTGTGACCTGAGGCCTGCTCTGCGGAGTTTAAGCATATGGCCCTCAGCCCAGAGTCGGTGTCAACCATCCCTTCCGGGGAGCTACACGTCCCTGACCAGAGTTGGAACAATGTTGCAGAATCAGCAGCAGCAACAGCAACAAAGTCCCGCCGCAGGGGGTGGCTCCTCCTAGCGCCAAACGCAGCAGCAACGAACCGTTTACAAAGCGTTCCGCATCCCTGAGGCCAGAGGTCTGAAGCCCTGGCGCGGGTTCAGCCGGGTCGCCAGAGGGGCGGCGAGGCCTCAAGCTCCGGCGCCGCGGCGGCTCGGGATCCACCGTACGCGGCTCGCGCCCTGCCGGGTGGGGCCAACAAGGCCCACTGGGCGCTGCGCAGGTGGCGGCCGGGGACAGCGCCCGGCTCCGCGTGCAAGTTCCTGTTCCGGACTTTCCCCAGCCCTTCCTCAGGTGCGCGGGGCCCAGGATCCCGATGGGGACAGGTGCCATACGCCATCTTCCCTTTTAGTGGACACACAGCTGTCTCTTTTGGGCCCTGGGCTGGCGGTGCCCCGCTGAGCTCAGGACCCGGTCTGCACTATAGCGCAGGTCGGGGCCCGGAGCCCAGAGGCCGCGCAGGAGGGCGGCGCGAGGGTGATGGGCTTCGGGCCTTCTGGGCGGGGCGCAGAGGAGCCACCCATTGCACCCATGCCCAGGCCGAAGCCCGCGGGGACCGCGGGTGGCAGGACGCCGGGTGGGGATCTGGAGCTCCCAGCAGACAGGGGACTTTGGGAGCCGAGGTCTTCAGACGTCCCGGCTCAAATGACTCTCGGGACTTGGGACGGGGAGGAACTTGGGTCCGGTCCCCAACCCTGAAGCCGTGCGCCCTGGACCGCGGACTGTGCGCTCACCTGCCGGGCTCGGGTTGGGCTGAGCGGCGGGCTGCCGCGGGGCTCTGGGCTGCGGCTCACCTCGCGACGGCGGCGGCGGGGACGGCTGTGGCTGTGTGCGGCCGGGCGGCTGCCGCTGTCTGTCGCGCGGGACCTGATAGGCGCGCCCGCCTGACCCCGCCCCGCCCCGCCCGGGAGCAGCCGCGCCCGCCCCGGAGTCGGCATCGGACTCTGCTGAGCGGCTGCGGACCCGCTGCGAGTGCTCCAGCCCGCCTGCCCACGCGCCCTGTCCCCTGCCGATCTGCCAGCGCGCTGTGCCGGTGCGCTGGTGCTCTGCGCCCGGCCCCGGCCGCTCGCCGTGCGCGCTCGGGAGCATTTGTGGAGGGTCCGCCGGCCCGGACCGGGTGGAGTCCAAACTCTAGCGCGCCTGGCGCTCAGGACTCCATCGTCCCAGGCTTTTGTTGTTGTTTGCTTGTTATTTTATTCAGAGACAGGGTCTCGCGGAGTTGCTTAGGGCCCTCGGAGGGCGCCATCCCGCCTCGGCCTCCCCAGCCCAGGGGGTTACAGGCGTGGCCCCCGCGCCCGGCTAGCCCTGGGCTTTTTCTGCGGGTTCTTTCGCGACCAGTGCTTTACGCCCGTTTCGCGAAGGTCAAAACTGCACCCCGCCCCTCAGAAGCAGCCTCCAGTGCACCAGCCGGCAGCCGGGGCGCTCCCGCTCCTCGCGCGCCCGCCGCGGGCTCCCAGCTGCGCAGCCCTCCCACCCCGCCCTCTGCGGAGCCGGGCCAGCGCGCCCAGCCGGGGGCTTCAGGGTCGGGGGCTGGGGAGGGCAGGGGCAGAGACCCCCGTGGAGACCCCGGAGGGAGGAGAAATGCAGAACTCCAGGGCGGGGGAGGGGCGGCGGCGGGGGTGGGGCTCTCAGATCCCAAACCCGGACCAGGGGGGGTTGGATGTGGAGGAAGGCTGGGGAGGGGGTGAGCGCGAATAACAAAGTCACCACCCGGAGAAGATCAATGTCAACAGGGCTTGTTTATCCGGTCCGATGCTGCCCAGGCCCAGGAGGGAGGGACGGCAGGGGTTCCCCTCCCCCTCTGCTTTGCTGCTCTTGCTTCCCATCACTGGGGAGAGGTCAGTGATGCCTACTTCTGCCTCAGTGTTCTCATCTGCGAAATGGTCCTGCAGGGACATGGGGGGAAATTTACTAAACTCTGGCCTTGCTTTCCCTTGTACATTATTTGTGATTTTTGCAATAAACATGTATTATTTTTCTGGTTAATAAACCAATACTAATTCTACTTAATTTTTCTCCCTTTTTTTTTTTTTTTTTTTGGTACTAGGGATTGAACTCAGGGGTGCTTAACTACTGAGCCACATCCCCAGCCCTTTTTATGTTTTGTTTTGAAGCAAGGTCTCACGAAGTTGCTTAGGGCCTCCTCGCTAAATTGATGAGGCTGGCTCTGAACTTGGGATCCTCCTGCCTCAGCCTCCTGAGCTGCTTTGATTACAGGGGTAGTCCACAAGACCTGGCTCCCCCCACCCCTTTTTAAAACAGACATTATTTTGAGTGGAAGAAGCCAGATACAGAGAAAATATACTGTAATCCATTTGTATGAACTTCAAAATCAGGCAAAAGTGGTTGAAGGGGTAAAAACAGTGGGGAAGGGCATTGGCTGGGAGGGGCAGGGGACATTCTGGTGGAGCCAGGGTACACATGTGTATAAACATGCATTGATCTGAACACTTATCCATGTACTTTTTGATGCATCAATTAAAACTCAATACTAAAGAAAGCAAAGAAGCCGGGCACGGTGGCCACGCCTGTAATCCAAGCGACTTGGGAGGCTGAGTCAGGAGGATCGAGAGTTCAAAGCCAGCCTCAGCAACTTAGTGAGGCCCTAAGCAACTCAGTGAGACCCTGTCTCTAAATAAAATACAAAATAGAGCTGGGGATGTGGCTCAGTGGCCAAGTGTCCCTGAGTTCAATCCCTGGTTCAAAAACAAAAAAACAAACAAAAAAAGAAAGCAAAGAAACCAACTAAAGCACAATGGATCCAACTCAAAACAGCCAAGGGTGAGGATTTTAACCAAGATCCAGATTCACAGCGCCTGGGGTGCTTGCAGGCCCAGTCCGTGGAGGGACAGGCACCTTTGCTGGTGACGAATAGTGTCCTAACTGAGACCAAGCCCAGTGCATTGCCGAGCAGATTTCGGGGCCCACCCACCAGGGCTCAGCTCAGTGCCACAGCAGGTTCACACCAACATGTGTCAGGCTGAAAACCAAATGGCTGGTGAACCTCAAATAACCTAATCTGGCAAGGCCTGTGGGGATGGAGAGCAGCCTCCTGCCAGACAGTTCCAGGAATCCAGGGTCAGCTGATAGCAGGTCCTGCAGCATTGCCCGGGCCTTGAACAGCAGGCTGTGGATGTCCCAGCAGAGGCTACCGCTGTGGCCTACAGGAGTAGGCTTAAGACCCCAGGTTACCCAGGTTATCGCTGATGAGGGCTGGTGGCAAGCACCAGGCCACATGGTGCGGCAGGAAGGAGCCCAGTCCTGCAGAATGTCCTCCAGCCCAGAAATAACAGCCCTGACAGCTGAGCTTATGAGGGCAACTGCAGATTTGCTCAGAACAATGACAGCCCAGAAGCTCCCAGGCTCAGCCCCAGCAGGTCACAGGCCTGGGCGGGCCACACCCTGGGCACCTGGGGAAGCAGTGCCTGCCCTGGCCAGGCTATCCCTGGGTTCTCAGCCCTGAGGAAGCAGAGCCTGCGTGCACTTCTGCTCTTCTGCACCCCAAGCAGAGGACCCCAAAGCTATCTGTAAAGCTCGCAAAGGCGGCAGGTGGCCAAAGGAGTAAGCTCTCACCAGGCGAGTTCACCAGAGTCAGACAGAAGCAGTGGCTTGAGGTCTATTAGAGTCTGTGTCCCAGATGAAATCTCCAGTCCCCCGGGGTGAAGGTCAGGTCGGGTTGGGAGAGCCAGGAGAAATCACCCGTGGCTTTGGCTGCTCAGGGTTTTTATGCAGGGGAAGGGGTCAGGGGTGAAGGGTTATGGAAAATAATATTCCTATAAAATAACTCCCCAAGAAAAATGAAGGGACGATGTGGCTAGAGAAACGGGAAAGGAGACTGATCAACCATTAAACCTCTCCCAGTGCATTCCTGATAACAATGGGCCCTGGGGAAAAGGGTGGATATGGAATGCTAGGCCCTAAACCTTGACCTTCCCAAGGTCAACCTAATCCTGAATGACTGAATGACATTGGGCAAGATTTGAACACTCATCCTTCAGCATCTAATTTTAACCTGTACAGCTGGCCCCTGAGGCTCAAAACTGCAGGGACACAATGATTACATCCTCCTCCTCCTACCCTATAAAATCAGGATCCCCCTGGAACTGACGGCCATTTTTCCATCCGGAAAGTGGACCCGAATGACCACCGACTCTGCAAAGGAATAAAGGCTTCTCTGAATCCGTCGAGGTCTGCCTCCCATTTTTTCCTTTTTGCGCTTACAATGGGTCCTGCCCAGAAAAAGGTGGACCCAAGGTGGACGTCAGGGTCAGCAGGTCTGCCTC
>JAJEJO010004436.1:233837-248738 GCA_020662805.1 Glaucomys volans
GGACGTGGGACACATCAAGTTCATCCATGTGGACCGTGGACGTGGGATGCATCAAGTTCATCCATGTGAACCCAGGAGGGGGAACACATGAAGATCGTGGTGCGGTACCTTCCACCCGACGTTTGCTTTTCTGTTTCAGGAGAAAGTGATAATGAGGCAATCTGATACCAGTTTTTAATTTACTCTTCTAAGGAAAAGGACTTAGTGTTACTTAGGGTAGGGAAGGAGTCAGCCTGGTCTTCTACGTGGTGATGACTGGCCAGTTGGTTCATTTATCTGTTCTACAGGAAATTTCTGAGCCCCCTCACTGTGCCTGGCACTGTCTGGGTGCTGATGGGCAGAGGTGACGGGAGTCTGACAGGGCAGGGACTGTAAGCCAAAGTCACCATGGATATGGAGTCATGGGGGACGGAGGTGATGTAGCCCTGACTCCACTTTTTACTCTCGGAGCCTCCCAGTGTGTATTTTCTGATGCTATAACAAAATACCCGAGACCAGATAATGTATAAAAAATGGGGTGTCCCAGTGGTAGAGCATGTGCTTAGCATGCACAGGGCCCTGGGTTCCATCCCCAATACCAAAAAAACCGTTGATTTGGCTCCGGTTTCTAGATCAGGGTCAGGTGACCACATCTGGCAAGGGCTCTGTGCCACCTCATGGCAGAGGTGGCAGAGGGCTTCAGGGTGAGTCAGAGCAAGCGTGCTAGCTCAGGTCTCTTCTTACAAAGCCAACAATGCCATCGTGGGTAGTGCACTCTCGTGACCTCATGTGTTCCTTGTTATCTCCAAGACCCCACCTCCAAATCTCATATGAATTTGGGGGTTAGGTTCCAAATGCAAACATTTTTTTTTTTTTTTTTTGGTGCCTGGGATTGAACTCAGAGGCGCTTATCCACAGAGCCACATCCCCAGCCCTTTTTATGTTTTATTTTCACATGGGGTATTGCTAAGTTGCTTAGGGCCTTGCTAAGTTGCTGAGGCTGACTTTGAACTTGCGGTCCTCCTGCCTCAGCCTCCCGATCTGCTGGGATGACAGGATCTGCCACTGCACCTGGCCAAATGCAAACTCTTCAGGGACACCTGCTGGCCACAGCAGGTCCCCTTTCCTCCTGTGTGGGGAGGAGTCTGCCTTTTGGCCCCTGCAGGCCCTGATAGTATAAATAGAGAAGAATGCATCTGACTTCAGTGAGAGGCCAGCTGGAGCCAGCAGGTAGTCACCCAGCAAGCTTTACCCCTGGAGGAAGGAAGACAGCAGCGCTCCGGTGCACACTCAGTGAAGGGTTTTGCTTCATTCATGAGTTTCTCGATGTCTCTTGGTTCTGTCCCCTGTGCCTGTACATGTCACCTGCATATAAGCTTCACTTTAGGTAAAACCAGAGGCCAGAGTCGGTGCAACTGAAAAGAACTCGGGTGACCCCGTGGCTCCAGCAGGATTTATGGAAGGTGCGGCCTGCCTCCTTCCCAGCAGAGACTGTCCCCCCATTCCCAGGAGGAGCACCTGGGGCTGAGGAAGCACTGGCCCCTAGGCTCCACTTCCTGTTCAGCCAAGTGGGGGTGGGAATGTGTGCCACGTGTCCCTTGCTGGGTCTGGGGACTGTACACCTGAGTGTTCTGTCGTTGCCAGGCTGCGTATTCAGCACTGTCATCCCAGGTGTGAGGCTGTGACGAGCACAGGTGTCCACGAGGCTTTGCTTTTGTGCGGGAATCTAACCTAGGGGCACTTTGCCATTGAGCTTTGTTCCCAGCCCCCTTTTTATTCTTTGAGACAGGCTCTTACTAAATTGCTGAGGCTGGCCTCCAGCTTGGATGCTCCTGTCTCAGCCTCGTGAGCTGCTGGGATTCCAGGCGTGCACCTCCATGCATGGCCGCCCTGTGAGCTGTGGCGGTGGTGATGGCCTCGGTGTGGGAGAGCTGGGAGTGGGGCTCACCTGGACTCCCACTCCCACGGTTAGAGCGCAGAGGCAGCACGATCTGCCAGGGAGCCAGAGCTGTGGGGCGGTCTTCAAGTGGTGAACTGTTGGATTCCCTTGGCCTCTGGTGTTGACGTGTCCCTGAGGCTTGGGGACTTGCTCAGTCCGGGGCCCGAGTCCACAGCAGGCACGCGGGCAGCTCTTGTGGCACTTCTGCCATCTGCAGAGCAGACGCCGATGCTCCTCGTGTGTGGTGGCCAAACGCCAGCGGTAGCTGTCCACCTGGCCCCTGGCCTGCAGAGCGCAGTGAGACTGGCCGTCCACATCACCTTGCTGAAGGCCAAGTCTGTGGAGGGCAGCAGCGGCCGTGTGGAAAGGGCAGGATCGTCCTGGGGTCAAGTCAGGCCACCGTGACTCCTCGGGTCTGGTTCCTGCATAGGCTCTGAACCTGACCTTTAGCTTCCTGCTCGGTGGAGTGAGGAGGGCAACACTTGTGGTGCTGGGGTGTGTGTGTTTGTGGGCTGGGGACTGAGCCAGGGCCTTGAGCATGGTAGGCAAGCGTTCTACCCCTGAGCTACATCCCTGGCCCTTTCTATTTTTGTTTTCAAGACAGGGTCTTGTTAAGTTGCTGAGGCTGGCCTCGAACTTGTGATCCTTCTGCCTCAGCCTCCCGAGTTGCTGGAATTATAGGCGTGTGCAACTGTACCTCACCGATATTGAATATTTCATGAGTGCTTTCTGCGTGCCAGGTATTGTTCTTGGTGCTTTCTGTATGTTCAATCACTGGGCCCTTGCCGTAGCCCCAGGACGTGGGTAGATACTGTTCTCATCCTATTTTACAAATGAGAAATAGAAGCTCAGAGAGGTTCAGTCACATGCTCAGGGTCCCACAGTTAGTGAGTGGTGGGGCAGGGCCCCACCCCAGCTGCACAGCCCGTACTCCACCGCAGTCCCCCTCCCTGATGCCATCTGCCTGGCAGAGGATGGGCAGGCAGACATTGTGTTAGTGCCACCTTTTACCTGCCCATCACATGCCTGGAGTGGAGCCGGTGTGGTTCACAAAGGCCCTGGCGGCTCCTGGAGGCCCGGGCTGGCCCTGCTCTGTGCGCTTCCCCTTCAGATGACACTAGCGGAGGTGGACTGGACCGGCTTCTCTGCCCGGAGCTGGGTGGGGCCTGGCATCCTGTGCTGCATGAGCGTTTGAAAATCAGTTTTTGAAGGAGGAAAACGA
Source organism: Glaucomys volans (assembly GCA_020662805.1). Taxonomy (NCBI): domain Eukaryota; kingdom Metazoa; phylum Chordata; class Mammalia; order Rodentia; family Sciuridae; genus Glaucomys; species Glaucomys volans. Next base: position 236,978 of record JAJEJO010004436.1, read on the forward strand.
GGCCTAGGGCAGTCAGAGGCCTCGAGCAGTCAGGAACTGGGTCCAGCCGCCCGCCCGTGAGATGGACAGGCCTGGGCTGGGGCCAGTCAGTCTGTGTGAACTGAGGACCCACCGTCTGCCAGGCACAGAGTGGGTGAGGAAAGGCAGCTCCCGACCTGCAGCGGGACAGCGGGTCAGACCCACAGGGTGCTGGCAGCAGGAGCGCCCGGCGTGGGGGGAGCTGCGGAGGAAGCGACTCTGCTGCGGAGGCAGAGGGGAGGGCTGCGGCTGGGCGAGAGTGGCAGAGGAGCCCGTGTGGCCACTGCGATCCCAGCTGAGGTGCAGGGTGGGGGCTGAAGTTCAAGGCCAGCCTCAGAGCTTAGCAAGATGCTGTGTCAAATGAAAAAGGGCTGGGGTTGTAGCTCAGTGGTAACTAGGTTCAATCCCCAGTAACCCCCCAAAAGAAAAAACCTTAAAAAACCTAAAATCACAATCAAGAGATCAGCGTGGCAAGGACAGAGAGGGTGAAGGACAGGTGGCACAGCTGGACCCGCGAAGCTGTGAGGCCAGGGGTCTGTGTCAAGTACCCTGGAGCCACTGGGGTTATTCACTGGACGTGGTGTGGTCAGATAGGCACTGCATGTCCTCTGTGGTTGTCAAGGTGATGGGGGTGATGGGGGGGTGGGGGCAGGGGCTCAGGGGAAAGGCGTTGCGGGGGGGGTCAGCTGGCAGGACCCTCCTCAGGACGGCCTCCCTGCCACCTGAGTAGGCCATCCTGCTCCAGCCCTCGTCGCCCCTGTGCCCCTGCTTTTGGGTCTTACTTGGTCAAGGCTGGGTGTCATTGTGATGGTTTCCTTGCCTCCTTTACCGCCCGCCAGGCCAGGGCTTCCCGGCCTCTCGTTGCTGGCAGTGGGTGCTGGAGGATTCGTTGGGCAGCTCTGTTGAGAGCAGCGTCCCTCGCCTCTCACCCTGGATGCTAGAAGCATCCCTTCCCCAAGTTGTGACAGCCAGAAGGTCCCTGGACATTGCCTGGGGCCTGGAATCGCGCTTGGCTGGAAGCCACTGGTGGGCGAGAGGAGCTGGGGGCGGGGCGGAAGCTGGTCTGGCTGGTCATAACTCGGTCTCTTCCAGGATTATGGCAGGAAAAGTGAAGTGGGTCACTGATATTGAAAAGTCGGTGCTGATCAATAACTTCGAGAAGAGGGGATGGGTCCAAGTGACAGAGAACGAGGACTGGAACTTTTACTGGTGAGTGGAGGGGGCTGGGTTCCTCTCTGGGGCTCGCTTCTGAGCATGGCCACCTCCGCACGGGGACAGCAGGGCCGGTGCAGACCAGATGGCGTTTCCCGGAGGTGGCTTCGTGGTTCCCGCTGTTCTTCCCCAGGGGCTTCCTGAGCATGTGGGCATGGCTCCCTCCTGCCCCGCTCACCCCACCTGGGCGGTCGTGCTTCTTAGGCCCAAGGCGTTCAGCCGGAGCACGTGGGATTAACGCTGGGGAGGTTTGGGCGAGGAGGAGCCCAGCCTCCGCCTCCTGCCCGTGTTGTCCACAGCTGGGGCCAGGACGGTGCCCTGGAGTGGGTGTGGTTCCTTCCCTGGCTTCCCTCTTGTAGTGTGGAGGGTGTGAGTTCAAGGCCAGCATGGGCAACTTAGCAAGACCATATGTCACAATTTACAAAACGAGTAGGTGGCTCCATGGAGGGGCCTGGGCTTCCATCCCCAGCACCAGAGTGATCATTAAACGTGAGGGATTGGTTTCTGTTCCTACCATTGCCCCTTCCTCTGCGATCGTTCCAAGAATACGATGTGCTAACTCGGTCCTCACGTAGCCCCTGTGATTTCTTTTCTTCTTTTTGGTATTGGGAATTGAACCCCTGAGTCTCCCCGGGGTCCGTCCTGCACTTGTTGGCAGTATTATCTCTGAGCAGTGAACATTTATTAGGCTCCTTCCTATCTGGGCAGAATCAAAGCGGCTCCTGCCTCAGTCGGGTCCTGGCCAGTCCCTGGGGTGTGTGGGGTGGCAGCCAGGGTGCTGTGGGGCTGTGGTGAGACCGCCAGCCTCGGTCCCCCTGCCTGTTTCAGGATGAGCGTGCAGACCATCCGGAATGTGTTCAGCGTGGAGACCGGGTACCGGCTCTCCGACGACCAGATTGTCAACCACTTCCCCAACCACTACGAGCTCACCCGCAAGGATCTGATGGTGAAGAACATCAAGAGATACCGGAAGGAGCTGGAGAAGGAGGGGAGCCCCCTGGCAGAGAAGGACGAGAACGGGAAATACCTCTATCTGGGTGTGTACCCCGGCCTCAGCTTGAAGTGGGGAGCAGAGTTTCTCCCTTGGGTGAGAGGCTGAGAGGGGGTGCTGGCTCTGCTGGTGGACATGTTGATGCAGGTTCTGTGGGCGCCTCTGTCCCCTCAGGCGCCCGGTGGGTGGGTGGGGCCAGCGGTGGCTAGAGGGTGTGCTTGGTGCCTCTGCACAGGAGACCCCTGCCTGCCAGGGTGGCCTCACTCCTCTAGCCCCCGGGAGGACGCTGTGTCCCCGTCCCACCTGGTGATGGAGGCAGGCTGCTGGGTGACCACAGTGTCCTCATCTGCTGAGTGGGGTGCCAGCCGCCTTGTTCCCAGGCTGCTGTGGGCAACCATGCAGCAGCCTGTAAAGTCAGGACACACAGAGCCCAGTGAAGGGGACCAGGGGACCGCTGGCCTGCACGGGGCTCCAGCAGCAGATCCTTGTCGCCTGCAGCCCTGGTGGTGGGGACGGGGTCAGCAAGCGCTTGAGGCAGTGGCGCATCTTCCTGTGGCCGGCGCTCACGGCACCGGGCTTCACCTTCCAGACTTCGTTCCAGTGACCTACATGCTGCCCGCTGACTACAACCTGTTCGTGGAGGAGTTCCGGAAGAGCCCGTCCAGCACCTGGATCATGAAGCCCTGCGGCAAAGCCCAGGGCAAGGGCATCTTCCTCATCAACAAGCTCTCGCAGATCAAGAAGTGGTCCCGGGACAGCAAGACGTCCACGTGAGTGCAGGACGCCCCGCCCACGTGTGGGTTCTGGTTTCAGCTGCGAGCCTCCGCAGCCTGGGCCACGAGCTGGGGACGCTCACCTGCTTTCCCAGCTGTGTGTCCTCTGTGGTGTGGCGACCGAGCAGGGCTCTGTGACTGTGTCCACCACAGACTCTCCCTGAGGTGACTTGTCCACAGGCTGGCCTGAGGCCTGTCCAGGTACAGGAGCTAGTCGAGGCTGGAGCTTCCGACCTCGGGGGTTGAATGCAGGACTTCTAGCTGAATATGTTTTGTGTGGAATTTTTCTTGTTTGGTTTGATTGATACTTAGAATTGAACTTGGGGCTGTGCTACCGCTGAGCCTCGTCCCCAGTCCTGTTTATTTTTTATTTAGAGACAGGGTCTCACTGAGTCGCTCAGCTCCTCCCTTTTGCTGAGGCTGGCTTTGAACTCACGATCCTCCTGTCTCAGCCTCCTGAGCCACTGGGGTTGCAGGTGTGTGCCACTGCGCCGGGCTGGACCACAGATTATTTATCCCTCACTTGCTGAAGGATGTCTCAGTTGCTGCCAAGTGTTGGGTAGTTGTGACTAAAGCTGCTGTAAACTGCATGTGCGGGGTTTTGCAGGGCCTTAACTTCGCACTCCTTCGGGCAGACACCCAGGGGTCTGATTGATAGATTTTATGGCAAGAGTGTTTTTAGTTTTTTTTGGAAAGTTCCCAGCTCGCTGGACACGGTGGTGCACACCTGTAATCCTGGACGCTCAGGAGGCTGAGGCAGAAGGATCACAAGATCAAGGCCAGCCTCAGCAATTTAGCAAGACTCTCAAAATAAAAGATAAAAAGGGCTGGAGACGTAGCTCTGTGACAGAGCACCCCTGGTTTCCACCCCAGTGCCAAACACAACCTCCAAACCATCTTCCAAAGCGGCTGTCCCACCGGGCACTCCCAAGTGTGTGTGGTTTTGTCACTCTGTCCTCACGGGCACTTAGTGTGGCAGTGTTCTGGGGCTGACCCTTCTCATAGGTGTTGTTAGCAGCCATTGTTGAACGTGGGCCCTGATGGCCTTTCAGGTGGAATGGCCGCTTGTGTGCTAGTTGCTGCCTTCTGTCTACCTGTGCAGAGAGATCTTCAAGGTCTTCGTCCATTTCTAAATGAGGTGGACATTGTTGTTGAGGTCAGAGTTCCTTGTGTATTTGGGGTGACAGTCCTTTATCAGATTTGTTTTCCAGTGCTGGAGGTTAAATGCGCAGCTTTAGCCAAACATGTGCCTCCCACTGAGCTCCGCGTGCAGCCCAGGATCCCTGACCCTCATGAGGGCCAGCTAGTTGGCTCGCCCTTCCTGGAGCTGCTGGGCGTCTCCCCCCAGCAGTCCCGCTCTGTGCGCAGGTTCGTGCCGCAGTCCACGAAGGAGGCCTACGTGATCTCGCTGTACGTCAGCAACCCGCTGCTCATCGGCGGGAGGAAGTTCGACCTGCGCCTGTACGTCCTGGTGTCCACCTACCGCCCGCTGCGCTGCTACATGTAAGAGCCGGCACGGCCTCCTCCCCAGCACCGTCACCAGGGCGAGGGATTCGGGGAAACGGTGTGCTCAGGGTGGTGCCGGGAACCCAGGAGCCTTTCACCCGATGCCAGGGTGAGCTGACGGAGAGGAGGGCAGCCCCTTTAAATGTCCAAAGCAGAAGCAAAGCCGCCCTGTTTAGAGAGCACCGCGGCCTGTCCTCCCGTGCGGCTCCTCCGAGTCTGACGCGCTGCTCCCGCAGGTATAAGCTGGGGTTTTGCCGGTTCTGCACCGTGAAGTACACGCCGAGCACCAGCGAGCTGGACAACATGTTCGTGCACCTCACCAACGTGGCCATCCAGAAGCACGGGGTGAGTGGCTCCCCTGCGCCTGGCTGCTGCCCTCTGTCTGGGGGGAGGATGGGCGGCCCAGGAGCGGTGGGAGGGTGCGGAGTGTGCGGAGGATGCGTCCTGGCCCGAGGCCCTGGTGCGAGGGGACTGCTTCTGGTTCTGTGGCCCTGGGTAAGTCAGTTCCATCTTGAGCCCCAGTTTGTCCAATGATAAAAGGAAATAATAGTATTCAGATGGTCCTTGTGGGCCAGGGTTGTGGCCCAGTGGTGGAGCCTTCGCCTAGCAGGCGTGAAGCCCTGGCTTCCATCCTCAGCACCACATAAAAATAAAATAAAGGGCTGGGGATCTAGCTTAGTTGGTAGAGTGCTTGCCTCGCATGCACAAGACCCTGGGTTCAATCCCCAGCACCGCAAAAATAAAATAAAATAAAATAAAGGTATTGTGTCCACCTACAACTAAAACATATATATAAAAAAAAAAAAGCTGCTTCTTGTGCTACGATGGGGTCACATCTCATGAATCTGTCTTAAGTTGGAAATACAGGTTAAAAATGCATCAAAGTAAGGGGAGGAGGGACTGGGCTCACTGGCAGAGCACCTGCCTGGCATGTGTGAGGCATGGGTTCGATCCTCAGCACCACATAAACATAAATGAATGAATAAAGGCCTTCTGTCCATCTACACATACAAAAAAATTTTTAAAAATAAGAGGTGGAGTGAGGAGTGGAATCACTCCTCACATGCACGATTTTGTCAAAGTGCATCCAGCTACTGTGTATAATTACAGTGTTGTGATTAAAAAAAAAAAAAAAAAAGCCATATCCAGGTCTGGGGTGGGGCTCGGTGGTGGAGCATTTGCCTGGAATGTGTAAGGCACTGGGTTTGATCCTCAGCACCACATATGAATAAAAAAGAGACATCTTGTATATCTACAACTAAAAAATATTTAAAAAGAAAGAAAGAAAACAAAGGGCTGGAGCTGGAGCTCAGTGGTAAGGCCCCCTGGGTTCAGTCCCCATACCACACGCATGCACGCACACACACGTGCACACATTTGTATGCACAGCCTCAACCCTCCCTGCCCACTGAGCATCACGGCTGTCAGTCAGCGGTCTTTGTTCCTGACCAGGCTGTGGTGTTGGTCATGGTTCTCAGCCTCATACTTTGAAAATGAAGTCCCAGACTCATCACATGCTAATGCCTTTGTGTCACCAGTGTTAGGGGGAAGCCCTGGCTGGGGGATGAGGTTCGGCCACTGGTCCCCAAATGCCAACCCGAGAGGAGCCACTGGTGGTGAGGGCAGGAAGGGAGCTCTGCTGTGGGTGTGGCTGCGCCAGGAAGAGCAGCGAGGTCTGGTGACCTGGGGTCTGTCTCCAGGGGCTGGGCACGGGGAAGGGGAGCAAGCCTGGCACAGCAGGTCTCCTGGTCCTCAGCTCAGGATCCACCGCACAGAGCTTTGTTGGTGACAAGGAGGTCACTGATGCTTGTGGGGCTTTTAGTCTTTTGTTCTAAGACATTTATTGATCAGACCTGCCTTCCTGGACTCCAAGGTGACTGCAGGAGAGATGGCTCGGGAACTCAGAAGGGGAACAGTTAGATGCAAGGTGGGGCCAGGGAGACAGTGGGGTTTGCTGGGTCATGACTGGGCCTCGGCCTTCAGAGGCCGGCAGGATGTGGAGAACTGATTTGCAGGGATGGAAACGGGAAGAGTGCTGAACTGGCATCAGAAGACCCAGGCTGAGGCCAGCTCCACCCCAGCCCAGGAGGAAAGCGTGGGCACGTGGAGCCTCTGAGTCCATCTTCCTGCTCATGAAATGAGACCATGTTGGTGACGTTGCAGGGTTGTTAGAGAGTTACATGGGTGGTGTTTTTTATTTTTTGGTCCTAGAGATTGAATCCAGAGGTGCTTTACCACTGAGCTCCATCCCACCCTGTTTATTGTATTTTTTATTTATTTGAGACAGGGCCTTGCTGTGACTGAGGCTGGCCTCAAACTTGGGATCCTCCTGCCTCAGCCCCCATCACTAGAATTACAGGCATGTGCCCTGTATCCAGCTGCACGTGGTGTTTTTAGGCTGTAGTGCCTGGCACAAGTGTGTCTTGGCTTTTCCAGTGAGAGACTGAGATGGGCATGCAGGAGGCGTTGGGGCAGGGAGGTGGGCAAGGCCAGGCCTGGGCTAGTGCAGCTGGCGCAGCGGCAGCAGAGGCCCCAGGTGGCGCTGTGGAGCTGGATGCCTGCAGAACTGTGCACCCGGGGCGAGGGCTGGCATCGCCTGGCCCTGGTGGGCTTAACCTTGGACGAGGCAGCTCTCTGGAGGGTCTCTGCTGGAGGCAGGAGTGCCTGCCTGAAGGGGGCCTGGTGGTCAGTCATGGGAACACTGTAGAGTTGGACATTTAGGAACTCGGAGCCCTGCCAGGCAGGGACCCATCTGCCCACCCCTAGGAGGCACCGAAGGACCTTGGAGGGATGGGCGAGCAGGGGACTGGGTTCCTCAGGTGCAGTGCTTGAAGGGCCCTGTCCCCTTTTTCGTCACCAGGAGGACTACAACCACATCCACGGGGGCAAGTGGACCGTGAACAACCTTCGGCTCTACCTGGAGAGCACCCGCGGCAAAGAAGTGACCAGCAAGCTGTTTGATGAGATCCACTGGATCATCGTGCAGTCCCTGAAGGCCGTGGCGGTGAGTGCCAGGTTCCGGGACCAGGTGGGCTGAGCCCTGGCAGCCTGGTGGCAGGCAGCAGGCTGAAGTCCTCAGGAGGGGTCAGGACGTGCTCCACTGGGGCATTCCACTCTTCTGCTAAAAGTAACCTGTGCTCAGTCCTCACTGCCTGCCCGTCCGCCAGGGGCCGAGGTGGTTTCAGGAAGGGAGAGGCCAGCCCTGGCGAGCACTGCTCAAGGGACTGGGTCCAGCTTCCCAGGTGTGGCCACGGCTCTGCGTCCTCTGCAGAAGTCCAGGGTCTCCCGACACCATCGTCAGCTCTCCCGTGCCCTCTGGCTCGAGGGTGACTGTCCTGTAGAAACGGATGTGATGGGGGGACCGTGAGCTGCCTCCTAACGCTCAGGCCTTCGGTGGCCGCGTAGCCTGAAGTCGGCTTCCTCCCTCCTAAGCTCGCATCTTCCGTCCGCTCACTGTCTGCAGCTCGTGTGCTCTGAAGCAGCTGCGCGTCTGTTCGTGGGAAGGAGGACTGATGAGACCCCCGCATTCCGGCTCTCACTTTGAGGGTCCTGCAGATGGCATCTCTGAGGGGTCGAGCCACCCCCATGACTCACAGGAAAATGGGGGCTCGGGCCCCAGAGCTAGGAAGTGGAGGAACAGTCTTCTGACCAAAGCCCAGGTGGTCCTCCCACCTGACCAGTTGGGGGCGGGAGGCACCAGCCCAGGCCGAGGCCCTCACAGGGGTCTGGATCCCTCTACCTGGGGTCTCTCCTCCTCCCTGAGGCCTGATGTGGTCTGTTGTTTTGCTTCTGAGCTGGCCCCTGACAGATCCACCCACTCAGGTGGGAACAGCCTGGGTCAGGGGCCACGTCACCATGGAGTGTGTGTTGGAGGGTGTGGGCCACATCCCAGTCTTCTTTTTTTTAGTTGTAGATGAACACAGTACCTTTATTTTATTTATTCATTTTTATGCGGTGCTGAGATCGACCCCAGTGCCTCACCCATGCGAGGCGAGTGCGCCACCACTGAGCCCCAGCCCCAGCCCCTCACATGCCAATCTTTAAGAAAGGTATTTTATAAATCTTTAGAAGCTTAAGAAATCAAGTTGAAGAGCCAAAGAACCAGGGCTGTGAAAAGGAGCCCCCTCTGGGAACGCAGGTATGAGGAGGCCGGCTGAGCCTGGGGGGATGAGTCTAGGAACCTCGGTGGAGCGGGGCCTCCTCCCTGCCTGCCTGAGTCAGCCAGTATGAGCTGGGCCCCCTGCCTGGGAAGGGCGCATCGCAGGGACCTCAGACAGAGAAGGGTGACCTGGGGCCTTTCCAGGGGCACTTCCTGCTCTCCAGGGTGCTCTGAGCGTGGTGTGGTCACGGGCTTTGTCTTTGGTTTGTGTTGAAGATTCAGAGAAAGACCCAGGAACGAGGGGTTGCTGGGATGCGTCTTGGGGACCGAGTTCCACACCTCCTGTGGGTTGATTGAAGCGTCTCTACCTGTGGGTGGAGTGTGCCAGCTCAGCTGTGGGTCAAGCCCCAGACTTGCCTGTTCTGAGTCTGGGATGGGCATCAGTGAGTCGGACCAGACTCCTGTGTCTAGGTGGCTGGTGACTGAGCTCTAGAAGTTGGTTTACAGGTCGAGAGGAGTTAGGTGCTGTTTATCTATCTATCTATCTGTCTATCTATCTGTCTGTCTATCTATCTATCTATTTTTCCTCCCTCCCTCCCCTGGTACCAAGCGAACTCAGGGGTGTTCTACTGCTGAGCCATGCCCCCAGCCCCCTTTTTTTTTTTTTTTTTGGTACTGGGGATTGAACTCAGGACACTTGGCCACTGAGCCACATCCCCAGCCCTATTTTGTATTTTATTTAGAGACAGGGTCTCACTCAGTTGCTTAGGGCCTTGCTAAGTTGCTGAGGCTGGCTTTGAACTCACGATCCTCCTGCCTCAGCCTCCCGAGGCGCTTGGGATTACAGGTGTGCGCCACCACGCCCGGCCTGTTTTTAGTGTTCTTGGAGAACAGTTTATTTAAGGTATATTTAAGTGGGATGGAATTGAAAATTATCAAGGAAACTGAGAAACTGTAGGAGAGTGGATTTGCTGTATCTCTGGAAGCAGAGCTTTGCGATCGGCACTCAGGCTGCACAGGGCTGAGAGGAGGCGGCGAGGAGCCGGGTGCACGGTGTGTCTGTTCTGGCCCCCGGGCCTTCTCCTCAGTGCAGGCGTGGACTGGACTGTGTGACCCAGGACAGGCTCACGCTGACGGACGCTCAGGGCCCACTGTGGAGCTCTTCGAGCAGGCCGTGGAGACTCACTGCTTCCCTGGAGGAAAGGGAAAGGCGGGAGTGAGCCTGGTCACGGAGGTCTGGCCGCCGGAGGGCCTGCCGGGCTGGGCTGTCATCTGGCTGCCCCGCGGCACCAGCGTGTGACTGCCGTGGCCTCTCTCCGCAGCCCGTGATGAACAACGACAAGCACTGCTTCGAGTGCTACGGGTACGACATCATCATCGACGACAAGCTGAAGCCCTGGCTGATCGAGGTAACTGGGCGCTGCGCCTGGTCACACCGCACACTGCCTGCCGGCCAGTGCTCTGCCCAGGGTGTGCCCAGCGCCCCGCCAGGTGTTCCCCAGGCCAGGCAGGAGGACTGGACAGAGGCTCAGGTCAGGCCGTCACTGGTGTGCCCCGGGACCCTCCCTCCAGGAGCCCATCCCAGGAGTGCGGTGGGGCTGTGATCGTCTTCAGACGAGCCCGGGGCTTGGTGACCGGGACATTGGCGCCTGGGGGGCTTCCAGGATGGTGCGTGCTCCGTCAGTGCTGCACCCCGTCCCTTGAGTATCACAGGCGTGCGCCACCGCGCCCGGCCTACAGTGGTGATAGGCAGCTGAGATCCTGCGATTCCTGACAGTGTCTACATTAGATCCCCTGCCGAGGCACAGAGAGGCTGTATAACTGAGAGAAACCTGAACAGCTACAGGTTTGCTGCCTCTAGTCTCCCGTGCCTGGAGCAGCTAACCAAGGTCGCTAGCAGCACACCTGAGGTGTAGGACTAAACAGGCTGCCACCCAGGCCTGCGGACTCTCCACGGGGAACGGGGAACGTCTGCATTTAACTTGAGGGCGTGGCCTTGCTGCTCAGAGGCTTGGGGGACCGACCCCCGTGTGTCTGGGTTCCTCCCAAGAGTCAGCGCACCACTTTCCTGGCCGGCCCTTTAATTGTCTTCAAATCCTGCGCTGCTGCGTGGTCAGGGTCGTGTGGGTCACCGACCTAGTTCTGGGTGGCTCTTGGTACTTAGGACATAGTGGGGTGTGATTTCAGGTGACACTGGAATCATGTTTATGCTGACCCGGGGTTTTCTGGATGAGATAGCTGATTTATAGATTCTAATCCTAATCCTATTTTCAAATATCAGTTCTGCTTTGTCTAACGGCTAATAAAAATAGATCACAAAACGTTTCTTACACAAAATGGGACTGTTAAACAACATAATAATGTTATGAAATAACGTCATTTAAGTCATGCTGAGTAACGACGGCCGCCTGCCCCACGGGGCAGTAGGGATGCAGTGAGGCTGTTTTCTTCTCAGGTGAACGCGTCCCCATCTCTCACCTCCAGCACTGCCAACGACCGCATCCTTAAGTACAACCTGATCAATGACACCCTCAACATTGCGGTCCCTAACGGCGAAATCCCTGACTGCAAGTGGAACAAGTCCCCTCCCAAGGAAGTTCTTGGCAATTACGAGATCCTGTAAGTTGCGTGTGCCTGTGCGGTTGTCCCGGGATCCACACGGGGCGTGCCAAGGCCCGTGTGGGTGTTGGGCAGTGTCCCATCGTGGACGCTGCTGTGGCTGCTCACCCTGTAGCAGAAAAGCTAGACTGCTTGTTGTGCTCAGGCACCGTGGGCTGCAGGGACAGCCCGGAGCTTGGTGGACATGGTGCTGGGCCCTGCAGGCACCTGAGCCGCGCCCCGTCCACCCAGGGCTGTGTGATGCCGCGGAGCTCCGTGCTGTTGCGCGGGCGCCGTCTGTCCGGGTGCGCCTGGTGAACCCGAGCGGGAGCTTGTCCTACAGCAGCGGGGACAGGCTCTCCTGGCCGACCTGGGCTCCCAGCACCAGAGCGCGCTTCACGCGAGAGGAGTCCCACTGAAGTGTGGTCCCCTCGGGCTGTGACATGGAAAAGATGGACCTGGCGCTGTGTGGGGGTTGCTGAGGATGGATGGAGAGTTCTAGAAGCACAGCTGAAGTTTGTGGATGGGTCCGACTGGGCCCTGGCCAGATCGCTCTGGTGGGCA
>JAJEJO010004436.1:257103-269958 GCA_020662805.1 Glaucomys volans
TCAATCCCAGTTCAAAAAAAAAATGGGCTTCACCAGGAGCACATTCTATTTTGCAGATTGAAGTGCTGCCCAACTTTAGACTAGAACACGAAGCCAGTTAAGCAATGAAGGGTTTTTTTGGGGGGAGCAGGCAGTACTGGGAACTGAACCCAGAGGCACTTAACCACTGAGCCACATCCCTATCCCCTTTTTTATTTTTTTTATTTTTTGAGACAGGGTCTCACTAAGTCACTTAGGGCCTTGCTCAGTGGCTGAGGCTGGCCTCGAACTTGTGGTCCCTGTCTTTGCCAAGTCACTAGGATTGAAGTGTGTGCCACCACACCTGGTCCAATTAAGATCTTTTCAGCCGGGCGTGGTGGCGCACGCCTGTAATTCAAGTGACTCGGGAGGCTGAGTCAGGAGGATCGCGAGTTCAAAGCCAGCCTCAGCAACTTAGCAAGGCCCTAAGCAACTCAGTGAGACCCTGTCTCTAAATAAAATACAAAATAGGGCTGGGGATGTGGCTCAGTGGCTGAGTGTCCCTGAGTTCAATTCCTGGTTCCAAAAAAAAAAAAAAAGATCTTTTCAAAAGGGACAATGGCCTTCTCCTTCTTTGGTCCCCTAGGAGCATCCCCAGGAGCAAGTTCAAGTTCTAGCTCACAGTTGGCTCCTAGTGCAGGTCCAGGTGCAGCTGCTGGAGCTGTTTGCAGGACCCAGCTGGGGACTGCAGTGTCCCCTGCAGGCAGCCACAGGTTTCTGCCTGCCACACACGCCCTCCCCCCACCCCACCCAACTCAATTGTTCTTGTATAAAATGCCATCTGGTTGTCCCAGCCAAAGCCCAAGGGCTCTTCCTGGGACTTGGAGTGGATCTTCATAAGACAGTGAATCTTTGACGAGCCTCAGGGTGTGGAAGCTGTGGCTCAGACGGGGCATTGCAGGTGGCCTGGTAGAGTGGCCTAGCTGCTGGGCAGCCCTGTCATGGGCACAGGGAAAGGATTCGGTCCTCTAGACACCACGGACCTCCACAGCCATGTCAGCACCAGCAGGGGTCACCGGCCTCCTCCTCCCTAGGGAACATTGAAAGCCTGGCAGGAAAGATGGTGGCCCCATGAGTGGCAGTGGCTTCTTTCTTGAAGGACATGGCCTCTTAGCCAGTATGGCCGTGGAGCCCCGTGCCAGCCAGGGCTGGGAAGCTGGTCCTGGGTCTTTTTCTGCGGGGGCATCGCCTTCGGGACCTCAGTGATCTCAGACTTCTTGGTGGGTCAGGTGGTTCAAGTGGCTCCCCTCCACAAAAACTCATGTTCACCCTGAGCCCCAGATTGTGACCTTGAAAGCGGAGAGGACCACAGAGAAGGAGGCCGTGGGAAGATGCAGAGGCTGATGTGACGCAGCCCAAGCCGAGGTGCACTCTGAAGGGCGAAGACCGACGGGGAACAGGGCCATAGACACGCGGGTTTGCACTTGGGGCCTCCGGGACGGTGAAAGAATGAATCTGTGTGCTTTCAAGTCCCCAGGCTTGTGGTCATTTGTTCCAGCCACCATTGGAAACTCACACTGTGGGTAAGCAGAGAGGGATCCAGGGACTCTGTCCTTGTCCAGGTGGCCCTTGATGACAGCTGGCATGCCTGTCCACCACCTGCCTGCGTGGGCCCTGCAGCCCTGGCCACCCGCACGGCGCTGCTCACTCTCCCAGCCCCGGGCTTCCACTCCTTCCCAATCCAGCTACCTGGCCTGCTGTGAGCGTCCCCAGATGTCCCCAGACGTCCCCAGACCCTGCCACACGGGTGGGTCCTTGGGTGCCCCTGGTGTCTGATTTCAGTGCCTTCGCCATGCTTCCCTCTCCCTCGCCTCTTGATCCATGCAGGAACCAGTCTTGACTTCAGCCACCGAGTGCCACCCCTCTGCCACCCCTCTGCCACCCTGCCCCCTCCTCCTGCTCCCCTCCCAGAGCCTCAGCCCTTTCTCCCCAGCCTGGAGCTGCCTCTCTGAGGAGAACACCTGATAGCTTGTGTGGACTGGGACTCCTCCTGGCTCTCAGGCAGCGGGGGCTGGTGGCCCCGAGTGAGCGCTCCACGGCAGGCCTGGCAGAGGGGACGCCCTGGGCTCCCTCCTGTGGACATCCCTCCTCCTGTGGCCGGGGCTGCAGGCCAGAGCCCCCTACCCTGCACCTCCGGGCTCAGCATTTCTATTCCGGCTGGACCAGCTCTGGGCTGGCCAGGTGCTGGGCACGGTGCCCAGGTGGGCCTCCGGCTGGGCCTCAGAGCAGGGCCTCCCGGGGAGGTGGGCCAGGCCTGCCGCGTCCTCAGTCGCCCTGACCCATCCCCAGACAGTGTCAGGTGGTGAGGGTGAGGAAGGGGCCCCACGGGCCAGTCCAGCTGGGAGGCTCCTCCTGGGAGGCTCCCTGAGAAACAGCAGGCCAGGCCCACCCCTCACAGGGTGGTGTCCTTCTGTTGAACATAAAAAAATGACACAAAACACTAACAACAGACAAGGACAAGCCCCGCCCCTCCCGCCCCACCTGGACAGACCACAGCATGAGCACTGTCCAAACCACAGGGTCCCCCCAGCTGGTCTAAGTTAGGGGCCACCGAGGCGGCTTCTCCTGTCACAGCCTGGGCCCCGCCCTTGGACGAGGCTGCCCTGGGCCCCCAGAGAGCCCAGTCCTCCCACAGCAGCTGGCACGGGGTGGAGCCTGACTTCAGGGCCGGCTGAGTTAAAAACAAACACCCCCTAACTGGAGGGCCTGGGACCTCGCCCGGGGGGATCCTGGCTCTCTCAGGTTCAGTCCTTCATTGGGCAGAGGGGAAGCAGGCCCAGAAAAGGGCAGTGACTCCCCAGGGTCACACAGCTTGGGGAGGGGGTGTGACTTCCACGCAGATCTTTCCAGGCTTGGCGCTACCTCTGTATGGGAAAGTCAGAGGCAGGCCGCGGCTCGGCTCCCAGCGGCAGAGCAGTGCCCAGGGGCGACACTGGAGATGGTAAAGATGGACAGATACTGGTGCACACTGGCCATATATGGGATTTGGGAAATCACAAGTGCACGAGGCTGTGGCTCAGTGGTGGAGCACTTGCCTGGCGTGCGTGAGGCACCGGGCGCGATCCTCAGCACCATGTCAAATAGATGGATAAAATAAAGGTCCATCAATAACTAAAAAAAAGAAGTGCACGAGGCAGATCTCAGGGGATAATGACAGAGGGACAGAAGCAGGCACTGGAAGACCAGGGCCTTCTCCCGACCCTGCGGCTTGCTGGCTTTGTGACTATAAGCAAGTTACTGAGCCTCTCTGAGCTTTGCTTTCTCATCTATCTGGTGGAGATTATAACCCGTGCCCCACCGGCCTTACATGGCCTTCGTGAGGAAGAGAAGATGAAGGCTACAGACGTGCCTACCCAGCCGGGCGCGGTGGCGCATGCCTGTAATCCCAGCAGCTCCAGAGGCTGAGACAGCAGGATCGTGGGTTCAAAGCCAGCCTCAGCAACTTAGCAAGGCCCTAAGCAACTCAGTGAGACCCTGTCTCTAAATAAAATACAAAATAGGGCTGGGGTTGTGGCTCAGTGGCCGAGTGTCCCTGAGTTCAATCCCCAGTACAAAAAAAAAAAAAAAAAGAAAGAAGCACCAAACCAGGGTTGGGTAACTTTTGGGGGGAGGAGTACTGGGGATTGAACCTAGGTGCGCTTTACTATTAAGCTGCATCCCCACCCTTTTTAATTTGAATTTTGAGATAGGGTCTCACTGACTTGCTGAGGCTGGCCTTCAATTTGCAATCCTCTTGCCTAAGCCTCCTGAGTGACTGGATTACAGGCATTTTGGATGTGACTTCATTTAAGATATGATGCCTGTCCTCAAAGAGTTACAAGCGTATGTGGACAAGGAGTACTCAACAATGGCAAGGACAGCACAGGCTCAGAGCCAGAGGAGTAGAGTGGATAAGGGGGCAGACTCGCTCCCGGGGTTGTAAGCTGGGCTGACTGGGCGATGGGGGGACTTCCTGGATGTAGCTTCAGGATAAAGAATGGGTGGAAACTGATGGTTTGGGACCAGATTATGGAGGATTTGGGATGCCTAAGAATTTGAACCAATTCCTTAGGGACTAGGGAGCCATTGAATGTTTTTGAGGAGCATAGTGATAAGACGTGTTCCTAGAGATGTGACTCTGGGGGCAGTTGAGAGGTGGTGGAGGTCAGGAGAGAGTGGCAGAAGCCCAGCAGTGGAGGCAGATGGGGAGCTGAGGATGTGCACCAGGGCAGGCACTGAGGACCTGAGTGGGGCGTGGCGGAGGGAGACGGAGGGAGACTGATCATGGGCAGTGGGTGTGTCCAGAGCAGTTCTCGGCTGCCCAGCAGGGGGCGAACGTGTACCGGGGCTGGAGCCTTGGGAGGAGAAGGAAACTGCAAGGTGCTTCCCAGGAGCTGCCCAGGAAGGTCAGATGACTCAGGATTGGAAACAACACCACCTGGAGGAAACCACATGGCGGCCAAGACTCCAGTTCCCTGGGTTCCTGCTCCCGAGGGTTTGGGAGCGGCCAGGCCTCCCAGGTGGTTCTGAAGGGCTGCTGGGCTCAGGCCATTGCTATCTGAAGAGGGCCCTGGGCTCATTGTGGGGCAGTGGCTCTCCTGGATCCGAGGGGCTGAGTTGGTAAGGTGCAGGACCTTGAATGTCCGTACCAGGAGGACCTGAGCTGGCATCGGGGCCCAGGACTGCCCAGTTCCTCCCTTTTCCTCTCCTGATTGCTCAGTGCTTCCTTTCGGGTGGGAATGCCCTTGGTTTCCTTTCTAACACCGCAAACCACGGATTGTAGCCTGGGCTGGCTGGGGCCAGCTCCGTTGCATAGAGCCCAGGGAAATTTCCTTTTTTGGTGCTGGAGATTGACCCCAGGGCCTTGGGCTTGCAGGCAAGTGACCTACCACCGAGCCCCGCCCCGCCCAGCACCATCAGCACCTTTCCACCTTTTTTTTTTTTTGGAATCAGGGATTGAACTCAGTGACACTCGGCCACTGAGCCACATCCCCAGCCCTATTTTGTATTTTATTTAGAGACAGGGTCTCACTGAGTTGCTTAGGGCCTCGCTAAGTTGCTGAGGCTGGCTTTGAACTTGTGATCCTCCTGACTCAGCCTCCCAAGTCGCTTGGATTACAGGCGTGCGCCACCACGCCCGGCCCCTTCCCACCTTTTTTGAGACAGCGTCTCACTAAGTCACCCAGGCTGGCCTCAGCCTCCTGAGTCACTGGGATTATGGGTGTGCGCCACCACACTAGGCACTCTGAGTGCACAAACCTACTCAAAGTCACCAGGTCACAGTGTGGTGAGAGATGGAGAATGGGCATCCAGGCAAGGGATGTGGCTGCCAGGAGTGGGCACGGGACAGGATGAGAGAGGCAGGGAGTGTTGGGAATTGACAGGGCCTGGGGGGCGGGGGGGCAGGCTCCTGGATGAGGCACCCTGGCAGTGCTGCGGGTGGGAGGGCTGCAGGGGAGGTAGGACCTGAGTGTGAGCAATCCCTGGGGACACTTGCCTGGGTTCCTGCCATCTCGAGGACCTCAGGATAGGCCCGGTGTGCAGCTGAGATCTGTGAACATGGGAATGGAAGGGGGAGACCTCAGTCCCCGGATTGAGTCCAAAGGAAGGAGCCACCCGGCGGTGCTGGGAGCAGGCAGCGGAGGGAGAGGCCGGGGAGCATGGCATGTAGCTGAGATTCCAGAGGTGCCTGTGGGTTTCGCAACTGGAGGTTCTGGAGGCCTGGCCAGAGCAACGTCACAGTGTGGTGTCAGTGTCCCCGAGGAAAGGGGTCAGCGGGTAGGCAAGCCTTTCAAGTAGGGTGGCCAAGAGGGGATGAGAAGGCGGGGCTGTGCTCTGGTGGAGGCCATGGCCTAAGCCATGTCCGGTTCCCTCTCCCAACATTGACCGCTGCCCTCTGTGTGCCCTGAACTGTCCTAGGTGCTGGGGACACTGTTAAATAAGCTGAGACAGGCTCTGCCAGTGGGAACAGGAAGAGAGACATCTTGTGAACAGCTTTATTGAGATATAATTTACATACCATAAACTCATTCATTTTAAGTGTGCAATTCAGTGATTTTTAGAAAATTCACAGAGTTGCGCAATCCTGACCACCCAGGTTTTGGAACATTCCCAGCACCCCAGCGAGGTCCCTCATGCTCATCTGCAGTTACTCTCTGTTCCTACTCCAGCCCCCCCAACCCCGAAGCTACTTACTGTCTCTATTTGTCTTTTCCAGAAATTTCCTTCAGCATTCTGCTTTTGAGGCCGAAGCTGCTGGGCCATGAGTCAGCATTGTGCTTCTGCTTCGGGCTGAATGGCATTCCACGGCTCAGTGCATCTGCCACATTTTCTTTCCCTCCCCCAGCCCGTGACAATGGCTAACCTGGTTTCCCTGGCCGGCTCTGGCCAACAGGCTGCTACGAGCGCTTGCGTACCAGTCGTGGTGTGGACCGGTGTTTTCATTTCTCTGGGTTAGACACCTTGGAGTGGACTTGCTAGGGAGAGACATTTTGGGGTGTCAGGAGGAGAGAGAGGTGCCACCTGAGCCCTTGCCAGTGGGGCGAGGACGGGCCAAGCTCCATGGCTTCTGAGTGTCCCTGTCTCCCAGAGGAGGTCTGCCCCATGAGAGCAGCCCCCTGTCTCATTCGCCACAGCCTCCCCAGCACTTAGAACAGTGTCCAGCACTTAATAGGTGTTCAATAAACCTCTGACTTCAAATTCTGAGCTCTAGAATTAGAGTCCCTGAGGGAATTCCTGCCCACCTAACTGGCCTTGTGATCTGGGCTCTCCCATCTCTGTTTCCTTGGGGATGGTGACATGAGAATGACAGTCATCCCGACCCACCAGGTGGGCAGAGGTGGTGGCTGAGCTTGCACCCCTGGGCCTGAGCCAGGCCCTGGTTGCCTCCCTACTGTTCTTAGCAGCAGTGAGGACACACCTACTGTCGGGAGTGACCCTTCCCTCGGTCCCTAGGGCAGAGAGTTTCCAGACCCTGCCCACTGGCTTCTGCTTTCAGAGAAGAGCAGCCCAGCTGGTGGAGCCAGGATGTGGGCGTGTTCCAAGCCTGGGAGAGCCCTGGGCCTGCCAAAGGCTGAGTCACCGCCCGTAAAACTGGGGGTGTGTCCTGGTGACACCAGACACCCACTTCCGGCCCTGAGGGACTATCTTAGGCCTCCCAGGCTCAGAGCCCTCACAGAAAGGCCTTGAGAAATACCGGAAGTAGGACGGATGGGAATTTTTGCATAACAGCTGCTCAGGCTGGGCTCTCCCTTCGGCTCCAGTCCTCTGCCCGCACCTGGCCCCGCTGTCATTCAGGCTTCCGAGTCCCGAGTCTCAGTCCAGCTGAGACTTCACGAATCCCCTGTCCTCACTGCCCTGAGTCAGGGCCACCACCCATGCTCTTCCTGTCCCTGGGGGAGTCCCCTCCTGTCCCTTTCAAGACCCAGTTGACACCCCTTTGCCTGAGGCCTCCCACTGGCCTGGGCACACACCTGTCACTGTCTTCTGCCTGCCCTTGACCTTTCAGGCCTTGGCCGCCCTGGCATGTTGGTGGGTGTTCCACATTCACTCTCTCCTTTATCTCCAGCCACTGAGTAGGTCGTCCATCTCCCCCACTCCAGCTTGAAGCTACCTAATGCCCTCCAGTGTTCCCTTGGAACCCACTCATACCTGCCCAGACCTCTCCTGGGGACTTTTCCTGTTGCTCTATTACAAACAGTCCACCATGAGGCAATAGCACAGTCCTGGGTGTTTACCCAAAGGAGCTGAGAACTTATGTCCACAGAAGAACTTGTGCCCCGCTGTTTGTAGCAGCTTTATTCATAATTGCAAGCAAACAGGTGGCCTCCCATAAGTGAAATTTTAAAGAAACCAACTGGGCACAGTGGCACCTGCCTGGAATTCCAGAGGCTCAGGAGACTGAGGCAGGAGGATCACAAGTTTGAGGCCAGCCTCAGCAACTTTGTGAGGGCCTAATAATTTAGCAAGATCCTGTCTCAAAATAAAAAGTAAAAAGGGCTGGGGGCGTGGCCCAGTGGTTAGGCACCTCTGGGTTCAATGCCGGTGCCAAAAATAAAAAACGTCATCAGCCTGTTTTTCTCTCCAGCGCTGAGAAGGCTCACTGCAGGGCCTGGGCTGCTGTCAGAACTCACCGCCCCGTTCTTCCCTCCTCAGAGGCATCCGCCGTTGCAACAAGAGGTATTTGTTGGACTAACTTCTTTTCCTTCTCCCTCCTTCCTTTCCTCCTCCCTGCCTCCCTTTCTCTGTTTTGATTGAACCCTGGGGTGCTCTACCTCTGACCTCCAGCCCCAATCCTTTTTATTTATTTAATTAATTTATTTTATATTTTTGGAACCAGGGATTGAACTCAGGGACACTCGGCCCCTGAGCCACATCCCCAGCCCTATTGTGTATTTTATTTAGAGACAGGGTCTCACTGAGTTGCTTAGGGCCTCGCTAAGTTGCTGAGGCTGGCTTTGAACTCACCATCCTCCTGCCTCAGCCTCCCAAGTCGCTTGGATTACAGGCGTGCGCCACCATACCCGGCTTCCTTTTTATTTTTTATTTCGGGATAGGATCTTACTAAGTTGCCCAGCTAGCCTTGGATTTGGATCCTCCTGCCTCAGCCTCCCCAGACACTGGGATTATGGTGACAAGTCTGCTTTTGTAACAAACCCTCTGCTGTGATAAGGACATTCCTCCACTGGGGAGGGTGCAGCCTCATGACCCAAACGCCTCCCGTTAGGCCCCACCTTCCAACATGGTCCCATGGGATTAGAGTCATTGGGGTCACATTCAAAGTATAGCACCCAGACTCCTAGGCAAGGAGCTTGGAGCATGGCCTCGGGTCTCTAGGCCTCTGGTTGAGAAGAGGAGGCAGGTACTTTAAAAAAAAAAAAATGCAGAAGTTACATAATTAGTTTGACAAAGAGCAGAAGAGGTACAGGAGGGGACTTGTGCTCACTCAAAAATTGTGGCGGCAGCACCAGAGGAGAAGGTGGCCCGGGTCTTCAGTCAGGGTCTTCCTCGCCTTTGGGTGGGCGCCTTAGCAGATGGGGGGGGACCGAGGGAGCCAAGCCAGGAGGTGGGAGGGGCAGGCGGCTGGGCGGGCGAGGGCTCTGCGCAAGGCTGTGCTCCAGGCCCGAGGCGCCTTCTGCTCCCCAGCCGCCTCTGTTGGAGACTCAGCATGGGTGGGGCGGCATTAAAGGTCTGGCTTTGGAGCCATGGGAGCCCTGTGACCTTCACCTCTCTAAGCTTCCATGTCCTCAAATGCAAAGTGGGGCTGTGTTTAGGTCTGAAGCACTGAGCATGTGGCCTGCCACCACAGAAGGGGTCCGTTGTATGGCAGCCGGTTCAGCCCTGCAGACTCTTCCTGGGCTCACCCAGCCCCGCAGGGTCTGTCCCAGGAGGTGGCTTGACGGACTGACCCACCGGCTGCATGCACGAGACAATGGGAAGCTATGCCCCAGGGGCCCCGGCTCTGGCGTCCAGGGCTGGCACCTAGCAGGAGTGCCCTGACCTGCAATTAACTCAGGCCTGGCTTGGCGGGCGGCGGGCGCTGCCATCAGTCCTAATGAGCGCACGTGCTGCAATCTGAAACCCCGGCCGGCTAGAACCAGTTGCACAGAGAATAGAGTTGTCACAACAGGAAGGGTGCGTCCAGGGCTGCAGAGGGACAGTGTGGGGGGGGGGGCAGCCTACTCCTCTGCACTCCAGGCCCCTGGAGCAGCCGGGACCCAGATGCCTGGAGGAAGGCTACTGAGAGGGGCAGGGTGCTGGGTGCAGGCCCTCTGGCCACCTGAGGCTGAAGGGAGGACTGTGTGCCTGTGCTCTGGCCGTCACCCTCACTGCCCCCATTGCCTATCCCTCAAACACCCTCCAAGTCTACTTTTCTCTGAGGAGCTGCTCAAAGTCCTCTTCCCAGAAGCCTTTCAGGACCGACGATGCCCTGCTCAGTCCTGTCTCTTGAGCCACAGCCTGTCTCCTGGTCTCCCACCCACCAGGAGTCACTTGGAAGTGGGAGTATTTTCACCGGGTCTCCTATGGGGCCAGTGTGTCAAACCAGATGGGGAGAAGGAGGGAGGGCTGGTTCATTGAGGGAAGAACTAGAGAGGGAGCCAGGGGGCCCGAGTTCCAGAGGGGTCTCTGTTTGCTGTTGGGAGCCCATTGGCAGCTGGCCTGTGTTCCCTGGGCCTCGGCGTCCTCACCTGGCAGGGTAGGACTCCCTCCCTCATCTCTGGGGTCCTCTGGCTTTGCTGTTCTGTGGCCCCAGATGCTCATCAAGGCCTCCTCCCACCACTCTCTCCTACCTGCCCTTTGCTGCCCAACAGTCACTGTGATGTGAAATTGTCATCGTGTTCCAACTGTCTGACCACACTTAATGTCGATCCCTCTTTCATTCTCCTGAAGAGGAGGGGAGCTGTCCTTCATCACTTCTGAGTGCTAGGTCCTCAGGCCAAAGTAACTCCATTTTTTTTTTTTTTTTTTGGAACTGGGGATTGAACTCAGGGACACTCAGCCACTGAGCCACATCCCCAGCCCTATTTTGTATTTTATTTAGAGACAGGGTCTCCCTGAGTTGCTTAGGGCTTCGCTAAGTTGCTGAGGCTGGCTTTCAACTCATCATCCTCCTGCCTCAGCCTCCCAAGTGCTGTGATTACAGGCGTGCGCCACTGTGCCCGGCTTCATTTTGAAAATCAGCACCTGCCCACACAGGCATGGCCTTCCAAAGAGTCCCTAACTATGGAAACCACAACGAAGACACCAAGGAACCAGATGGGTTATTTTTTAACTACTCCATTGTGCCTGACTGTATGGTTAAGAAGTTTTCTCAGCAGGCTGCTGCGCCTTGCAGAGGGCGGCCTGGCGGGTGTTCTCTGTCCATAGACCTTTGCTTGAGCTCAGAGCCCTGTCTCTCATGGATATTTGCATCAGTTACCCCAGTACTGAGCACCTGCTGTGTGGGGGGTGCAAACCCAGGTGGGATGATTCCAAAGCACCACAGCCCGTGGCTTGGACCTACCATCACCCCAACCCGGAGGAAAGTGGAAGGGGGTGCGGTGGATAGCTATCTGGGCAGAGGAGTTGCTTGCACAGGATATGGAGTTGGGCACCCCTGCCTGCTGCCCAGGGGGCTATTTGGGGTGGCATGTGGGTGCTGACAGGTCTCTGATGAGGTTGGAGGCTCTCGCAGAGGAGGGCATGGAGATGAGGCAGGGGCTGGAATGGAGCCTGGGAGGAGCAGCAAGGAGCCATGGGCGTGGGAACCCCAGGGCAGGGAGGCCTGGAGGACAGGAGGGTGCTGCATTCCTCTGAGAGCTGGGTGCTGACCTGAGTCCCAAGTCCAACTCCCCCACCACAGGTTCACTCTCGAGAGGCAGAATGCCTCTGCTGAGGTCCCTGGGCCAGGAGCATGGTGCGGGAGAGGAGCCAGGAGCCACATGTCTGAGCTGGTCTGCAGGGCACCTCTGCTGCTGGAGGTGGCTCTGACTGGCAGGTGCATGCCCAAGTGGGCCACAGGGGCTGCTTTTTGGTGGTGCTGGGAATTGAACCCAGGGCCTTGTGCACACTAGGCAAGCACTCTACCAACTGAGCTGTATCCCCAGCCTCTCCATCTTTGTTTTTGTCCCAGAATGGCAGGGGACATGTCATCTAAACTATGCACAGATTCATGGAACAATGTTTTCTCTCTTCCTCCCTCCCTTCCTTTCTGCCCATGTCTTTCCTCCTCCCCCCCTCCCTCCCCCTCCCCCCTCCCCCCCCCCCCCCCCTCCCCCCCTCCCTCCCTTCCTCCCTCCCTCCCTTCCTTCCTTCCTTCCTTCCTTCCTTCCTGATTCAGCTCCCTTTTCCCCAGTATGAAAGGTGTCCATGCTCATCACAGGACATTTGGGATCTATTGAACAGCAGGCAGGAGAGGAGACCCTCAGCCCGGCTCTCTCCTACCCACATGTTGGTATAGGGGTTCATTTCCTGGGGCTGCAGTGACAAAGCACCACCAACTGGATGACTTAAAACAGAAGAAATTTACTTTTACAGTTCTGGAGGCGAGAAGTTCAACGTCAAGGTGCAGGCAGGGACACTTAGTAGGGAGCTATTCAGGAGACTGAGGAGGTCCCATTCTGAATCAAAAGTGTCCTTTCACCTTTCGCAGGGCCCCGGACCAGACTGACCGCAGGGCATCCTGCAGTCCTTATGCAGGAGCAGAGGGTCCTGGGGAAGGGTTCCTGAGGGAATTGACATTTTGATCAAGTATCAAGTGAAGTCTGGACTTTGTCAGGTCATCATTCAAAGTTTCAAAACGGTCACTTTGAAATTGTTGACACTTGGCACAAATGGTAACACTGTAACCCTGACGCCTTCAGAAGAGAGTTTTCATTTAGTAAAAGTTAGACAGTGTCCATCAAGATCAGCCCCGGCAGGAGGCAGAGGAACCAACTGCGGAACATGTGACCAGTCCGCAACCCTGACTCAGGCGTCCTGGCAATGCCCACTTGGGGAAGCCCTGTCCACACTGCCGCACCTCACTGCCCTTGGGTGGGTGCAGGCTCCAGTCGATGGCACGTGTGAGCAGAGCGATGTGCTTGCTGGTACGTGAGCAGACATGCAGACATGCATAGGCCAAGGAACAAACCAAAACAAAGCTAGAAAGCCTGCAGTGATTGGTGATTGCCTCCTAATCAATGACACATTCACAAGGAATTCAGGTCCTTACACACACTTGGCAGGGGAGCTTCATTCCTAGGTATCTCCAGAAATGTATTGCTCCAGCTCCAACAGTTAACTCTTTGGTGCCTGCAGGAGATGATTAACAGTCACAAAGGAGGTGTTCTGATTTCTTTCTTTCTTTCTTTCTTTCTTTCTTTCTTTCTTTCTTTCTTT
>JAJEJO010004436.1:276524-310683 GCA_020662805.1 Glaucomys volans
TTTTTTTTGGAACCAGGGATTGAACTCAGGGACACTCGGCCACTGAGCCACATCCCCAGCCCTGTTTTGTATTTCATTTAGAGACAGGGTCTCACTGAGTTGCTTAGGGCCTTGCTAAGTTGCTGAGGCTGACTTTGAATTCCCGATCCTCCTGACTCAGCCTCCCGAGTCGCTGGGTTTATAGGCATGCGCCACCGCACCCGGCACATTTTAGTATTTTGATTAAAATCACTTGTGAAACAAAGATCCTAAATTTTTACTGAAGTTATATATTGACTCATGCTTATTCCCATCAGTGCGTGTTTATTTTTTTGCTTAGTAAAACAGAGTACCTGGTAATCATTTTTTTGTTTCTTAAAGTCTTCTTTCCTTTTTTAAAAATTTCCCTCCCTCCCTCCCCTCCCTCTCCCCCTCCCCGTCTTCTCTTCTCCCTTGTTTCCTTGCTTCCTTCCTTCTCTTGTGGCGATGAGGAACCCAGGAGCTTAGTTACACAACCTAGCACATGCTAAGGAAGCCTCTACCACGAAGGCTCACCCCTACCCCATTTAAAAAATATTTCAATCTTAAATCATTCACATATTTCTTGCCTCCACAGAGATGAGAATGTGGCAATGAATACAAAGCTAACTCAACTATCAAAGACCTCAACAAGAAACATTAGAAAGGATACATAAGGATAGAAACTTATACATGTAGAAACCACGGGTAGGCTGGTTTGTGTAACATGCCCTGTAGCTATATGCAATTTATGTAATTTTTTTTCCTCTTCAGAATATGGAGTGGTAGAATATGTGGTAGAAGATGGATGGAGATCAGGAGCCCTGGGCTCTGTCCAGCCTTTCCCTGACTAGTCCTGAGGTCCAGGACAATCAACACAGATCTTGGGGTCTCAGTTTTCATATTTTTAAATGTGGAGCTTAGAGGTTCTTAACGTTTTGAAACTCTGATAATAACCGTGATCCCCTTCCCCCAAAGACACAAATGGCCAGCTTATGAGGCCTGGACACAGATTGAGAACGGATCACCCACTCCAGCTGCCGCCCATATTCTGTAATTCTGTTTTCCTGGTCATCTTCGAGCTCATAATAACAGTGACTTGTATCTGTAGAGGACACTTATTCCAAAGTGTTTTCACCTTCATTTTTTGTGTCCAGAACCCTTCTGAGTGGGATGGTAGTGGTAGATGCTTCTTTCTGTGATGAGGAAGGGGCGCCAGCCCGGCCGCCACTGTGCTGGAGTCTTGAGCACAGCCTGCCTGGGACCAGCACTGGGACTCCCAGCACTCAGCATGGGTTTTTCCATCAGACTTTGCTTCCTTGGTGGTTGTCATTATGAGTGATGTTTGGGAGTGTAAATATCCCAGAATGTGTCACTTGCAGAGGGAACTATTTGTTCGTCTCCTGTTTTTCTGTTGGAATTTGGATCCCTAAACACCTTTCGGCCTGACCATGAAAAGGTTACTCATAGATTTATTTCTTGCCACTTTTTTCAAAGGGGCAAATTTGTAGGCAGTGGGTATTTTGAGCAGACTCATTGAATATTTATTGATTAAAGAGTACATTGAGATGATTGCTTCTCAGTTGCTTAGCACTTCAGAAAGTTGTGAAATAAATGTTTTTGAAAATTCCAAGTGTTTGATTTGTCTCATCCAAACGTGTCCTTCTGGGCGAGACGCTCCCTGTGGCCTGAGGCTCCTCCCTGGGCCCAGAGCCTCTGGGTGGGTTTGAAAGTTGGGTGTGGATTGTGCCAGTGACCATGACTGTCCCAACAGTGGCTTCTTGTGACCTTCTGGCTGGTTCCTAGCACTTTCTGGATTGAGTTGTGTCAGTTTTTAGCAGAATGGAGAGCCTCAGCTATGTAAAGAGCTCCTGTATGTGAAAGAACATGAAGCTGTAAAGCTGCACAGATGCTAAATGGTTTATTTCTGGTGAAAATCATCATCCTAATCAGCCGTTGGATCACTCGGGTATGGAAGTTGATATCACTACTCACAGGAGGTGTCCCTCTGATGTGCCATGTGTGGAGGCACCCCCGTCCTCCTGCTAATTCCTGCTGACGTCTGTCAGGAGCAGGACTAACCTTCACAGCGAGATCTGCCTGGTGCACAGCGTGTTCCTTTAGTATACCTGAGAGGACAAGGCAGCCACGCGTGGACTCGGTGACATAGGTCAAGGAGCCTCTAGCAGTGAAGGGCCTTCTCGCCGTGAGCAGAGTGTTGGAGGCTGGCTGTTAAGCAGTGGGAAATGGCCCAGAGCAGAAGTCCGGCGGGCAGCGAGGCAGTCAAGGCAAGGCCTCTGACGGGAAGAGCGGCAGGTTGCTGCCACCGTGCAGGACGGTGTCCAGTTGCTGTGCGTTGTGGACATGGCCCTGCCCCAGGCCTGCTTCCTTGGCTCTGCTGGTACTCGTGCGCAGACACTCTTGCCATAGGTTGGCCAGCCCTTCCGTTGGCGTCCTCTCTGTGATGTAGATATCCATCAGGGGGCCGAGTGTCAGCAGGCGCAGGGGGCACTGAGAAGCTGCATGGAAGCGCTGGAGTTGCACTCACTGTCACTCCCTGGGCTGTTGAGGGGGGGGCTCTTAGCTGCTGTGTGGACGGGCATCTGTGGGGAGGGAGATGGGTGAGGTGGGGTGGAGGGGGCTGTACTGGCCACCACGTTTCTGTTGTGCCTCTGGCACCTGGCCCCTAGCTTAAGGGACTCTTGTGCTCTGTAGAGGCAGTTCAGTGGCAGAAACAGGCCTCGAACAGTTGCATCTCACTGTGACAGGCCAGCCTTCAGGGAGGCAGGTGGCCTCTGCCAGAGCCACAGGTGGGATGATGAAGGAGAGTCCTAGCAGAGGCAGAGTCGTGGAGAATATGAGTGCACGGGGCACCGTGAGGGCCAAGTGTGGGAGGGAAGGCTAGTGGGCAGGCTCAGGCTGTGAGCTGCCTTATGTGCCTGCTTGGGGTCTGAACCTTCTCCGGGAGACTGGAGATCCACACTGAGCCACTTCAGGGTATTCCAGAGTAGGATGAAGGTCTTGGCAGAAGCAGGAGATGGGTGATGGGCAGCTGCCTGAGGTCTGTTCTTTCCCCCTGTTGATGTTCACAATTCTATGAGGTTAGAATGGAACCCTCATTGTCAATTCCTGCAGAAAACAGGTCATCTTCCAGTAAGGAATCAGAGGTTAGAAACATGGTTTTTATTTATTTTTTTAGTTGTAGCTGGGAACAACACCTCTATTTTATCTATCTATTTATTTATATGTGGTGCTGAGGATGGAACCCAGTGCCTCACCCATGCTAGGCAAGCGCTCCACCACTGAGCCACAACCCCAGCCCTAAAGTGCTGTATTGATTTTATTTTATGCAATTCTATTGAAAATCCGTCCAAAATGGGTTGTTCTTCCTCAGTTGGTGTATATTTAATGTGTTAGACTTCCCTTGGTGACTCCTGGTCACAGGGTGCTGTCAGGGTCCTTGCTGTGGGTGAGGCCTCAGGTCCTGCATGGCATGTCCTGTGTCCTGGCACTCAGCTCACCAGGCCTGTGTCCTCTCTCCTCACTGCCTCTGGGTTTCTGCCTGCTTCTCTTGGCTTTGTTGGGCTGAGGTGGAGGCTGGGCGCCTCTTCTCTGGGTTTTGAGGGCAGCCCTGTGGGGCAGAGGCCCTCCTCCTGGCTTGGTGGCTCTGTGCCTGAGTGTACTATTGATGGCTTGCAGATTGCCTGACTGGGATGCTGTGACTGCACATAGTGTCTCAGAACAGGAAGGGAGCGTGTGTGACCGTGATGGTCACTCCTGTAGGCATAGAAAAGTAGAAGGACTTGAAAAAGCCAGTGACAACCCTGTGCCTACTCTGATCACGCGTAAAACACTGTTGAATTCTGACAGCAGTGACTGCTAAGGCTGTGGAATTATGGAAAGTCTCTCCTGTGTTTCCAGAGTGTTCCATTGCCCTTTATGTTTCAACATTAATATTTAGGTCAAGTCAGGCATGGTGGCGCACGCCTGTAATCCCAGCACTTGGGAGGCTGAGTCAGGAGGATCGTGAGTTCAAAGCCAGCCTCAGCAACTTAGCGAGGCCCTAAGCAACTCAGTGAGACCCTGTCTCTAAATAAAATACAAAATAGGGCTGGGGATGTGGCTCAGTGGTGGAGTGTCCCTGGGTTCAACCCCCAGTGCCAAAAAAAAAAAAAAAAAAAAAAAATTTAGGTCATCACTTGATTTTATAATTAAAGTAAGTATATATAAAATACTTTGGTTGTATAGATAGTTATCACAAACTTCCCACAGCCTTCATTTTGTTTTCAGAACAGCCTTGTTGGTTTGTTCTCCTCTTCATGGTTCAGAGGAGAAGAGGAGGCAGAACTGGAGGGGTCAGTGGCTTTGCCCGAGGCCACCGACCCAGACCCCACATGGGCCTGTGACCTCGTGCCAGAGCTCCCAGGGAGGTAGTTACGAGGCCCTCTGTCTGGACCTACAGGGTGGTCTGTAGTGTAGGAAATCAACTGATTGAAATCAATTCAATCGAAGTTTCCTATTGAATTAAATGGAATTTCATTATAAAGTGATGCCTAAAGTGTAGTTGGTGAACATTTTCATATTTTAAATCATGTTTGGGTTCTATTACACTGAATTACGTTGCCGCCCACTGAGCGTGCCAATATTATGAATTGTGGTCTTCAGAGGAACCGCGGACAGGCTCTGCTCCCCTTGCAGGCCTCCAAGCCTGCTATTAGTGGGTTCTGGAACTGACTGGTGTGCTGAAGCTCGCCTATCTGGGTGCCCTTTAGCTTGGACAAGATCATGTTTTAATTAAGCAGTTGGGACCCCTGACCAGCATGTTTATCCTCAGATAGGGAGGCTGGGCCTGGGTGGGCGTGGGGTCGGTGGTGAGAGGGTGCTGAATTCTGGAGTTTTCTGAGGGTCCATAAAAGAAACTTTACATTCTTGCAGCAAGATAATTTAATTCCACTTTACCCATGAGTAAACCAAAGTTCAGAGACATTAAGTGACCTTCAGAGGGTCAGAGCTGGTGCTAAAGCCCACACTCAAGTCATTTTACCTTGCTGCCTTGAATAAGCAGATTTTGAGCCACTTGCCCTCAAATGTGAAAATAATCTCTTAAAGTTAATCTTCCCTCCCCACCCCTGAGAAACAGAAAATGAGGCAAATTATGTGGTCTTTTGTTTAAGATAGGATCTATGCTTGCAACTAACCTGATTAAGGTAATCTGAAAGTTCACAGTACTTTGCACAGCAGGGAGACAAGGGCAGAAGAGGTACAGCTGCTGGTGTGTGGTCACGGCCACGTGGTCATCCACAGCTCCCCCCAGCCGGGGTGGACTCGGAGGTGGAGCTACCCTCGGTTCCAGAGGCCCTGGCCCAGGGGTGCTCCCACCTCACCTTCCACAGCTGCATTCTAAAAGGTGTCACGTGATGTTAAGAAGCAGGTAGCCGAGGGAGAAGAAATGGCGTTGTTGTAGTGCTTGTCTTACACTGTACTTTGTAAACCTGAGAAAGGCTCACATTTTGTTGATATCTTACTATCAAATGAGGATAATTTATGTAGGTAGATTAGAGCAGATGTTTTAATGCTTGTGACAGTTATCATTTTTGTGTCAAAATGACTTTTAACTTTCTTGTCTTTGGTACTGGGGATTGAACCCAGGGGCAGTCCACCACTGAGCCACATCCCCAGCCCTATTTTGTATTTTATTTAGAGACAGGGTCTCACTAAGTTGCTTAGGGCCTTGCTAAGTTGCTGAGGCTGGCTTTGAACTCTCTATCCTCCTATCTCAGCCTCCCAAGTGCTGGGATTATAGGTGTGCGCCACTGTGCCTGGCTCTTGTCTTTTTTTATATGTATGTTTAGTTGTGGATGGACACAATACCTTTATTTTATTTACTGATTATGTGGTGCTGAGGACTGAACTCACTGTCTCACACATGCCAGGCAGGTACGCTACCACTGAACTTCTCCAAAGCTACACTTCCTTGTCTTTAAGGTCTTTTAAAAATTGACAGTTGGGCGGGGTGGTACATGCCTGTAATCCTAGGGACTCAGGAGTCTGAGTCAGAAGGATTGCAAGGTGGAGGCCAGCCGCAGCAACTTAGTAAGATCCTGTCTCAAATGTAAGTAGATATATAAGGCGGGTGTGGTGACTCACGCCTGTAATCCCAGCGGCTTGGGAGACTGAGGCAGGAGGATCTCGAGTTCAAACCCAGCCTCAGCAAGGGCAAGGCACTAAGCAACTCAGTGAGACCCTGTCTCTAAATAAAATACAAAATAGGGCTGGGGATGTGGCTCAGTGGTGGAGTGCCCCTGGGCTCAATCCCTGGTACCAAAAAAAAAAAAAAAGTTAGTAGATAAATAGATAGGGCTGGGATGTGTTCAGTGGTAGAATGCCCCTGGGTTCAATCCCAGAAAAAAAGGAAGTGGGGGGAGGGAAGAAGGAAGGATCACACAGGAAGTGGGGTTTCCTGATTTATCTGCCACACGCACAGGGGTTTTGTGTGTCTCATGGTGGGTGACAGAAGTCGTTGCTGCTGCTCGCAGACTGTGCATCTTATGAATGAGGCCAGAGCAACGCATCGCCTCTGCCCATCTGCACAGCAGGGCTTCTAGGCCATCAGCCTGAACGTGAGGAACCTGTGTGTCAGAGTCGTGTCCTTAGTCCAGAGTTGTCCAGGCTGTAAACGGGGCACTTGAAGCCTCACCTCAGGTGCCTGTCATCTTTCAGTAACCAACGTTGTTGTGGTTACATTCT
Source organism: Glaucomys volans (assembly GCA_020662805.1). Classification (NCBI taxonomy): domain Eukaryota; kingdom Metazoa; phylum Chordata; class Mammalia; order Rodentia; family Sciuridae; genus Glaucomys; species Glaucomys volans. Next base: position 283,269 of record JAJEJO010004436.1, read on the forward strand.
TCAGATTTACTTAAATATTTTATCAAACATTTTCCATGTGCTGTCCCTCTATGTCCCTCTATCCATGAGACTCGGCAAACACGGGGTAGGGCCACTGTGCCTCCTCTGTGCAGTCAGTGTGAGAACACCGCCTATGTAAGTGCCAGAAGCCCTCTCCCATATTGTTATCAGCATCTTTAAATTTTTAAAAATATTTTGTAGTTATCAATGGACCTTTATTTTATTTGTTTATTCATATGTGGGGCTGAGGATCGAACCCAGGACCTCACACATGCCAGGCAAGTGCTCTATCACTGAGCCACAACCCCAGCCCCTACCCTACTGTCATCTTTAAAAAAATTTTTTTTTTTTTTTTTTTTTTTTTTGATGCTTGGGATCAAACCCAGGGCCTTACACATGCCACATGCTAGGCAAGTGTTTTATCATAAGCTATACACCCCAGTCTCCCAAAGCTTCTTTTTTTTCTTTTTAAATATTTTTTAGTTGTCAATGGATCTTTTATTTTATTTATTTATTGATATGCAGTGCTGAGGATGGAACCCAGGGCCTCACACATGCCAGGCAAGTGCTCTGCTACTGAGCCACAATTCTAGCTCCCCAGAAGGTTTTTTTAATGACTGTATTATTCTGTTAATGTAATGAGATTAAAACATTCCCTATGCTGGACATTTTAGGTTATTTCCACTTTTTTGCTAATGTAGATGATTAACAGTTTACAATTTCACTTTTGTTTTTCTGTAATTTGTTTCTGAGGATAAATTCCCAGAAGTAGAAATCTTGGGTAAAGGCTGGGGATGCAGCTCAGTGTCGAAGGCTGAGGACTTGATTCGCAGGTGTGAGGCTCAGGCTCAACCCCTGAGACTGCCAGAAAGAAAAGAGAGAAAAAGAAGGAAATCTTGGATGAAAGACTATGAACATCTTAGATGTTTTGAAATCCTGTTCTACTGCTTTTAAGTCTTTGTTTTTCTGGCATTTTTGGGTGAAGAAAATGGGAGAGTATTTCTCTTGAAGGTGCCTTGGCCTTTAGACCGCCTGTGTACCTGTGAGATAGGAAACTTTGTGAGGGTTTTTAGAATGAGTCGCGTTTTCTTCCCAAGTTTCTGGATATCATTTTACTTGAGTTGGATGCTTTACTTTCATGATGAAAAGCCTTACTTGGGGCTGGGGGTGGACCTCAGCAGGAGAGCTTGTGCCTAGCATTGTGCAAGGCCCTGATCCCCAGTGCGCACGTGCACACACACCACAGAGTCCTCGCTTCTTGATTATTAATCCCTGAGCTGATATTCTGCGTTCCCAAGGCTGTAACTGTTTATGGTTGCATTCCTTCATCAGTTTTGTCCTCAGGATACTCTGAACCGCAGCTGCTCTTAGAACAGATCTGTTTGCCTTCCTGCATTTACGATGTGCACATTGCTGTGGACTGTGCAAGGCCATTTCTGCTGGCATCTTTCAGAAATCAGATGCCAGCATGGTGATGCACACCTGTAATCCCAGCATGGGAGGCTAAGGCAGGAGGATCCCAAGTTTGAGGCCAGCCTCAGCAACTTAGCAAGACCTTATCTCAAAATTAAAAAAAAAAAAAAGGGTTGGGGATGTTGCTTAGTGGTAGAGCACCACTGGATTTAACCCCCAGTACCACCAGAACCAGAAAACAACAACAAAAACTTTCATTTGGAAACCAGCATAGCTTGGGGTCGTTTGAGCCTTTGGATGTCGCCTCTACAGCTTCTGGATGCTGCTGTCCCAAGTGTCCTGTTTCCCTTAATTGCTGGAGACAGACATCTGAGAGGAGCTTGTTGGGAAGTGTGTGTCCTTGGTGTGTTCTCTTGGTTTTGTTCCTTGCTTCTTTGTTTATTCTGTTCCAAAGTCCTCTGTGGCTTTCCATTGTGCCCCCTCCCGTGAGCTGACTCACTTTTCCACCTTCCACTGTTCTTAGGTGTTTGCTTTCAGACTGAGTGAACCCTGTTCTCCTGGTGGCTCCGAATCTGGAGCCAGGGGCGGGCCTTCCCACCTGAGCTCTTACCCTCTTCCTTCAGTTCCTGCTGTGACAACCCCTCCCCAGGGGCTGTTTCCCCTTTAGTTGTTTGGCCTCCTCATAGGCAAAAACTGGCTTTTCTTGGTTCCTCTTATCCCAGCTAAGAAAAGCTGACATTCACAACAAAACCAAACCCAAGGACTTTGTTCTATACTAAGGTAGAAATAAGAGAAACAATCACAAACAGCACAAACGCATAAGAAGCGTTTTGTTCTCAAGCACAAGCTGGATTTGGTGCCAGCTCTCAGGCTCTTGGCTCTGCCGGGTGCTGTGAGCTTCCTGCTTCCCCAGACCCCTTTATTCTGTCAGGAGGACCAAGTTTTAGAGTAATGCCTGGCTCTGCTAGGCAGCCTGAGTTTTTATCACAAGTGTGGAAATTGTACTTTGCCCTGATCTCCACAGATGCCTAAACATGTCGAGGTTGCTGTTGCTCTGGCAACTGACTGAGCTGTGCCTGTGTGTGGCAAAGGCTCGGGCAAGACTGGGAGCCTGGGCCATCCTTAGGGCTTCTCAGCTCCCTGAATGGTCAGAGCTGAGCCCCTAAGGCACTTGCTCTTGGCTTCCCTTTGTCCTTCTCATTTCCTGTTTCATTTCCCTGAGAAATCTCTGCTTAGCTGCCCCAGTTCTGCTAGGGGGCAGGCCCAGAGGGGCCTCACCCTGAGGCACTGTCCCCCAGCAGCCCTAGACCCAAGCATTATTCTGGGCTGGTGCGGGGTTCCTCATGCTGTCCTATCAATTCTCTTGCGCTTCTCAGACCTGGGCTGAGGGTTCCATAGCAGCGGGGCCTTTAATGGGCCAGAGGGATAGTTCTGACCACCCGCAAGTCATGGCAAGGAATGTAATGTGATCGGACCACTGGCCCCTACAGTGTGGGCCCTTTTATGAAGACTGAGTGAGAGGGTCGGTATGATAACTCCAGACTTCCCTTCGTCCTTTTCTTTTCTCCTAATGTTGCTTTTGTCTCCTTTTGCGTTGCTTCTTGCCCTTATGAGCTTGGGTCTGAAGTTGCTCGATGGTGGCGGAGGAGGACAAGAGCCGTCTCTTGGCCTGCCTTTCACGCTCAGGCAGGCCGCTTTCCTTCAAGAGTGTGTGTGTACTCTTTCCAGAATGGCCACTTTGGACCTGCCTGCTGCTGCTGCGGGAACTTGCAGGTTGACAACGTTTGGAAATAGTTTAAAATGGAAGGTGCTCTTACCCGTAAACGAGGGGTGGGAAACTCCTCACATCCGTGCCCTCCAGAAACTTCGTGTTAACTGGGTGATTGGCAGAGAGGGGACAAACTCAGCCCACTTGGAACTCAGGGAGTCCTGGGGGCTGGTTGTGGGGGCAGCATGCCCCCCAGAGTGGAGTTGGTAAATTGCCAGTGCTATGAACTGCACAAAGGCCATCAAGTTTGTTCCCCAGGCTTCTGCTGTTGAAGGGACCTCATTTTTGGGGTCCTGATTTGGAACCCAGGTTGCTTTCCCTGTAAGGAGCTCCTCGAGTAGTGGCCTCTGCTGAGTCTGGGTCTGGGGTCTGCCCGGCCTGTGGGGCTACCGGAGTCCTCGCTAGATCAGGAACTCTGTAGCCAGACTCCTGAGCTCACCCGCCTCTGCAGTTTATTGGGAGACCTGTCTTGCCTTAAAGTGGGGATGCTGAGGGCATTGTTTTGCGGTGGGGTAGTGACCGTCTGCGTGTCACACAGGCATGTGAGCCCGGCGAGCTCCCCATAGCCCAGCTCCTGCGCCACCGACCCTGCCCTCCCTCTGCCCTCCCTCTGCCGGGTGCTTCCTTCTGCAGTGGAGCAGATGGGCTCAGGGACTCGTCAGAACTCTTCAGACCCAGGTTCTCACTTCAGTGCGTCAGTGGTCCCCACAGTGGCTCTGGCTCCCCAGGAAGTCAGCAAGTGACTGCAAAGGACCACTCCTCAGGGCTGGCCCAGCAGGCGTAGTTTAGTAGTTTAACGCGTGTGCGCTGATACTTGCACACACACAGGCAAAAGGCATTCATATGTTACTGTTATAAACCGTGCTGTGACTATGCTAAAATACTAATTCATTTGAAAACTTGAATTTATAATATCCTTTTGTCGCCTCGATTTCCTGAGTCATGGAATGCAAAGGTGCTGTCATCTGGTAATTTAGTGGTCAGTAGAAGTTTGCAGTTGCCCTTTTCCTGCCCTCTGGCATCTGTGTGCCTGTCAGTGCATGTTGGGCAAATGCAGTCCCTGGTGTGGCTGGGCTGAGCTGTGCAGGGGACGCAAGGTCAGGTGCCCAGAACCAAATCAGGTTCAAGTAGGAGGTGGCTTAGCAATGCCACTTCCCATCGGGAGGGCCCTGAAGGACTTCTGCTGAATCTCCCTAGGAATGGACTCTAACATTTTTGCATGCAGTTCTAATGGGTTCCTAAATAGCTATCGATTTATTCAGCAGATACTTCAGTGTCTGCCAGGTGGGCATCATCAGTCGTGGCCTTGGGGCTGCAGGAGGAAAACAGTGGACCAAGGCCTTGCATTCTGGTTAGGGGAGGTGGAGCATGGTCAGACTCCCTCTGCCCAGTGTGGAGGGAAGGCTGGCCCCATCGGGCTGGCGGATCTAGGCTCAGTGTCCCTGAGTGGCGCTAGCTCCCTCCCAGCTGTCACATCCCTGCCCTGGGGTTTTTTGTTTTTCTTTTGAACCGGGGATTGAACTCAGGGACACTTGGCCACTGAGCCACATCCCCAGCCCTATTTTGTATTTTATTTAGAGACAGGGTCTCACTGAGTTGCTTAGGGCCTCGCTAAGTTGCTGAGGCTGGCTTTGAACTCACCATCCTCCTGCCTCAGCCTCCCAAGTCGCTTGGATTACAGGCGTGCGCCACCATGCCCAGCTTGCCCTGGGGTTTTGGCCTCACTGTCATTACCATGATGACTTTTAAAAATGTAGTATTTATGGAGGTTTATCTTGTGCCAGGTGCCCAACTTTCTCCTGCTCATTGTACTTGTCCTCAGGACAACTTTGTTTTTGCAGGTAAGAAATCTGGACTTAGAGGGGTGAGGTGCCAGGCCTCTAGTGAGTGAGTGCCGTGTGCACTTGTGATCAGTGTGCAACTCAGGAGCCAGGCCTGAGCATGCTGTCAGAAATGCCAGCAGATAATGAAGTGTGTCCATTTTGTCCTGGCTCATTTCTATTCTCCACAATCAGAAATTTAATCTTTACTGTGACTGTCACATCAGATTGCTGTGCTCCAGCAGGGAAGGGTGAGTGGAACATGCTTTCAGTTCTCTACATGGTGGGCTTACTGACACTTGAAGTTATTAAGTCTAACTATTTACTGTAAGCAAAATTGCATAATCTCATTCTCAGCCCCAAATAATTGCCTTGTGAATGGAATTTGAAATGCAGTTTTATTCTTGGCCAAAGAGATTTATATGCACAGAAGACAGTTTTCTTGTTATGACTTTTAAGACACTGCCCACTGGACAGAATCATTTCCTGAAAAGTTGCTTTAAAAAAGCACCTTTACTCTGTGAAACAGCATTTGCATCTTGACTCTGCCCCTGACACACAAGAGTCATTATTCCTTCTGGAAATTTGCAAGCTGCCATCGTCCTGGTGCTGGCAGCTGTGTGTTCTTTAAATATTTACACTTAATCTCTTTGCAGCTCTGCCTTTTTCTAAGGCCTGCCTCGCTTGGTGTGGGACGCAGACCGCACGGTTGCATCTCTACGCCTATTTTGGAAGTGCCTCACTGCTGGGATTAGGTTTCTCCAGTCAGGAAGAGTTGGGCTTGCCACTGCTAGTTCACCACTGCAGTGTCCTGTCATTCTTCTCTGCACTGGGGTGCAGAGCAGCCCTGGGCTGGCGGCGGTGGTGGTGCTGGGGTGATGCCCTCTTTGTGTGATCCAGGGGTGATTGATGGACAGTCCTGAAGGAGAGCTGGGAAAGCAGTCTAAATGGAGGTTCCAGCTCTTGTTGACTGCAAGCTGTAGCTCCAGGTGTGGATGTGCAGGGGTGTTTAGGGGAGCCCCTAATCTGACCTTTTATATGACAGGGTCACTCTGGATTGGCATGCAGGACCTCTGGCCTCGACCTTCTGCTGAGAGACCCAGGGTAGCACATACCTGTAACCTTCATCTGCCCTTCTAGACCTTGCATGGGCACAGAGACCCTGGAATGCCCTGGCCCAGTGACCCTGGCTCACTTAACAAAATAACTGTACACTTCTTCCCTGTTGTATGTCCCCCTAAGGGTGCTTTGTGCTATAGGTGCACATGCCTGAGACCAGCAGTGGCCAACAGTGACTGTGCACAAGGTGTGTGTATGGCCAGAGCTGGGATGTGTGGATTGGGGTGTCCCCAGCAGAGGGCATGAGGGTCCTTTTAGTGCAGGACACAGACTCCTATGTACACTTGTTTTCTTGAAATGAAAACGTCCATGCCTATTTATTTGGTGTACTTGGTGATGTTTGTCCCTCCCTGTTTGACAGATGGGGCTTGAGACCCTGCCTGGAGCTCCTGGTGCCAGGGAACATGGGTCTAAGAGCAGGCCTGTCCCCCTGCCCAGTCTTTCTTTCCACTAAACCAGACACATGAGGAGGATCACTGGCTGCTGCCCATTTCCCCAGTTTCCCTTTAGGGCTTGCCTGATGTCCTTTGGGTTTTGTCAGCATTCTGGCGGAGTATCTGAAGGATTCCTGCCTATGCTGTGGTCTTCTTTAGAGCTCATATTTTATTTCCGCTTTAGCTCAGCAGATTTTAGCCTGAAAGCATCCCAGCGAGGAGTCTAAATGTTGGCATGTGAGCTTTTCTGAGTGCAAACCATAGCTACCGTGGGCGGGCGCGTGGTTCTTATAGAAGCAAGCTGGTGCACCTCAGCTGCAAGCCGCACTCTAGGAACCTTTCGGTGCATTCTTTTTGTGACTTTTTTTTTTTGGGGGGGGGGGACCAGGGATTGAACTCAGGGGCACTTGGCCACTGCGCCACATCCCCAGCCCTTTCTTGTATTTTATTTAGAGACGGTCTCACTGAGTTGCTTAGGACCTCACTAAGTTGCTGAGGCAGGCTTTGAACTCGAGATCCTTCTGCCTCAGCCTCCCAAGTCGCTGGGATTACAGGTGGACTTTTTTTTTTTTAATTGTAGCACTAGAGATGGAATTCAGGGGCATTTAGCCACTGAGCTATACTCCAACCATTTTTATAATTATTTATTTTGAGACAGGGTCTTGCTAAGTTGCCAAGGCTGGCCTTGAACTTGCAATCCTCTTGCCTCAGCCTCCTGAGTAGCTGAGATTACAGGAGTGTGCCACCATGCCTGGCCTTCTTGTGACTTATCCTCTGCTAGAGGAGGGAAGCAGTGTCTTGGTCCTGCAGAGCACATGGCCATCCCTGACACTGTCCTTCTAGGAGGAATTGCCAAGTTAGTCATGGGGACACAGCAGGGAGAGCTTTGCCTTGGGCTTGGCGAGCCCAGTTGCATTCCTGCCACAGGGTCATGGAAAGTGGTTGGAATTTGGGTTCTCAGCCACAGGAGAAGGATAGTAGTCTTCACATGTGTCTTAGGAAGGGCTCTTTTTCAGTATAAAATTATGACCATTGAACCTGTTTTAAAATGTTCTTTCTTTCAGTGTTTTTGATAAGAGCTGGTAGGGTTTTTTGGTGGTGCTGGGGCTCACAACCAGGGCCTGTGCCTGCTAGGTAAGTGCACCACCACTGAGCTGCTTTCCAGCCCGGGGCTGGTAGTTTTTGAAGAGGATGCTTACTTGACAGAATGAAAGTTAGCAACATTATGTTGTTCTCCCCCACATTTCAAATGCTCAGTGAGTTATACGGAATAGACAGCAGGTTGCCCATATTTGAAGTGTACCATTTTGATATATGAGTACATTGTTGCCATTGCCACACTGGAGAGTAAATGCATCTGTCACTCCAGGTTTCCTTCTGCGCCTTTATAGTCCCTTCCCCTCCCTGCTCCAGGCAGCCACTACTGGGTTCCCAGCCTCTATGGATTGATTTGCATTTTGGAGAGTTTATGTAAATGGAATCATACACTGGGTACTCTTTGTCATCTGTCATCTTCGATCCAGCAAATTTATTTTGAGATTGATCCATGTTGTGTATTGTCAATTTCATTTATTTTTTCTTCAGTTGTGTTGTTCGGTCACAGTTTGTCCGCTTACCTGTGGATGGACACGGGGCTGATTCTAGTTTGGGGCTATTGCAAATAACATTGCTGTGTATGGGTTTTTGTACGTGCCTGCTTTCTTTCCGGGGTGGGGGTGCCTGGAGTGGAGCAGTGGACCCCTGACAGCGTCAGACGTGCCGCCTGCTCTCTGCGTGCTGCCCACAGTGCTGCGTGGTTCCTCCCCACCTCACCAGCTCTCGGCCTCGTCAGTCTTCCCCCTTTTTGCCATTCTGGTGGGCCTCCGGTGCGTTCAGTGGTTGGGGTTGCATTCCCTTATTTGCTGTCTCTGTCTTCCTTGATGATGCATCTTTCCAAATCATTTGCCCATTTAAAAAATTAAGTTTTTTGTTTTATTAGTTTTGAGGTATATATTTTGGATATGTAGTTTTTTTAATCAAATAATGCCATTTGCAGATATTTTCTTCCCATCTGTGACTTGTCTTTTCATTCTTTTAACAATGTCTTTTGAAGACTAGTAGCTTTAAAGACTTAATGAAGCCACTTTGTTCTTTTATGGCTTGTACTTTTTTGGCTGGTGTCACACCTAAAGCCTTTGCCCAATTCAATGTCACAAATATTTCCTATGTCTCTTCTGGATGTCTTACAGTTTATTTTTTCGCCTGTGGATGTTCAGTTGTTTCAGCACAATTTGTTGAAAAGTCCCCCAAATTTGGGGGGATTTTGAATGTGGGAGTGATCGTCTGGCACCAAGATCTCTTCCCCTTTGTGAGTGTGGCTTGTTCTCTGCTGCTTCCTCTGGCCTGACCGCTGTCTCATGGTGTCCTTGGCCCCTATAACTGGGTGGTGGGTGAGAAAGGGCCTTCGTGCTGCCTGCCAGGTGCCTGGCGTCTTTCTCCTTCTGCCCTAGGCTGCAGGGAGCCCTGGGCACAGAGGCTTTATGGCCTTCCTGGTTGGTGGGTTCTGGGCAGCAGCTCATTTTCCAGAGGTGACTGTGGAGACCTGCCAGGACAGAGAGGTGAAGGGACAATAAGCCTTCTGTCCCTGGATGGGTGGGGTGGCTCCCAGGCTGTGTCTGCAGAGGGCGGGGGGGGGGGGGGGGGGGGGGGGGGGTGGGCTGTTCCCTGTTCTGCAGGGGCTGGCAATGGTGTGACCTGCTGTCAGACTGAGCAACGTGGCTCCACTGTGCGCTGACCCTCTGAGGCCAGCTGGACGAGCACGTGGGTGGCATGGTGTTCATTCTTCCTCTCCCTGAGCCTCAGAGCAGCTTGCGCAGTCTCAGGAGAGTTACCACTGCGGGCAGCTCCCAGAAGGTGGGCGCGCCATTCATCTACTTTTGGACCTGCTGACCGCCAGTCTTGGTGATGCTGGTCCTGGTGCCAGCACTGCCAGTGCTGCCGCCACCGGCAGTGACGGAGCCTCTTCTCTGTGCTGAGCACTTCTGTGTATCACCCAGGCAGTCCTCACACAGCCTGTGAGGTGGTGAGTCCCTTCTATAGACAAGGAAACCGAGGCATGGAGAAGGTGGCCATGTATGAGGAGTTTTTGAACCATACTCTACATGACTGAAGGTTGAAGGATTGAGTTGGCTTACCATTTTTCACTGACCCTTTTATGTAGTTATTATTATTTTTTTTTTGGTACTTGGGATTGAACTCAGGGGCACTTGACCACTGAGCCACATCCCCAGCCCTATTTTGTATTTTATTTAGAGACAGGGTCTCACTGAGTTGCTTAGGGCCTCGCTAAGTTGCTGAGGCTGGCTTTGAACTCGTGATCCTCCTGCCTCAGCCTCCCAAGCCGCTGGGATTATAGGCGTGCGCCACTGTGCCCAGTTGGTTTTCTTGGGACATTGTTAGTATGCATAGTAGCTGTCTTCGTTTCGTGATAACTGCTACATGCACATCACATCATTCGATCACTTTCATTCCCTGGTACCTTCCTTTTCCTCCCCTCCTTCCTCCCTTTGTCACCAGCTCTTGCATGAAATAAAAAGAGAGCTTTGCATGGCTCTCTTTGGATATTGCATTTCCTTATCAGCAACCGGGAGGCGCTGGGCAGTTTGACTGGATTAAAATTCTTCAGTGGTGCCTTGTTGCCATCTGTGTGTGTGTGTGTGTGTGTGTGTGTGTGTGTGGTATGTGGTGGCCACATCCCTGGCTTTTTTTATTTTTTTGATTTTGAGACAGGGGCTTGCTAAATTGCCCAGGTTGGCTTCAAATTGCCATCTGCTTCAGCCTCCGAGTGGCTGGGATTACAGGCTTGAGCGTAGCCCCATGAAGAGCCTCTCACTGTGCCCACCCCCTTAGTTGCCTTTACTTTATTTATTTTTATGTGGTGCAGAGGGTTGAACCCAGTGCCTCAACCCCAGCCCCTCACGTATTTTTTTTTTTGGAACCAGGGATTGAACTCAGGGACACTCAGCCTCCCAAGTCGCTTGGATTACAGGCGTGCGCCACCACGCCCGGCCTAATTTTTTATTTTGAGACAGTCTTGCTAAATTGCGGAGACTGGCCTCTAATTTGCCATCCTCTTGCCTCAGCCTCCTGAGGTGCTGGGATTACAGGTGTGTACCACCATGTCTGGCTTTTTTTTTTTTTTTTTTGAGACAGGGTCTCACTTAAGTTGCCCAAGCTGGCCTGGGATTTGCAGTCCTCCTGCCTCAGTATCTCAAGGCACTGGGATATAGGTGCGCCACAGCCCACGGCCCTGAGCTCTTATTGCTGTCTTGATAGGATCCCACCTTGTGGTCTGGCCCTTGCTTACCACTTTGACCCTTATCCCTTGACTGACTCCTGAACTTCTTGCATTTCTGTCTCCTAATGTGCTTCCCATAAATCCTTTTACCTCTGCTGCAGCTGCTCTCTTTTCCCACCCTTGCCTGCTGAACTCGTCCTTATCCTTCCAGACCCAGCTGTTTTCATCCATGCTCTCCCCCGTGTCCTGTCCTGTGGCCTGAAGAGCACATGGTCCACACCTGTCCCAGTGCTGCCACTAAAGCAAGGGTCTGGGAGCTGGGTGGGCCAGAGGGCGGGACTGCCTTTTTTATTAGAAACCAGTTAAGGGGGGGGGGGGTGTCAGAGGTGGCAGACATTTGTGGAATGAGAAACGTCCAGACCCTCCAGTTCTAAGCTGTGTCATTCTTGTGTGTGTATGTGTGTGGGTGTGTGTGTGTGTGCTGGGGATTGAACCCAGGGCCTTGTGCATGCGAGGCAAGCACCCTACCAACTGAGCTACATCCCCAGCCCTGTTATTCTTGTTAGTAGTGATTAGTTTGAATTTTGGAACTGGTTTACATAGTTTTTTCCTTCCTCTTTGAGGAAAATTTTATTTCTTTGACTTTTTTTGATCATGGATTTAAATTTCTATATCCCCCCACACGTGTCTGTCATTGTAATTTTTATGTAAGTTCAAAGAATAATTTGAGTTTTTGAAATGTTTCTTTGGATTGTGACAGTAGGGCTACCGTGGATTAGAAGGGATCAAGGTCAGTGTCTCCTTGATGGGGAAGAACTTTGGCAAGGAACACGACCTGAGCTTTAGCATTGTGTACCCTTGGAAAGGGCTCTTCAGGAGCACTGCCTCCAGCGCACACAGCTCTCCTCTTGGTCATGGAGCGAACAGACTTCTGGCCAGGGGACTCTTAGGGGCTCTTGGGATCTGAGCCCTGAACCGGATTTTAATCAGCCCACCTGCCTGCTCTCACGTGTGGGGAGGGGAGAGGGAGGAAAGAACTAGAAGGTCGAGGTGTACCTTTATGAAGAGGAGTTGAGGTTTTGTTTGGTTGGGGTCCACGCCTGTTCCTGGCACATGGCTGCCTTTTTAGGCCAAGTGTCCCTCTGGCAAGTGCCCTTGTCCTTGTGTGCTCTCTGACGGTGAGGGGACTTGGCAGTAGCCATGAATGACGAGCGATCAGGGACTGTCTTCTCTCTCTCTGGTATCTGGGGTACACCTGAATTTCCGGAAGGAGTTTTCTTTCGTGTTTTTGGAAACAGATGATTTAAATGAGATTCCTGGGGGTCTCAAACTCGAGCCTCCCACTGTTTCTCTGAGCATGGTGGCGTGGCTGTGTGTGGGAGGTGGTTGCTCCTGGGCTCTGAATGGACTGCCTTGAGCACCATGGTGGTGTCCAGTGAGGCCCCTCAGGAAGAGCAGCAGCTTAGTGACGTCCTCTAGGGGCTTGAGAAGCAGTTCCTGTGTGGAGCTCAGCAGCGGTGAGGAGTGGCCTTGAGCAGCCTTAGGCATCTGCCACGTGGCAGGCCCTAAGCTCATTACCTCCCATGTCACCGGAGCTCTGCAAGGTCAATGGCACACATGGAGAGCGCGGGCTCCGCGGGAGGGGAGCTGTTTCTTCAGTTCGTAACCGTAGTAAGTGCGGGGTCAGGGTTCAAGCCGGTTATTCCCTGTGTTGTGTGGCTTCACACCAACCCCCAGTCATGGACAGTGGCTTCTCTTGTCTGAGTATCCAGGTAGCCTCTGCAGGCTGCCAGGAGGCATGTGTTCACCCACAGTGACACCCCAGCTCGGGCTTTACTGCCGAGGCGGTGGGAATCGACAGGCTCTTAACCAGAACAGTGGGCTGAGGCCAGACCTGGTCTGGGGTGGTTCCTGGGGTGGGTGGAAAGGACAGGGACTGGATGGGGACAGCTGTGGTGCTCAGTTCCTGGAACGTCCTTTGTCTGGCTGACTTTCCTGTCCTTCAGGTCAGAGCACCAGAGCCCCTGCTCAGTGGCATTCAGTCTAAAGTTGCTCCCTCCCCAACGTCACTGCCGGGCGTCTGACCGTACTGTGTTCACACGGGTTTTGGCGTGTGCCTCCTTTCCTCCATGAGACGATACCTATCATGCAGGTGGGGTCAGTCTCTTTTCTGTGGCCTCTGCCCTCGAATGCCGTGGCCCCGTGAGTCCTGGCGAGTGCATGCAGTGGGGGAGCAGTCCAGGAGCCGGGCGCTGAGAGAGGGAGCTGGTCTAGCAGGAGCAGGACTGGGAGAGGGAGCCAAGGTCATTTTTTGGTATTTAGTTTCACGTGACCAGTAATGCTGCCCTTGGTTCATACTTGCGGCTGTTTCAGTTGGGTGGCCACTGCTCTTTCCAAGTAGCTAGGACGTTTGCCAGACCCCTTGCCACTTCTGCAGCCAGCTTGTGGCTTGCGACAGAAGCATGGTTTTGCTGAGCATGGGTCGCTTTCTTTTCGGGTGGGATGCCAGCCATGGGTTCCCTCCTCTGCAGTCGCCAGCGTGGCTCCTGGTCTTCTGCACAGCTCCCTTGTCTAGTGCTTGCTTTTCTAGGAAGAGCAATGGGGTCTCTTGACAGAGACTGCAGAGTGGGGGGCTTATGGACCTTGAAATTAAAGTACCAGTCTCCTGACTCAGGACTTCCTGCTTGGTTGGCTGAACCCTGAGGCTTAGTCAGGGTGTCTTTGATATGTCCTTTACGCTGGTGGTGTGGAGGTGAAGCCAGGTAGCCAGCAGCTCTTCAGTGGCTCTCCGCCCTCAGTCATCAAGGGGAGGGCGTGGCCAGGTGGGGTGGCACCGCTTCAGGAGGGAGATAGGAACTGGGAGTCGGGTAAGAACCTGGGTGGAGGTGGACAGGGGAGGGGATCTCTGATTTCAAACCTCTTGCTGCCTCCAGAATATGATGTGGTCCTGAAGAAGACAGAGGTTCCAGCAGCTGCAGCTGGATGACAGTTGTGCGTGCGCACGTGCTGCTGCGGCTGCTCACGGTATTGCTTTGTGTTTACAAGGGTTTTAAAACCAGAGCCTTTCCCAGGAGCCGGCTGAGTACTGTCATTGTTGGGGATGCTGGTTAGTAAAGGGTGACCTTGCTTAGTCTGAAACTGGACTTGGGTGTAGAGGGAAGTGAGGGCGTGGGGGTGCTGGGAGCATAGCAAAGCCTCAGGGCACCCATCTGCGTCCCCAGTGGGTGGGCTCTGGGACCCAGCTAGCGTCTGAGGTGTCTGCCCCATCACAAGAGGTATGTAGCCCAAAGAGGAGGAGTCTTCTTTCTGGTCACGTGGTTCCTGCGTGCTTCCTGATCCGTTTTTACAGGAAGCAGCCTGTGTTGGCTTTCCTGGTCATTGGTCACTGGAGAGCAAACTGAACTCACACATGTCCATCCCTAGTACTTAATTTAGAATGACAGATGCTAAGTGTGGGCTCACTCTTGGGGGTCAGTAGTTGCTGCTTTGGAGAAGTTAGTCACAGTGGCTTGGCGGAGGAGCTCTCATCAGGAAGTCAGTGCCAAGGGGAGGAGGCTCTCTTCGTAGTGGGAGCTCCCCCTTCCCAGGGCTGAGTGGACCCTCCACAGTCACAGGGGCCACAGCTCTGCAGCCTTCGACTCAGTTGAGTTAGGGAGATTCTGTGTCCATTCCTCTGGTTTGCTTTGTTGCTGTTCCCACGTGTCCCGAAGCACTGATGAAAGTAGCTTTGGCTTTGGGTCAGGTGTCGCCAACTTGCTGTCCTGGGTCAGGCATGGCAAAGTCACCTTTGGGGTGCTTTTCTCCCTGGCAGGCGGATCTCCTCTTCTCCGGGTTGTCTGGGAGATGACGCGTGGCAGGCTGACGTATCCACATCACGAGTCACCTGAGGGAAGCCTGCGTCCTACAGCTTGTCTTTCAGGCTGGCAATTGAGAATTCTGTATTATTGATTTGTCCCGTCTTTAAACAGCTTACACAGTTGTCCTGTTTTCATGGAGGGCAGGAAGAACATTTTTAATGTCTGTCTAAGTGCTGTGTGGCACCTGTGCATGGCTCCTTCTGACCCCTTTACCCTAGTTTATTTCTCCACTGTCCCCTCCATGTGGTGCACTGACCCCAGCACTTGACATGACCAGCATTTGTCTCAGGAGACTGGCACCAGCCACTAGTGAGCTGGCTGAGGAAGCTTAGTATAGATCTGTGTGAACACACGCCTATAAACCTGGGAAATAAGTGCATAGTTATTGGTATGAAAACTATAAGTTAAGTTTTTTTAAAAATTAAAAAAAAAAAACCTGCTGACCAGATTCTAGGTGTAAGATGTGTAAAGGATTGGGTGAGAATCCAGAAAACTCAAGGATTCTACACTCATTTGTTTTGCACATCTGTGTCTTCGGTCAACTTCAAGCAGAAAGTGGACATTCAAGACAGTAAATGATGGGTATGGTTTGCACATGGAACTCCTGGCAGTGCTGAGCCGTGAGAGAGCCTGAGAGTCGAGGAGCAGCCTGGGCAGGCGGACGGTGTGTGTATGGCTTGGCAGTGGGGCGTTTGCCAGCAGACACAGGCCTGGCTTAGTCCCTGGCACCCAAAGCAAGAAGGCCAGTGAAGAATCAGCTCACGAGAGTCCATCATTTTTTTAAGTTCAAAACCAAATGCCTAAGCTATGTTTTTTTTAAATGATTCTTTATCCTACTTATTCAGTTCACCAGCTAGTGGCCAGTGTCTCACCTGAGGCAAATGCTGAGACCACTTGGCCAGGTGTTAGGTCCAGTGCTGGGGACAGTGGAGGAATTAGGGTAAGGGCGGTGGAAGGGGCCCCACTTGGCGCAGCACAGCACTTAGAAAGACATTACACGTGTTCTTCCCTGCCCTCCATGAAAACGGGACCACTGTGTAAGTTACTTAGAGATGGGGACAAATAAATAAGAGTGCACGTGTGTATACCATGAATCCAGCTGTCCTGAGCAGAGCCTTGAGGACAGAGCGGCCCAGCACTCTGGGCAGCTGCGGGTCTGTCTGTCACAGGTGGACAGTAGGCTCAGAGATCCCTTCAGTAGGCTGGGGGGTCTGTATGTAAGTTAGGCGGTGGCAGATGTGCCTGAAGAGAGGAACCTGCCCCAGCAGGACAGGATCAGAGAACCACAGTGAAGATGGCATTTCCTCCAGGCCATTAATTTCTTTTTGTGTTTAGTTGACTATTTTTATGTTTAGTTAAATATTTACATTTTTCTGTGAATAGAAGTGTAAACAGATCCAACTGTCCTTGGGCCCTGAGCAGCGATAAGAACATGGGAAGTGCCCCTGTTTTCCTCTGGCACTGGGGGGTGGCACAGGGACTCCCCCGTCTAGGCAGGTGCTCTCCACTGGCCAGATCCCCAGTCCCTTTGAAGTACTTCTGAGATTTCTGGTTTGCAGCCCTTTGTGGAGGCATGCCCGTTTCTCCTAAGTGACAAAACTCCATAATTCTGTTGTTTGTGTTCTACTGCAGGGGATTGGTCAAGAGGGACAGGTTCACCAGGTGTGGGGGCACATGCCTGTAATCCTAGTAGCTTGGGAAGCTGAGGCAGGGAGAATCCAGAGTTCAAAGCCAGTCTCAGCAGAAGCAAGGCCCTAAGCAACTCAGTGAGCCCCTGTCTCTAAATAAAATACAAAATAGCGCTGGGATGTGGCTCAGTGGTTAAGTACCTCTGGGTTCAGTCCCTGGTACCAAAAAAACAAAACAAACAAAAAAGAGGGGCAGGTTCCTGTCTGCAGAGTGCAGTAACCTGATCAGAAAAGCCATTTTCTTTGGAAGCCACTTGGTGGGGTGGCCTCACAGATTCAAGGAACCTGAAAAGGAGCCAGGGGAGGGAGCCCCCCAGCCTGACTGGAATGCTGTTGCCAGGAGGAGGAGTGGGTGCTCTGCACAGAGTGCCCATCTATCTGGAGACGCTTGTAGAGCACCCTGTGGAACAGGAGCTGGGACCACCAAGGGCCAGGTTGTGTCCAGAGCGCAGGGACCTCGCATGGTCTCAGGTGAGTCCACCTGAACTCCTGCAAACAAGAGCGCGGCACACCATTCACAGGCACTCCGCCGTGTGGCCGGCCTGCATCCTGAGCTCTGTCGGCGTGCGTGGGGAAACCCTGTTAGTCTGCCGTGTGCAGGAGCCACAGCATCTGGGGCCTGGGCCCTGCCTCGCAGCTGGTCGCTGGGACAAGGTGGTCTCTTGGCGCTCCCACAGTCCTGTGGCCCTGTTTTGTCACGTGTACTCGAGGGCTGTTTGCACTGTTGATTATTAGATTTCTTAAAGGTCACTGCATGTTATGTGCTCATCCCAAGTGAAACCGAGACGCGCAGGCAGCAAGGTGGCAGGAGCTCCAGCAGCCCTCGGGGAGGAGGGCGGTGCGCATGGTGCTGGGAGCAAGGGCTGCGTGCCATGCTCTGTGTCTCCCCAGGTGGCCTTGCCCGACCGAGTCGCTTCAGCCTGTCTGGAGACTTGGAGCAGCAGCGCGGGCACACCTGGGTGCTCCACCAGCATTAGCGGTCGTGTTGTTCTAAGCTGATTATTTCTCTGTTGCTTTCATTAATATTTTCCTGAGTACTAGTAAAGTGGAGCATCATTTTTCTTGTTTGTTGATCAATTGTATTTCATTTTCTATGAATTCCATATCATTTGTCCCCCCCACCCCCCGAAAAGGACCATTTTCTTTTTTGATTTCTAGGAATTCTTTGGCTGTTAGGACTACAAAGCATTTATTGCCTGTATTGCAAATACGTCCTCCTGGCTGTTGTTTCTATGATTTGTTTTTACTTTGTGTAGGTGTCTTTTGCTGTAATATGTGGAGGTTTGTGTCTCTAAAGCATTTGCATTTCCTCTTCTACCATGTTCTAGAGAAAGCAGTGAGGCCAGCTTTATGTGTGTGTGTTTATGCATAGATTTGTTTGTACACATTTGCTGCTTTTCTCAATACATTCCTCAATTTAAAAAATTGAATACAGTACTGTCTTAGAAGATGAATCCTCCATGAACAAGCGAGTTTATTCCGGAAGTGCAAGAGGGCCTAACACCAGGGACTGTAGCAGCCAGAGAGGGTTGTGTCCCAGCCCTGCTGTCTACTAATTTTCTGACTTTGGCTAAATTTTTTAGTCTCACTAAGGCTTAGTCTCCTCATCTATAAAACTGGCAGGACAGGAATGGTACTTCTGTACAGGGTAAATTAAGAACTGAATGGGATAATTCCTGTTAAGTGGTTATATTATCATATATAGTAATTCCCTGCATCAAATTAAAGAGGAAACACATGTTTCCTCAAAGGCAAGTAATATTAGTCTGTAGCTAATCCTAACAAAAATATAAGTAGAAAGAAGTCTTTATCAGTATAGAAATATTCTCCAGAACAGCAGTGAGCATGTGAAGTGGCTGTTCTGTTCCACTCCAGGCTGGACTGGAAGGTGATGCCTGGAATTGGCAGGCCGTGGAGCCTGGGCACCCCGTTGCTCCTGCTGTCTGGAGCAGCATGCCCGCAGGCCTGCACTTCCACTGGCCTCTCACCCTGGGTGTGGCTTCTGGCCCCACCCTGAGGAACCAGGAATTCCTGGGGTTGGGCAGGGAAGAGGACTATTCAAGTGATAAACCACCTTGGAACCTCCAGAGGAGCAATTTTGTCCTAGACGGAATTTTGGGAACCTAGTGAGATATCTGGAGCCCAGAGAGTCAGCAACAGGTGGGTCAGCACGGCAGTGTCCTTGGTCTGCATCCCCTGGAGGCAAGGAATGAGCATAGGCATCTTTTCTACCTGCCCTTCTGCATGCCAAAGTGGGGGACTGTTCTCCACCTGAGGGGAGGGAGGGCCGCCAGCTGGGACCTCGGGGAGGTGTGTCTTAGCACTGGCCTGCCTTTGCTGAATGCCTGTCTTTCCTTCCTGTGTCTGTCAGGGGCATTTGTCTGGGTTGCTTCTTGTTTAGAAATGTTTTATTAGAAAGCTTAAAGTTGATGTAAAACAATTGAGATGGATAGTGCATGTGTGATACTGGGGATCACACAAAGGGCCTTCTACTTGCTAGTCAAGGGCTCTACCACAGAGCCACATCCCCAGTCCTTTTTAAATTTTAGTTTTGAGATAGAGTCTGTTCAGTTACCCAGGCTTTCCTTGAAGTTGTGATCCTCCTGCCTCAGCCTCCCAAGTAGTGGTCATTACCTGGCTGTTTTTGTAGCATAATGATAAATGCCTTGAGCCAGCCTCCCAGCTGCAGAAAGAAACCCTTGTTCCACAAGGAAGCTCCTGGTGGGTGCATCCTGCCAGGAGTAGGCTTGGTTTTGGGCCTTTCATCATTCCCTTGTTGTTGGTGTTTAGAATGTTTATACACACATATATGTATCTGTAAATAATATATTTGGTTTTTGTATAAAGTGGGAATTATAAATAATCTGCAAAGTGCCTTTTCATTCCTTTTTACTGCTAGATAAATTTCTATTGTGTGCATATTAGGGTCTCCAGAGGAAATACCACGCATCCCCTGTGTGTTGTGTGAATATGTGCGTATGTTTGTATGTATGTATACGATGTATTATAAAGAAATGGCTCATGCATTTATGGAGACTGGCAAGTCTAAATATGTTGTTTGCCAGTGGCTCTAGAGGGGTGTAGCTGATAGTGTAGTTTTAGCCTGGAGGCTGGTAGGTAGAATTCCCTTGGTGTTTCTGTTCTGTTCAGACCTTCAACTGATTGGATGAGACCCACCCACATTGTGGAGTGCAGCCTGCAGTCTACTGATTAGAGTGTTACTATCATCCAGAAACATCCTTGCAGAAAAATACACAATGGTTGACTAAATATTTGAGCATTCCAGGACTGAGTCAAACATGCACAGACTGTAATTTGTCAATCCATCAGCAGATCCTGGGTTGCTTCCATTTTTTTCATTACTCTCAGTACTCTGGCTGTGAGCCTTCTTTATGCAGCTCTCAATTTTCTTAGAAGTAGAGTTGCTGGCTTGTGGGGCCGTGTGCTCAGCATGCAGGGGAGGCAGTGAAACAGCTCACCTCCACCCTGTGAGGTCAGAGGTGCTGTCTTCTTTGTGACAGCTGAAGAAGCAGAGGCTCAGAGGTGAACTGACGTGTGGTTCTGCAGCTGGTGGCTGTGCACGGGGTTTGAACTGAGTGTGCACTTCCACACTGGGGACGCCTGCACCCGCTGTGTGTGACCAGAACTCAGGCTGCCATTTCTCTCGCGGGCTTTTCTCCATTCTTCTTGCAGCTTATGCTGTGTCCAGGTGTTAAGCACTGTGAGGGGCAATGGAGACGAGATTCGGGGGGAGGCCCAGGCCCCAGGACCAGAGTAGAGCGGGCCTGCTGGCGTGGCAGCTCAGGAGGGCAGCAACTCTGGGGGGCCGTGCCAGTCACCTGTGTTAGGCTCCCAGACCTGGGCAGAGAGCCGGCATGTTGGCCTGCCACCTGCCCGCAGCGTGAGAATCCCAGAGAGCCTTTGGAAAGTTTCCAGTTAAACAAAACTTTTTTTTAAATGAATGGAAAAAGCGTGTATAGCCTTGTTCTTTTTTTTCTTTTTTTCTTTTTAATCGCTGAAGGACCTGTATTTTTTTATTTATATGTGGTGCTGACGATGGAACTCAGTGCCCCACGTGTGCCAGGCAGGTGCTGTGGCCCTGAGCCCAGCCCAGCCCTGCCTTGTTGTGACTGAGGAGGTGGGGATGGTGGAGTGGTGTGGGGATGGTGGAGTGGTGTGGGGATGGTGGAGTGGTTTGGAGCATGGCGTGCGCGTTGATCCCGGATGCGAGCTGCAGAGTGCTGGGACGATTGGTCCGCAGTTTGTCAGAAACTCATCGTTACTGGGTTAGAAAAACCAGAGTTGCTCAGGAGGTCTTGGTTCCCCTGGGCACCCTCGTCAGGCTCTGCCGTTTGGAGACTTGTTTTGGAGAACAAGTGCCCCCTTCTTTAGATTGCCCTCTTTTAGAAAGAGGTTATTTTAAAACGCCGCTGCCGGCTCGCTTGTGCTGGCCCTCCGAGGGCTGCGCAGGCCATCAGGACAGCGCGTTTCACAGAGGTTCTCATTCGGGTTGGCGGGTGTTTGCTCCCAGTGCCGGCAGACGCCAGCTTTGTCAAGGATGCTTCTTTCTGGCAGGACTCCGCAGCGAAAGTCATCTTCAATCCGGTTCAGAATACATTCAGTCCCCACGTGCTGGTCATCACTTGAAAGTCCAGGTGTGGTTTGTTTCTAGGATCTTGTCATGCTGTTTCCAGTGCGGGAGGATATTGTTATGAAGAGCATGTTCAAGGCCATTTGAAAGCATGGCTGCTGGGCCTGGTGGTGTGCATCTGCAATTCCTGCGACTCAGGAGGCTGAGGCAGGAAGATCCCAAGTTCCAGGCCAGCAGAGGTGATTGCGAGACCCTGAATCAGAATAAAAAAAAAGAGCTGGGGATGTAGCTCAGTGGTAAAAAGCCTTAGGGTTCAATTCCCAACTCCAAAGTTAAAAAATAAATAAAAATAAAAACATGACTGAATTCTTCCCCCTTAATTTGAGGTAAGGTCTCACTTAGTTGCCCAACTGGCCTTGGACTCTTGATTCTCTTGCCTTGGCTTCCCCGGTAGCTGGGACTGTGGGCGCATCGTCCATGCCAAGGCTTATGGAAAGATGTTTTTCTTTTTTTCTTTTTTGCACCAGGGATTGAACCTGGGTGCACTTAACCACTGAGGCACCCCCCCAGTCCTTTTTATTTTTATTTTGAGATGTGGTCTCACTAAATTGCTGAGGCTGGCTTTGAACTTGCCATTCTCCTGCCTCAGCCTCCCAAGCCGCTGGGCTTACAGGTGTAGCCCCTCACTCAATTTTTTTCTGTTTTGTCTCAGCGATTCTAATTCTGAGTGGATCTCTGGGTCAGCAATACCCCAGGCGGGATTCTGCTGTTCACTCCTCCCGGGCTGCTCCTTGTGTGGAGCTGAGACTTCAGGTGCCTGGTGCTGAACTGAACCACAGCCTGTCTTTCTCCTGGGGGGATGGAGGACGGTTTGTAACATGGCTGTCGCAGTGTGGCTTGTGATGCCAGCTCACTTGACTGTTTTCAGCTTCGGGTTAACTTGCAGACCCTCAGCACCTGCGAGTGAATGAGGACGGGGTTGGGGAGGCCGCAGTAGAGGGCTTGGAGAGCTGGAGGCACCCGGGCAGGGTGGCGGGCACACGGGGGCTGGCGTGGGCAGACTCTGCAGGGCACCCTCGTGGTTGGGAGTCACTCTGGCTGTGGGGCCGTCTGTGACTGCGGTCAGGTTGACCCGGTTCACCCCCTGCATGACCTTCAGCTTTGAGGGCCTGGCTGCATTTCCAGGTGCTCGCTTTCTTTGAGATTTTTGACAGGTTGTTTTCTGTCTTTGGGCTCCATCTTACCTGGATAAATGTTAAAATGAAAACCACATTGGCACTGACTCTGTTTACAAAGGACTTAACACATCTTCATTAGGCAGTCTACATTTGTATATTTTTGTAATTAGCTTTTCTTTTTGAAGCATCTTCACAGATACAGGAAGGCCGCAGAGCCGCTGCGGAGGCTCCTGTTCCCTGGCTTTCCCAGTGCTGACGCCCCACAGGCCACTCACATCTGGCAAAATGAAGAAATTGACATGGGTACCATATTTTTAACTGAATTGTAAGCTTCATCTGGTGTCATCGGCCTCCCCCGACGTTTTCTTTCTGTTCCAGGTTCCTGGTCACACTTAGTGGTCTTGTCTCCTTAGGCCTCTCTCATCCGTGACAGTTTCTCGGACTTTTCCTGTTTTTCGTGACCCTGGCAGTTTTGAGGAGTGTGGACTGGGAACTGGTTGACGGTCCTTCCACAGGTTTGCCTGGTGCTTTCCCAGAGTGCTCGAGCCTGTGGGTTGGGGGGTCCCCCCAGGGGGAGCGCCCTCCCCATCACAGTCGCCGGGGTTGTTAGAGACCCCTGCAGGCTTGTCCTTGTCCTCCTGTGGCTCTGCATGCGAGTTCGTTGGCCCTGGCTCCCTGCAGCCAGGAGCCCCGGCCTGCTTGCCTTGGCCTGTTCCGGCGTGTGGCTCTGCGGCGCCTGCTCCGTCTGGGCGCTGCCGTGCTGTGGGCCTCTCCGTGTTGGTGGTGTGAGGAGCAGGACTGGTTGGTATGGACAGGGACTGAAACGGGGAGTCCTTATTCTAATCTGTATTCGAACTTGTTTGACATTTTCCATTGAAAAAGAAAGAGTGAGAGCATTTCCAGCGTGCAGCTAGGACGAGTCCCCGATGCTTTTGTCCCGTCCGTGGGTTTGTCCTGGTGGCTGCCAGAGCTCAGGATGCACCGGGCTCTTCCCCAAGGCCTCCGCCAGCACAGCTTGCATCTAACCCAGGAGCAGGCGGCCCAGGAGTAGGGGGCAGTGTGCTTAGAATATTCCTAACATCTTTGAGAGCAAAGCCTCACTGGTGTGTTATCGCTGTCTTTCCGCCCGCGGTAAGACGCAACACAAGGTTGTTGCTTTTAACACACTTTATTCTAGCGCCTAACACATGTTACACAGCTGCTGTTAATGGCATCCCTCATGGCGGTCTCTCAGCGTTCTCTCTCTTGGCATTCTCCCTCATTACCCCCCTGCCTAGTCCTTATATACGTGCTCTGCGTCATCAGGTCAGGTGGATGCTCAAGCCAATCAAGTATCTACTTCCGTGGTGAGAGTGATTTGTTTACTACAACACAAAACCGCATTGCCAACCTGCCAGCCGCCATCTTAGCATAGAGCCGGGGGTACCCAGAATACCCCGACAGTGTGTCATCAGAAAAAAATCCCAATTAAAAGGAGGTTACTGGCCGGGCACAGTGGTGCACGCCTGTACTCCCAGCACTTGGGAGGCTGAGGCAGGAGGATCTCGAGTTCAAAGCCAGCCTCAGCAACTTAGCGAGGCCCTAAGCAACTCAGTGAGACCCTGTCTCTAAATGAAATACAAAATAGGGCTGGGGATGTGGCTCAGTGGTGGAGCGCCCCTGGGTTCAATCCCCAGTACCAAAAAAAAGAAAAGGAGGTTACTAATTAGTTGGAATAAATTTATAGAAGAGAAAGACAAGACCCTTACCTTGTAACATCATGCTAGTTTGTGGGCAACACTGTCTAAATCTAATAAATTTGCAAACAGCTTTTTAAAATAATCTCTGTGGTATTTAATTTTTTTGTTGTTCTGTTTTAGTTGTAGAGGGACACAGCCCCTTTATTTTATTTATTCACGTGGTGCTGAGGCCCGAAGCCAGTGCTGCACGCGTGCGAGGCCAGCGCTCCACCTCTGAGACACAGCCCCGGCCCTGTGGTGTTTTGACACCTCACACTGTGAGTCCAGTCTTTCAGTGAATGTAGCAGAGAAGTACTGATACCATTTAGAGGTCCTGGTCCCACCTCCTGAACCCCGAGGCAGGTGCTGATATGTGGGGACATGTGAGGACCATGAGTGGCTGCGGGGGCCAGCACACGGGCCTGGGGCTGGGGTACCTCGCCTGCCTCTGTGCTCTCCCGTCAGTCAGCAGACAGTCACAGGGCTGTGCGTTGGGAAGGAGAATGTCACAGAATACACACAGCTCACTCGTAGAGTCACACTTTAAGAAACTCTTGGACCAGTCCGTGGTCAGTGCTAACCGCTGAGTGTGCCAGTCTATCTCTTGATTTGGTTCTGCGAATCCAGCAAACGAAGACGTACTTATTCACTCCTGCCTCTGCCTGGAATCAATTCATCTTGTTGGCATCGAAGACCCTCCAGGTGATGTGGCCAAGCACCTGCTTGTGTCCAGCCTCAGGGGAGTGGAAGCCCCCATGGAGGGGATCCCTGGGCTCGGGCCTCTGCTTTGGATCTACAGTGTCCTGACTGTCCCCAGGATTTGTTTCATGAAACCTCACACTTCACATCATGGAGTAAATTGTGCAGCGTGATCACGTTTTTTCCCACATGAAATGGGTCACAGGTGCTGAAGCCAGCTGTGGGGGGTCAGGCCTGCCTCTGGAGGAGGAGGTTTGGAAAGGCAGGCTTTGGTGGGTAGTAGCTTTGTTTTCAGAGTTCATTCAAGACCTCTGCGCCTGTTCTGTACAGAGGGCTTTGGATCGTGTGGCTCTGCGCCCCCTGCAGCAGCAGCTCTCAGCTCAGAAGGGAGCTTGGCTTCTTTCCCTCCCCTCCCCTCCCCCACCCTCTCCATAGTACTGGGATTGAACCCAGATGCTTAGCCACTGAGCCACATCCCCAGCCCTTTTTATTTTTTATTTAGAGACGGGGTCTCAATGAGTTGCTTAGGACCTTGCTAAGTTGCTGAGGCTGGCTTTGAACTTGCAATCCTCCTGCCTCAGCCTCCTGAGCCACTGTGTTACAGGTGTGTGCTACCATGCCTGGCTCAGCTTATTTCTTCATTGGAAAAATCAGTGCCCTTTGTAAAATAGATATTCAAAAGAAGAAAATCACTGTCAGGCTGTACTTTTTAGATCTTTGTATTCACACATATGGTGATTTTTTCTTTTTCTTTTTCGGTACCAGGGATTGTACTCAGGGGCACTCCACCACTGAGCCACATCCCCAGCCCTATTTTGTATTTCATTTAGAGACAGGGTCTCATTGAGTTGCTTAGGGCCTTGCTAAGTTGCTGAGGCTGGCTTTGAACTCGGGATCCTCCTGACTCAGCCTCCCAAGTGCTGGGATTATAGGCGTGCACCACCGCGCCCGGCTCTTATGGTGGTTTTTAAGAACAAAAGTGGAGTCATGATATTTAAGCTGTTCTGTAGCATGTTCGTGTTTGGCTTTTAGTTTCACACATGAGGGATGAGTGTCCCTTGCCTACATGACACCTTAAATCAGGTCACCTGTCACAAAAGCATGTGACTGCCTGCAGGACCAAGTTCCTTGTTTCTCCCCGGGATGCCTGCTGAGGTGGCCAGCATCATGCTCACCACAGCAGTCCCGACCCTTCAGCAGGAGACCCAGAGTCGCTCTGGATGTGGTGTCTTCTGGAGTGCGTCCAGTCAGCCTCTCGGCAAAGTGCCCTGCCTTTACTTTCCTTCATGTAACCTCTGGCCAGCCCCGCCCATATCTGCCCTCTGTTCCTGCGGTCATCGTGGGCAGTCCAAACAGTTGCTTCTGTGTGGACTTTGGGCATGGATTCATGGACTCTACTGTGCGTTGCTTGCCCAGTCTGGATTTCCAGGGGTTAACACATGCCACTGCCATGCCCACGTGCCTCCTCCTGTGCTTCAGCCCTGCTCTTTGAGGCTGTGCTTTGCCTCCTCTGTGCCTTGTGTGCAACCTCATGGGAACTTGGCTCAGTCACCAGGAGATGCTCTTGACCTTTCTCTAGGCCGTGCACTGTGCCAGACCCTAGAAGCCCATATCTCATTTCATCTCAGCAACTCCACCAGCTGGTTACTGAGCTGTCTCCACTGTGGTACTAGAAGAATCAGAGGCTGAGAAATGTCCAGGTCTGGCAGCTGCTCACAGCCTCCTTCAGGGACTTCTGCTCATCTGTTTTCCCACACAAGTGCATGTGGAGGGGTGGCTAGGGACCCAACTCCAGCTAGTTACTGGTCCAAATCCTTACCTGGCAGTGTCTCTTCCCAAGTCCAAAGACCGCTGGAGAAATTATTTAAAAGACTTTAAATACAATCAACTCCTCAGTGGTAAAAGAAGAGAGACATGAAACTTATAAAATGAGATACACATTAAGATTGTAGCTGGTACTCTATAATTTTCTCCTTATTTCATAGAATGGAAGCTTTTAGAAGTCAGCAACCACGCCTTTGAAATTGGACTTACACAACACCAGTGCCTGGGGCTTCAGATGTGCACTTGCTACCTGCCAGGTCGAGGTGCGCTAGTCAAGATCTTGGCTAACGGTCTAGGTGTTTCCCATCTTGGCACGTGGAGTCCTTGGTCTTTTCCCATCTTTGCCTCTGGAGAAGCAGAAAGGGGAAGACATGGTTGAGTTTTGAAAGGCCTTGGATGATGATTGCATTTACTTACGTATTTATACCTCTCCCGATTTCACAAAGGATTTGAGTTGGTTGTTTGTGAATATAGGGGAAAAGAAGAGAAAGACGTCCTCATTGCCATTCCCAGAGCCAAGCACCTCAGAGGCCACCCTCAGCTCTGTCTCACTGTCCCCTGGTGTGTTGGCGGAGGCCCAGGGCACACTGTGCTGTCAGACATAGCAGCCTCATGCACTGCCGCCTCTGTGTCACTGTGGGCGAGCCACTTCCCCTGAGGTGTCACTTTCCCATCTGAACATGGGGCAGTGCTCCCGTCCTGCACAGTTAACATGAGTGTAGGGTCACTGCACATAAAGGCGCTGGCACGCATGTGTGAAATGTCCAAAGCATGCACTCAGGAAGTTGAACCTGGTGGTGGTGGTGTCCCCTGGCAGGATTCCTCAACCCCAGTTCACTGTGGTACGTTTCATTGTCACGCAGCCCAAACATCAGATTATTCTTTTTTTTTTTGGAACCAGGGGTTGAACTCAGGGACATTCATCCACTGAGCCACATCCCCAGCCCTATTTTGTATTTTTATTTAGAGACAGGGTCTCACTGAGTTGCTTAGGGCCTCGCTAAGTTGCTGAGGCTGGTTTTGAACTCGC
>JAJEJO010004436.1:310783-360477 GCA_020662805.1 Glaucomys volans
ACACTGAGTTGCTTAGGGCCTCGCTAAGTTGCTGAGGCTGGTTTTGAACTCGCCATCCTCCTGACTCAGCCTCCCGAGTCGCTTGGATTACAGGCGTGCGCCACCACACCCGGCTCAGATTATTCTTTTATAAACTGAAGATACTTAGTTTAAGGCTTTCTCTTTATTCTGAGAGTGCACTACTGGTTATGCATTCCATAACCCCAAATCCAAAATGCTCCAAATGTGAAACTTTTTGAGCACCTACATGACACTACAAGTAGAAAATTCTACAAGTGAAATTTTGCTTCATGGACAAAATCATCAAGCTATGTGTATAGGGTATGTATGAGACAGATGAATGTCTTTTTTTTTTTTTCTGGTATTGGGGATTGAACCCAGGGGTGCTTAACCACTGAACCACATCCCCAACCCTTTTTTATATTTTATTTAGAGATAAGGTCTCCCTGTGTTGCTAAGTGCCTCGCTAATCCACTGAGGCTGGCTCTGAACTCTCCATCCTCCTGCCTCAGCCTCCTGAGTTGCTGGGATTATCGTTGTACACCACCGTTCATAGCTGAGACAGGTGGATTTCATGTTTTGACTTGGGTCTCACCCCCAAGGTCTCTCATTGTGTGTATGCAAATATTCTAAAATCTGAGAAATTCTGAAATCTGAAACACACTCAACCTGTAAGTCTTTTAGTGTTTAAATGCCCTTTTTAAAATTATAAAATGGCTTTGAAATGAAATAATGGGAGGTGATGGGGTTTTTCTTTTATTAATGCCCTTAGTGGGCAAAAGAAAGTTGGCAGCCTTGTGCTGGCAGCTCTTCTTGCCCCCAGTAAAGGTAGTGGTCAGTAAAGTTTTGTGCTCTTGTCTGCTGCTCGCTCTCCCTTAGAGGAGGGGCGCTGTAGCCCAGGACGGGGATGGCAGCCAAAGGTGCAGGGTGACAGGAGCCCTTCTTCCCTGACTCAGCCTGGGGCTCACCTTCCTGGGACTTGCCCGCATCTCTTCCTCACTGCCTGTCCCAGGCCCAGCTTGGCTCCCTGATCAGGCCTGTGATGTGGCGCCTGTCATTCTGTGTGGTCCCCTGGGCAGGGTCCATCTGCCCTGCTGTATAGACTCCAAACTGCTTGGGGCAGCAATGGCGGATTATTTAGTTTGTAGCTTCCATCATAAAGAGGGTGCCGAATGAATGTTTTTCAGGTGGTGTGTTAGCTTTCCATTAGTGTAGCAAATGTCTGAGGTAATCAGCTTATAAAGAGAATAGGTTTGTTTTGGCTCACGTTTTTTTGGGATTTCAGTTGGCCATGTTGGCTCTGGGCTATGGTGGGAGTGTGCAGCAGAGCATGCATGCTTGCCTGATGGCTGGGGTGCAAAAGAAGAAGAGGAGACGGGGGCCCCACAGTTCCCTTCAGTGACCTGAAGAACTCACCTGAGGCTCCGCGTCTTTAAGTTTCCACCATCTCCCAATCGTGCCACTCTGGGGACTACGCCTTTAACACACAGACCTTGGGGGCACAATCAAGATCTGAACTGAGCTGGCACAGGGCGCATGCCTGTGATCCCAGCAGCTCAGGAGCAGAGGCAAGAGGATCACAAGTTCAAGACTAGCCTCAGCAACTTAACAAGGCCCTGAAAGTTAGACCTTCTCTCAGAAAATGAAAAGGGCTAGGGATGAAGCTCAGTGCAAAGTGCCCTTGGGTTCAATCCCAGAACCAAAAACAAACAAACAAAAAGAAATCCAAATTTTAGCCAGTGCTGAATTAGAATATAACTCAATAAGGGAGAAAAATCACATCATGAAACAGGAACATAGCACCCTAACTTTTCCTGAAAATGCCCTGAACTCACCATGAACCCTGCTCATCAGAGTTTTCTCTCTGAACTTTAAAACTCCCTTCTGGGGTTGTTTTCCATCTTCAGTGTATTACCCAAAGAAGGCTTGTGCTGTTCCCAGACCAAGAGCAGTGTGACATCTCAGCCACCAAAGTGACATCTTGACCACTGAGACATGCTGGAGAATTAGGTGTTGCTTTTCCTGATGGCCTTTGGGGATTTTGTAAGATGTGTAGGAGGACATTCCATGTCCTTTCTGTCCTGCGGGTGCTGTGATGCTTTCTCTGTTGGGCTTTCTGCTTTAATCTGTCTGGCGGCTGCAGCTTCTTCTTTTTCTTCCTTCCTTCCTTTTTTTCTCCGTCTTTGGGTAACTGCCAGAGAAGCAAAGAGGCTTATGTAAGGGATTTCAACTTTGTTTTGCTTTGCCAAAGATAGAACTGGTACTAGCTCTGCCCCGGCACCTTCTTTGATAGAGAATGCTAGAGATTTGGCTTGCTTTACGCCTTTTCAAGGGTGACTGGGAGGAGCGGAGGCAAGATGGCTCTGTTGACGTGTGGGTCCCTGAGAAACCTGAAGGACCAACAGGATTTGAAAGTAGTCACCTCCTGCTCCCCGCCCCACCCCCATGACTGACCTATGACAATGTTTTTACATGATCTTAGTTATTGATATGGTATTTTTCAGAAATTAATATTTACTTATCATTTGAAGACAAAGAAAAACTAATACTTTAAATTAGCATATTAGTTTGGTAGCTGTGTAGTGGCTTTTGAAACCTGTCACTGAAAGCTGCCATTTCTTTTCTTTTTTTTTTTTTTGTACCAAAGATTAAACGTGGTGGCACTCAGCCACTGAGCCACATTCCCAGCCCTATTTTGTATTTTATTTAGAGACAGGGTCTCACTGAGTTGCTTAGCACCTCGCCATTGCTGAGACTGGTTTTGAACTCACCACCTTCCTGTCTCAGCCTCCTGAGCTGCTGGGATTACAGTGTGCCATCGAGCCTGGTGAAAGCTGCCATTTCTGTCACTTCCCTGGCACTGTTGCACTCTGCACTGCAGCGATGGTCAGGCTCCTTGGGATCACTGGTGTGTGGTAGAGCGCCAGTTATCCCAGGGCTTGAGACCCAGTGGCCGGGTCTTAGCACACTCAGGTTGACAGGTGGAGACCTCCTTCTAGCCTGACTCAGGCACCGTGCGATGTGGTCATGGTCTGCATCATCTCCACTGTGCCTCAGAAGCAGGCGGCTGGGAGGAAGTTCTGTGGAGGGCTTTTCTTTCTTCTCTTCTCCCTCCTGTCTTCTTTCCCGTCCCGCTTCTTCTCCCCTTCCTTCTTTCTTTTTGCGACATGTTATGTACAGCCGAAGGCATCCGTGCCTGGACCTTGACAGGTGGAACATTTCCATGGCCCCAGAAGTCCCTTGAGCGCTTTGCAGTCAATCCCCTGCCTGTCCCCTGGCCAGTGTTGATCTGTCCCTGTGGAGTAGTCTTGCCTGGTGTGTGCTGTTTGGCATCTGCTGCTTTAGTGATTCCCCCATGTCGTGTCCATGGGTGATCCCTTCCTTTTTATTGTTGAGTAGTTCTCTGTGGGTGTCACTGCCACACATGGTCGCGGAGTCCACTGTGAGAAGCCCGGCCACTGCAGGAGTTTCCGTGTGGTCATTTTTAGTTCCCCACTTCTTCCCCAACTTTCCGCAGTGTTTGAGGCAGACAGAGCGACAAGCTAATCAACCAGATTTGGGGGGCTTTTCATAAAGGCCTGGAGTCTGGTGACTCCTTAGCTAGTCCGGCCTCTTGGAACAGCTGTGCGTGGCTCTGACTGCCCTGCCGTTTGCTGCTCTGGCAGTGGGAGACTAGGTTCCTAATAGCTAAGGCTCTGTGACGGGGCTCCTGCATGGCTTCTGCCATCTCTCCTGGTGGTGGAGCACCTGACTCTGCGTTTTGGACTCCCTAAATTCAGGGACACAGATACATAGGGATTGAGGAAGCTGCCCAGGTGGGGCGTCCTCACCCCTCCCCTGTAGCCACTGCTATTGAGGCGTCCTGCTTTGTCCTCACCTTGTTCCACCTCAGCTTGACCTTTAGTCCTGTGGGAGTGAGGGGCTGATGGATAGAACTGCAGAATTTTATTAATAACCCAAACTCCATATAGGCAGACAGGAGGTTTGCAAGTTCAGGGCCAGCCTTAGCAACTAAGCAAGGCCCCAAGCCACTTAGTGAGACCCTGTCTCAAGATTAAAAAAGGTGGGGTGGGTGCTGGGCATGTGCCTCAGTGGTAAAAGCACCTGGGTTCAATCCTCAATACCAAACAACAACCAAAACCACAGCCCGTATGTGTGCCCAGCACTGCTGCTTGGCACTGGGGGAGCTGGCGGGATGAAGGCTCACTCAGTGCAGGGCGTCCTCCGAGGTGAGGAAAACATCCAGGGTAGGTGGTGATGGTGGGTCCATCTGTGAATGTCCTAAACACATGGAATCGTGCTCTTTAACTGGTGGATTAGATCTCAGTAAAGCCATTAAAAAAAGGATGTGGTGGTTCTAAAGGACAGACCAGCAGGGGAAAAATCACACTGCAGAAATTTTGTTCCTTCCTCATGTAACACACCCTTTTGCCAAATATTCAAATTTTTGGCCTGAGTGCAATGGAGGGTGGTCCTTGGAAGAATCACTTGGGCCTGACTTTGAATCCTGTTCTGCCCTTATTAGCTGCCAGTTTGCTTAGCCTCTCTTCGTGGTTGCCCTTCCTGTAAGACTGGGCTAATAGTACCAGTCTTCTGAAGTCTATTTATTTATTTGTATTTATTTATTCATTTTCCCTAGGTGCTGGGGATCGAACCCAGGGCCTCGTACATGCTAGGCAAGCACTCTACCAACTAGCTATATCCCCAGTCCCCAGCTCCAGCCTCTTTTTTTAAATTTTTAATTTAGTTACCAAGCCTAGCCTTGAACTTGAGGTCCTGCCGAGCTCCTGGGTAGATGGGGTTACTGTATGGAGTCTTTAAATAGCTCGTGGACTTTTCACTGGGTGGCATCAGATAAAGGAGCAGCGGTGCTAGATCCTTGTCCCATTGCCCTTTTTTTTTTTTTTTTTTTTTTTTTGGTGTGGGGATTAAATCCAGGAGCACTTCGTCACTGAGCCATATCTCTAGCCCTTTTAGATTTTCTTTAGAGTCAGGGTGTCGCTAAGTTGCTTAGGGCCTTGCTAAGTTGCTGAGGCTGGCTTTGAACTCAGGATCTTCCCGCCTCATCCTCTGGAGTTGCTGGCATTACAGGCGTGTGCCACCACGCTTGGTGGTCCCGATGGCTTTGAGTTAGGCTTGGTTAATACTTCTGTTGCCTTGAATTGCTACCAGTATCCCATAAAATGTGTTGATGTGTGGGGGACTCAGCCACTGGGTGAGGACCAGGTGACGGACGGGCCCTGGTCATCTTTAGCTGATTGGGGAACTCCCGGTTGTTGAATTTTTTTCTCTGGCGTAATCCTCATAGTTTGAGTGGGCTGGAGGCAAGTTCTTAGAGAATCAACCCATATCCCCTGCTTTGGGAAGGCGGCCCTGACCCTGCTACCAATTCTGGATCGTTGCTCCCTTCCTTAGCAATGTCCCCCAGTACTTGGGACATGCTAGGTTCTCGCATTTATGTGCTCTCACCATTTTACTTATTTACAGTTCTGCTCAGCTCTCACTCTGAGGGCCAGTCCAAGGCAGGGACCTTGGCTTCTTCAACTGTGGGGCACTGAGTCCCTAAGGAGTGTCCCTGACACTCTTTGTTGAATGAGTGCCCAATGATTTCAAGTTTTTGGTGACAGGAACCGGATCAGAACTGGAAATACCAGCTGAGGCCTGCCTACGGAGGTTTCCAGCTGGGTTTTGGAGTAGTGTTTCTGTCCCAGCACTGTGCCAGAGGGCTATGTCCTTCAGAGCAAGAGTGCTGCCTGAGCCAGTCCTGTCCTCTGCCAGAGGGGCCACTTTTTGGGAAAGCGTGGCTGATGTTATGGTTCGGCAAAAGTGCCCGGCCGTGCTGAGTGCCAGGCTCGCTCCTTCATTGTCCCATGACCATTTGCATTCTTTTTTTAAAAAACATTTTTTTATAACTTTGTTTTCTTTTTTCATGTGGTGCTGAGGATTGAACCCAGGCCTCACTTGTGCTAGGCAAGCGCTCTACCACTGAGCCACAACCCCAGCCCCTCCATCTGCATTCTTGATTCAGGTCAAATTCAGGTGTTTCTTAAGTGGCAGTTGGATCGGAGACCCGGATCTGCTCCTTCAGGAAAGCCAGGGTGGAGAGGCAGTGGGGTGTAGATAGCTGAGATTCGGATGGTTTCCTGACCGCACCCCCATCCCATACTAGCTGTGGGACACTGGGCAAACTATGTGACCTCTCTGTAACCTCAGTTATCTCATCTGGACAGTTGAGCTGACAACATTACCTCCATATGGTTATTTTCACAATTGACCAGAAATAAGGTACCACTATATAATATACAATAGCCTGTTTGTTGGGTTTTTAAAAAGACAGAATGAGATTTTTTTTTTTTTGGTACTGGGGATTAAACCCAGGAGCACTTGACCACTGAGCCACATCCCCAGCCCTATTTTGTATTTTATTTAGAGACAGGGTCTCACTGAGTTGCTTAGGGCCTCGATAAGTTGCTGAGGCTGGCTTTGAACTCGAGATCCTCCTGCCTCAGCCTCCCAGATGCTGGGATTACAGGCATGCGCCACCACGCCCGGCTTCAGAATGAGATTCTTGAGATGATTTTTTTCTATTTAAAAAAATATTTTTTTAGTTGTCAATGGATTTTTATTTTATTTATTTATATGTGGTGCTGAGAATCGAACCCAGTTCCTCATACATATGAGGCAAGTGCTCTACCACTGAGCTATAGCCCCAGCGTGATTTATTTCCCTTTTGGTACTGGGTATAGCGCCCAGGGGCTCTTAAGCACTGAACTACCTCGCCATTCCTTTTTATTTTGAGATAGGACCTCACCACCTTTGCTGAGTCTGGCTTTGAACTTGCAATCCTCTTGCCTCAGTCTCCCAAGCTGCTAGAGTTATAGTCTGTGCCACCATGTATGGCACATGTAAAAGATTTTTAGGAGCTTTTCTTTTGGGGTGGGGGGTGGTATTAGGGAACTGAACCCAGGGGCTCCTGCATGCTAGGCAAGCACTCTACTATGGAGCCTGAGAAAGTTCTAGCCCATTTTCAAATTTTTTTGGTACCAGGGATTGAACCCAGAGGCGCTTAACCACTGAGCCACATCTCCGGCCCATTTTTATATTTTGTTTAGAGACAGGGTCTTATCGACTTGCTTACAGTCTCTCTAAGTTGCTCAGACTGGCTTTGAATTTGTGATCCTCCTGCCTCAGCCTCTCAGACTGCTGGGATTTCAGTCATGCTTCACCATGCCCGGCCCTTTTTCAATTTTATTTTGAGAAAACATCTTGCTAAGTTGCCCTGGCCTTTAACTTGTGATCCTCCTGCTACAGAGTTGCTGGGATTACTGGTGTGCACCACTGCATCCAGCTAAGAACTCTTTTCTAATTTACTTTTTCACGGTACTGAACCCAGGGGCATTCTACCACTGAACTACAACCACAGTCCTTTAAAAAAATTTTTTTTTAATCTTGAGACAGGATCTCCCTAAATTGCTGAGGCTGGCCTCAAACTTGCAGTCCTCGTGCCTCAGTTTCCCAAGTCTCTGGGATTACAGATGCGTGCTGGCTAAAAGCATGCATACATAAACGTGTACAGATATAAGTGTGCATGTTCCTGAATTTTACACAGTGCCCACATAATAGGTTCAAGAACCAGAACACCCTCAGAGGCCCGCCTGGTGCTGCTCCTGCTCCCTTACCCTGGCTGGCCCAGAGCCCCTCCTCCTGTGCCTTACCTAAGGGGACTCAAGTGCTGTGCGTTCTTGTGGGCACATGTATCTTAGAATTAGAAAGGATCTTTTCTTCCCTGCCTGAGGTTACTTTGTTTTTTTCTTCACTTTCAGTTCTTTACCAGAGTGGAAGACAGG
Source organism: Glaucomys volans (assembly GCA_020662805.1). NCBI lineage: Eukaryota > Metazoa > Chordata > Mammalia > Rodentia > Sciuridae > Glaucomys > Glaucomys volans. The sequence continues at coordinate 318,631 of JAJEJO010004436.1, forward strand.
GGATGTGTTTTGTTTTTACTCTAAGTAATGACACTTGAGTATTTGAGTGCCCTACCTCTTAGGAGACAGTGTGGGACCCTGTGTCCCCTGTCCTGTCTGCTCCATTGGGTCCACATTCATCTTCTCCTAACGAGCTGCATGCCTCAATGTGTGCAGCACAGAAGGAAGCAGAGCTCCGCGTGTGGGGCGGTGTGCGCGGAGCGCAGCCAAGCCAGTCCCTGCCACGGGCGCCTCTGTGCCTGGCTCCTCAGATACAACTGGGCCTTCTTTATTGTCGTTCCTGAGCGTCTGATCCCAAAGCACGAAGGCAGTCTGAGAGTGTTGCGTGGGTGTAAGTGAGTTTACATGCAAGTTGACTTTGGGGGCTGGTGTTAGAGGAATTGTCAGACCCCTACTCCCTGATTTCCCAGGGAAATACCAAGGTCTCTGGCCACTTTGTGTTGAAAAGAGCTTTTCTGTGTTGGGCATGGCAGGCAGGAGCTGCAGAGCTCTGAGAAGCTGGTGCCTGCTCGGTGACTGCAGCAGTGTCGGGGATGACCTTAGTCGGCAGCGCAGGAAATGATGAAATGTGCCGGGAGATCCAGCTGGGAGAGGGGGCAGACCCAGCCGCAGGCTGGGAGGAGGCAGGTACCGAGGAGTGGCGGTGCTGCCCAAGTGTGTTCCTTAAGGTAGGCCTTCTGAAAGGGGAGTTGTCCTGGATTCGTTTTACTGCGGTCTCACCTTGTGAGCAAGGCCATGTAGTTTGGGAATTCCCTGACGGAGGTGCTCTTGCGGTTCAGTACTAACCCGTGGGGACCCTGCGGTCCTGCATGTGTGCGTGTGTGAGATGAGGAAATGTCAGTGAGAGTATTTTTTCCTCGGGGAATAGATGTTGGACAAAACAAACGAAGCCTGTGCCGTGTAGTTTTGACTGCTTTTAGATCGTATGCGTGCTCTTCCTTCAGAGTGGCATGACTCTGTAACTTTGCTTTTCCGGCTGCACTTTCTCGCCGGTGGCTCAGGAGCTCAGAGAGGCTTGCTTCTCCCTCACTGGAGCAGGTCTTGCTCAGCACACGCTGCTAGTGCCTTTCCTACCAGCCACATCTAAGCGACGGACCCCAAGTGGGACTTGAAGAGAAGAGGAACAAGGAGGCTTTCCAGCTGGCTGCAGTTGCTGTTTCTTGCCGTCCCAAGCTCTGAGTTGGCCTGCCACCTGCTCCAGCCCCTCCCTGTCCTCCTGAGTCAGCTCTTTTAAATTTTTCTTCTCAGCTGGACCCTGTGCCCTTGTCTCCATGGGAGGGCTGCCACCGGGCACTGTTAACATCCTCATCAGAGTGTGAGATGTAGAAGTTTTATTTTACTGTCTTAATACCTGAGCAGCCGTACATACACGTTCTTAACTGTTTTTAGCTAGATGTCATATGCTGGAATTGGAAAATCATGGCTCCCTCCTTCCTTTTTTGTTTATTTTTTTTGACAAACCCTCCTTGCGCTGAGGGCTGACTTTCACTAGGTCGCAGGGAGGGACTGCTCTGCCGCATACCAAACCCTGACCAGAGCAGGTGGTCCTCCAAGGTTCAGTGCGGGTACCGTCCCTCTTCCCTTTGTTCATGCAGCACTGCAGTTCTAATTGGAAGGGTTGTTTTGTTTTGTCTTTTTAATCCTGATACTGAAGTGCACGTCATTAAGTGGCCTTTGGTTGTTGGATTACCTATGGCCAAGAACGGCAACGGGCACGTTCTTGGGTTTTCTCCAGGAGGTGCTGTGCGGTGTGCTCCGTGAGTGCTCTCCTGCTGGGTCGGGACCTGCTGTGGTCCTGCACGTCCAGTGCTCTCATAGGGTCTCAAAGGAGCGATTTCTAACGCCTCCGAGGTGGAACGCACATCTGGGAGACCTTAATTGGATCTGCCAGTTTTGTCTCTGTTCTCATAGCTCTGAATAGCTTTTTTTCAGATCCTCTCTTTCTTGGCAATAAAATATACTGAATTCTCGACCAACTTTGAAAGCTACATTTATGAAAATAATTAAGAGGTTTCATAACTTCAAAGCATGCCTTGCAGGAATGAGATTTATGCCAGTAAGTAAAAATAAGCTTCCCTTTGTTTTTCTTTTTTGTACAGTGTTAGTCCTCTGACTCTCATCTACCCACATCACACATCATTCTCTTACACGTTTGGTGGCATAATTTAAAAGGCGGAAACACAGTATTTACAATTGTAGAGGCTGCTGGAATGGCTATGGCCAAGCGCCTCATCCTAACGAAGGAGTGAAACCTCAAGGTGATGTGACTTGCAAGCTGAGTGAATCTGGAACCCAAGTCTCCTGCCTTCTAGCTTGTGACCTTTCCACCCCCATTTTTATCTCAAGGTAGCAGTGCTTGGCTGAGTGGCGCTTTCTTCTGCTCAATTTTAATTTGTTTCCTTTTCAAATACTCAGCTTTTGTTCAATAACCATTTCCCTCTAAGTACTATTTGGCATAGATGTGTAATGAGTAATATATAATAAATTATATAATGTACAATGAAGTGCTTTATGAGTACAAAGAGCATTGACATTTCTGCCTCTGACATGCATTTTCTCAAAAATGAGGAGTCCTCTATTTTATGGTTTTCCCTGCCTCTCCCCTCAGTCAGGTCCCAGTCAAAGTGAACCCCATTGTGTGATTGTCTGCTGGGTGAGAATGCCACACTAAGACCCCAGTGTAAAAGGAACAGACAGGTACTCAGTTCTTCTTTGAAAGAAGATCCTTCAGGATGTAGAAGGAAGCCTTGGACTTTGCCCCCCCATTTCTCAGCATTTTGCTTTTCAGACCCTGTAGGGACTACGGACAGCTCCGACGTCTTGAGTTGGACTGAACAGGTTAAAACAATACAGTGTGATGCACAGAAGGAAGTGAGTTCATTTATAAAAAGGGAATTTGCTCACGACTTTCCAGAATCTTTAAAAATAGCCTCTGCAGGGGCAGAGCTCAGCGCAGAGCGCATGCTTAGAGCCCGAGGCCGGGGCTCCTGCTTCAGCACGTGCACACACTGGCACGGGAGCTCCTAGAAATCGAATTTGAAACCTTCTGAAATTCAGATACATAAATCGAAGTGCACTGAGGATTGTTGGTGACTTCCCTTAGGCCTTGGCATGCCTCCCACTGTCTGTCCAAAGTCACCCTGCAGTGCCCCAGGTAGATTCGTGTATTTTCTTAAGTATTCGGAGTATACGGTGATCCTTGAAGAAGTTTTAGAACAAATGCACTCCAGGAAAATGGTCATTTTCAGAAATGTTTTAATTGAAATTGAAATGAATAACTTTATGCCTATTTTAATTTATGAGCTACTAGGATGAAGTGCGATACACGAACAATATTTTTCTGCAACTAGCTGTCTTCCCTTCAGGGGTTCTGGTGGGCATCTTTTGTCAGCATTCTTGAAGACGATGATGCTTTCAGTGGTGAGCTGGATGCTGGCCCTGGGCTAGAGCAACAGGGATTTGGCCAGCCTGGGAGCCGCCTCTGGCACAGCGGAGGTCATTCTCTCCATCTGGTTGCCTGTGTTCCCTGGGTGGTAGCTCTTTGGACTCGCCGTTGTCTTCCCAGTAGCGTGCAAGCTTAGTGCAGCATATTAGCTAACCTCTGAACATGCGACCATGTTCTCATCTGCGGTCCCCGTTGGTAGTGCTACTTGGTGCCTTTCTTTCCATCCCACATTACTGCCCACATTCATGTTGTGAGACTTAGAATGTGAAGGGACAGCAGCTCTGCAGCTCTGGGTTTGCTGCAGATGGATGAGGGTAAAGGACCGCCCTGGGGCTGCTGGTGGCCCAGACGTCTCTGAGAAGTCAAGCTGTCTGTTGACTGACGCACCATCGGGGCCTTGTTTGCCTCCATCTCCATGTGGGGTTTCTCTCCAGACCAGAGCTGAAGAAACTTCTCCCCACTACCCTAGGCCTTAGGGCTGGGAAAGGAGGCTGTGCTTTCTGTATGTGAGATAGTACAGATGAAACAGAGGTTATCGATTTGAATGAAGGAGTGAATGAACTAATGATTTGCAGTATTCCTTCTTTTTTTCCTAGCTGCAGTGCCTTGAGTGTGCTAGGGAAGGTTCTACCACTGAGCTATACCCCCAGCTCAAGGTTTTTCTTGAAGGCATGATAGCCGTGTTTGCTGGGCTGGCCTGGACACATTGGCATGTCACAGCTTCGTCTTGATGCCAGCCGACAGGCTAGGTGTCTGTTTGATGTCTTCTCCAGCCCTGGGAATCTGCCATATTTTTCTCATTAGACTCCATCACACATGAATCGTAAGAAAATGACTCTCCAAGGACTTATGAACTGTGGTGTTCCATTTTGGGAAACTAAGAATCTACCGAAGTATTCTGAATTTGAAATGTGTGCCAGTGGTCATCACCGTAATACGGGATTTACGTTTTCTTTCTGTTAACCTAAAGCTTGGGCCGTGGGTTTCATGGTCTCGTTTCCCATCGGGATTCGTTCTGTAGTGGGGCCTTCAGGGGAGCAGGGAGAGTGATTGTGTTGGAAGTGTTTACTTGACAAGATGTTAATGTCATTAAGATGAAATGTTGAGCTTCCCAAGTTGGAATTCCTCTGAATTCCTAACATATAGTGCTGGGGCTAGTTTAAGAAAGTGAATAAAGCACAGAATGATACAGCGACAATTTTTTAAAAAGTGATTTTTCTGCTGTTCTTTTCTAATTTGGAAAAAAAAATGATGCAAGGCTTGGTGGTCTGGTTGGCAGTGTCTGTTGACTTGAAAGCAGAAACATTTGGCCCTTCCCACCTGTGGGGGTGGAGAGCTCAGGGTCCCTTACATCCAGCCCTTCCTGTGCAGGGGAATGTGGCAGCAGGAGGCTTTGAGAGGAGAGGTCTTCGCATTCTCCCCACAGGACAGCCACCTGGACGCCTGCTCCTCCCCTCCAGCCGCCCACCCACCACAGGCTGCGCTCTCGTGCTGCCCCGCTCTTAGCAAGGCTTCCGGCACTTAGGAATATTTTTACAATATTTTTTTGAAGAAAATTGGGAGAAATATGTATTTGTGTATGTATATTATTGTTATTATATAATATTGAATATATAAAACCAATTTTGACTTAATGTCATTTTATTCAGCTTTTCACAGCAAATTAAATATTTTGTTGGAAGTATTTAAACATTTGGGACACAGGCTTTTCCTCAAGTCGGTCAAACTGACAAATGTTTTACGAAGGATCTTTGTGGGGGAGAGAAGTATTATGGTTGAAGTTAGATAGTAGGCGAGGTATTTTCTTCAGGGCTTCTCAGATAATAGTTGGTAAGACAAGCCTGTGAATTAGGCGTTTTGTCATCAATGTGAATGGCATTCATTTTTTTCCTTCATAACATGGCCCTGGAAATGTTTGCTGGGCAGGTGGCATGAGAAAAAAAAAGTTTTCAGTGGTCCAGCCAAGGCCCCGGGGCTGCTCACGCCCTGCTTGCTGCGTGAGGTCGGCTCTGCGGAGGTGGGGCAGCCAGAGAGGCTGCAGGGGCTACATGGGCTGGGGGCCAGGTGGGGAGACCGACATTTCCCGGACCTCGTAGGCGCAGGCCCTCCCGGGGTCACCTGAAGTCCTCACAGCTTCCCGCGAAGTCGGCCAGCCATGTTTGTCCCCATTCACAGACACGGAGGAGGAGCATAGAAATCGCGACTTGCACCTGTCACGGGTCCGTGGAGTGCAAACCCTGTTCTGGCCACTTTCCTCATTTACGGGAAATGTGTGATTAATTTATGCTTTGCTTTAGCTTATTTCAGAATGTTAAAAAGTGGGGTTTCTATTCATTTTTCTATATTAATGGATACCTCTTCATGTTTTGTTAACATTTTTTGTTTTTGTGAACTAAAATCACCATGAGACCAGAACTCGGTTTTCAGTGTGTCATGCCAGGTCCGCCCTGGCCCGCGTTCTGCGTTCTCCGGGGCAGAAAGCTTGCCTCCACGGATCCCTGTGGACTGCTGGGATGGTTTCTCCACCGCAGCCCCTGCCGAATGCAGAGCTGCTCACAAGACAGCTAAAAACCAGATCCCGGGTGATTTGCATGGCCTCTGAACTTGGAGGCGTGTGACTCTAGAGGTGTTTTTGCGGTTTGTTTCCTGACGGTGACCAGCGGCCATATCTTTGGTTTCCTGCTGCTCTCCAGCATTCTCATGGTGGGCTGAGGGCAGCCCTACGCTCTGAGCTGGAAGTGGAGCTCTCATTGCGAGTTGGTGGGTGGTTGGAGCAGAAATCACTCTTACGGTGACTTGCGTGACAGGCTGGTACCCATTCCTCGCGCTCTGCTGTTTGTAAGTTCTCTGTCCCCTCCTGTCAAAGCCACAGCTTCCCAGGCTTCCCTTCTAGGACCAGCCTGAGCTTGTGCTGGATGGTTCTGTTTCATCACACAGGTTCCTCTTCCTGAGACACTTTCCCCTGCTTTCCAGATGATGAATTCCTGCTGAAACGTCAGCCCTGGTCACCCTTTCTGGACCCTGTCCTTGTTCCCATGGTGTCTTTGCAGAGCTAGCTAGTGTCTTTCCTAGCTCGTGGCCACCAGGTTGTTGGAGGAGGTTGTTCAAGTGCCTGTCAACCTGTGGAAAGGCTGCACCTCAGCGATGGGCCCCTAGCCCCAGCCATCATCGCTGTGGCTGCTACTGAGTTTGCAGACCCCCATTCTCCAGGGGTGTGCGCCTGGATTCCATTTCACAGAGGAGCAGGTATTTCTCCTGAGGTGCCGGGAACAGTAAAAGGTCCTGTCTCCTGAAGAATCAAGAGTCGCAGACTTTGGAGCCCGTCCAGGGTTGCGCGCCCGGCCTCTGTGTTCTGCAGCACCCTTCTCTCCTGCTGTCTCTCATTTTCTGCTTTGCAACTTATACCTTAGCTAGAGATGCCACTCCCTCAAAGGTTCTGCTCCGTCAGAGTGTGGGGTGGGGAAGAGCCCAGAAACTGCTCCCTGTCTGCACCGGAAAAGCATCCGCTCCTCCTCTGGGGACAAAAGACCACAGAGGCCCTTTGTGTGACAGGAAGTCTGCGTCTAGAAGGGGTTGCCTCAAAGTGGAGGGGTTCAGAGGAGCTGGAGGGGTTGACCTGGGGCCACTCTGACTCATGCTGATGTTAATAGTGCCCTTTGTCTGTCCTGGGAACCTGCCTGGCAGTGGCACTCCTTCGCAGCTGCCTGGCCCCCTGCTCCCAGAGGTCCCTGTTTCTCTTCTCCTTCTTCCCCCATCACTTTTGCCTGTGGAGAATGCCCCCATTTTCTGATCTGAACAAAGGACAACCTCCTGACCCATTCTATATTTTTCCTTCTACTTTTGCCAAAACAATCTTTCTGATTCTTCTGGGCCTATTTAACTTCTTTTTTAGGTACGTATTTTTGGTACAGAGGATTGAACTCAAGAGTGGTTAACCACTGAGCCACATCCACAGGTCTTTTTAAGATATTTTATTTATTAACAGGGTCTCCCTGAGTTGTTAAATGCCTCACTAAGTTGCTGAGGCTGACTTTGAACTCACAATCCTCTTGTCTTAGCCTCCAGAACTGTGCTACCCTCTTTTAGGTTTACGTGTGTTATTGGATGGGAAAACTTGCAGCTTAAGGAAGAGTACCCACCAGGCAGGTGCTTCAGGAAGGGGATCTTCAGGAAATAATTGATGTGACATAATAGCTGGCCCTGGTGGTACCTCTCAAAGACTAGCATGAAGGGGAGCAGAGCCTCAGAAGTGCAGGCAATAAGGAGGAAATGCAGTGCCCGAATCAGCAGCCCAGTCCCCTGCAGCCGAGTCACAGCTCTTGTTTCTGCAGCCATCTGTCACTTTTGGGGACTGTGGTTAGGATGTGAAGACACCCCGAGGTCAGGGCGTCCTTCTGTGCTCTCAGTCCTGACCCCTGGCTGGACTGATGTGAGGGAGCGGAAGCTGCCTGGGGAAGGCTCTAAGAATGTGCTGGAGCCCCATGCTTAGTCCTGGACCCCGCTGCGCACGTGGTGTAGCCAGCGGGCTCTTACTGTGTGGATGAGGTGCGAGTCAGGGAGAACCTGTATGTCAGAGCCCTCCTTGAGCCTACTGAACATGCCCGCCTGCACAGTCAGTGGGGAATGCTTGTGTCTGTGGGCAGGAGGGGCTTCCGTCTGAAGGAGAGAGCATCTGGGGCTGGGATTTTTGAAGATTTCAACGACCATTTCATAATGCTGCTCCATATTCAAAATAGGAGAAAATCCAACCTGTAGAAATTCTTACCATGTAGCTACCCCCACATTGTGGAGAGGTGTCATCAGGGTTCCAGAGGGACAGACAGGATCCAGGCCCCTTCCCATCCTGTGATGAAGCCTGGGGCAGTTGCAGGGCCTCAGCCTTTGTACCCCTCCCCCTCCTACTCCAGCTTCCTGGTGCCTTTGCCCAGAGGGATGGAGCAGAGAACTGTGGTGCTTGTTTGGTGCTGTCTGTTGTGTGGCCAAAGCATGCGCAGTGTGATCAGGAGCACAGGGACAGCAGTTAGAGCCTGCGGGCCCTAGAGGCCTCAGGTAGCAGTCTTGGAGGGATTTGGAGACCTGATCTTTCCAAAGACACACTGACCGCTGTGGTAACATCATGAAGGAAGAGAGGAAGAGGGGACCAGAATGGGGACCAGCTAGGGAGGTTATCAGTGATCTAGACAGAGTATCTAAGTGGCTTTGGGCAGAGTGGCCATCGTCGAGTGGAGAGGGTGCAGCAGGAGGATTTGCACTATGAAGAGTAGGCGTTGTCCGATCTTGGGAACTGGTTAAATGCGGTGGGTGGCCAGGCAGTGGTGCTGGGAGAAGAGGTCTCTGGCTTGGGCAGCTAGTGGGCCATGGGACTGTTTCCTGATGTAGGAAACCTGTGGTTTCGAGTGGATTTGGGGAGGTAGAAAATAGTTTGTAGGGACTGTGATGGCCAAGTGGAGGGTCTAGAAGGCAATCGCCGTGTGGACCTTGGCCAGGGAGTAGGTGGGCTGGCTGAATGCTGTGTGATACGAGGGACAGAGGCACATGTCAGGAGCCTGGGCAGAACTGTGGGCATAGTATCCTAGATGTGACCAGGAGGCAGAGCCTTTGGGGGTGGTTGGGAAGACTAGAGGATGCTTCTGGCCACCATCTTGTGCTCTCCCCAGAGTGTGAGGGAAGAAGTGGAAGGAGAGGTTGGAGGAGAGCTGCACAGGCCCCAGGGGTCGCGGCTCAGAGGTGGCAGGCCGGCTCAGAGGTGGCAGGCGGGGGCTGGCCCCTAGAGGGGCAGATTCTCCAGTGTGCCCAACAGGTGGGTGGGAGGGTGCGCGGGGGGCAGTTTTCACCAGGAAAGTGAGGAGGAAGGAGTGGGCGGCAAGGAGCTGGCAGTCCTGCTTCTGTGGGGCTCTGAGGCTGGGGTGAAGATGGGGTGGCGGCCAATCAGGACAGCGTAGATGGAGGAAGTGCCGTGGGTTCAGAGCCAAGGCCCGAGGAGGGCTGACGGATGAAGGGGATGAAGGACGAGTCTGCATCACCACTCTTCAGATTTCTAGTGTGTTGTTCCAGTTAATGCAAATATCAGTTCAGAGGAGGAGCCTGATTTCTGTAGTCACAGAAGGTGGCCCTGTGATTACCAGTAGGAGCCCACTGATGCAGACACTGAGGCCTTGGGGACAGGTCTGGAGGTCTGAATAATGCCATGTTTGTTGTGTGTGCTTTTGTGAGGTGCTTGGCCCCACACAATAAGGGGAACCACTAAGAAACCTCTCCCAGGCTCTGCCCTGCTTCTCCATCTCCACCTGACACGTCTGACAGGTGGCTTGCCAGCCTCCCTCTGAACTTCAGGAGCCCCACTTATGGAGGAATTCCTTCCTGGTGCCAGAGAGCTCGCATCTGAGGGTTCTCCCCTGTGAAGGAGCAGTGGTGTTTCTCCTTGTCCATTTCAAACACAGATCAGAGGCTGCGGAGCCCCCACCCCTCCAGCCCTTGTCACCCACCAACTTGCTCCACTGACTTGGTTGTGTACCGGTGCAGATGTCTAGTCACTGAGCAGACATCTGAGTGCTCACAGTAGGCCCTCTGGGGTGCCAGAGGAAAACGCAGACCTGCCCTGAAGCTCACGCGAGGTTGGGGTCTGTGCTGTTTTGCTCATATCCAGTCCTTTGCTTGTCCTTTGTGACGGATGTGTGGCGTCCATGCTGTGGTTGACCCTTGTTCCTTAGCTTCTGAACACTTCATTCGTTCCTCTTCTGCTGTTATAAATACTGTGACGAACATTCTGTTCAAGCTATTTTTTTCCTTTGGGCTTATTTTCTTGGGACATTTTCCCCAGAGTGGGACTGCAGGGTCGAAGGTTGCTAACTGTTAGCTGCCTTGTTTTGAATTTCCAGATTTTTCCACGAAGCCTGTCAGCAATGTTAAAACACCTTCCTATTTTCCTCTACCCACCCAGCTGGCATTGTCACGTTCATTTGTCATATGTTTACAAGTTATTTCCATTTTTAAGGAAGCTGTGCTTTCTCTGCCACACAACAGTTGGTTGTGTTATATTTGGCTATGTCATCCTGCAGGAACAAGCGCACCCCGTATTTCAGAGACTAAACACAGATGTCTTTCTTGTTGTGTGCATGTCTTGTGCCATGGCTGAAGTGCAGTTGCATACTGTCACTTGGGGGCCTGGCTGCTTCAGGAGACCCACTCGGTTGCAGCTGCCATTTGAGACCTCCTGTGGATGAGACAGCGGAAAGGAGAGGGCCCAGACTCTGCGGGACTTTCCACTTGCTGTGTGATGCAGCCTGGCTGAGCAGGTGGCCCTTCCATGACCATTCCTGTCTCTGGCCCGGCCGTCTCTCTTCCTCTTTGTTTCTCTCTCACAACTTCTTCAATAGTGGAATTGGATCCCCAGTCTTTGTGTCAGTCTTTGATATGTTTTTGGTGATAAGATTTTTATCAGTTGTGTCTATTCCTTTCTTTGCTTTCTACATTACATCGTGTTATGCAAAGGTTTAAATAATTACATGTTTGGGGCATGTTCATGTTTTCTCTGATATCTTTTTTTATTTTTATTTTTTAAACATCACAAACTCATCCTCTTCTTCAAGCCAGAGAAGACTGGCTTGCTTAAAATGGATCTTATCTGGCGGGCTGAGATTGTGGCTCAGTGGTGGAGCACTTGCCTAGCATGTGTGAGGCACTGGGCTCAATCCTCAGCACCACATACAAAACTAAATAAAAAAATAAAGTTATTATTGAAAAAAATCCACTTTAAAAAAAAAAAAAGATCTTATTGGGTGCCCAGGATGTTCCAAGTTAACTGAAGTATGTAATGGCAGGTCATTGTGATCCAAGTTAACTTTGGTCCTGTGTGATGCCTGTTTGTTCTGAAACATTGAACTCACACCCACAACACTCCTTAAGATAAAAGTTCCTTGACTGGGTGGAGAGCATTGGTGAAAACTTGCAGGCCTGGGAGGGAAAGACTGACCTTCCCCCTGTGATTGGGGTTAGGATGGTGACATGCTCTCCTGCTTCTTCTGTTCAACAATGTGTTGAAGGTTCCAGCCGGGAAACTAGGCAAGAAGGAGAAATAGAAGGCATGCAACTGGAGAGGAAAAAGTCACTGTCTCTGGTCACAGATGACATGATCTTAGATAGAGAAGTCTTCCTTAAGTTTAAGTTATAATTTAAGTCCACCAAAAACTTACAGCCTGGTTATCCCTTATCCAAAATGCTTGGCGGGCAGAAGTGTTTCAAGGTTTTAGAGTTTTTTAGATTTTGGAATATTTGCATGGACTTTACTGGTTGAGCATCCTTCACCTAAAAACCCAATATCTGAAATGCCCTCAAATAAAAAGCCTTAAGAGTGCTAATGTGACCTAAAAGCCCAGTGTCTTGGGAAGATGAGGCAGAAGGATCACAAGTTTGAGGCCCACCTCAGCAATTTAGCAAGGTCCTAAGCAGCTTAGTAAAAACTAGTCTCAAAAAAAAAAAAAAGGCTGAGGATGTGGCCTAGTGGCTAAGTGTCTCTGGGTTCAATCCCGAGTTAAAAAAAAAAAATCAATAAGCCAGTTCTGAAATTCCTAAAATTCAGGGACCTAGAGTACTTAAAACAGTTTTAAAGAACCAAAACAAAGTTGGAGTACCCACACTTCCAAATTTCAAAATTTTTTTAATGAATCTTTTATATTCAAGACCTTGTGGTGCTGGCATAAGCATGAACATACAGAACGATGGTCTGGAATTCAGAGTACAGAACTAAAGCCTTGTATGTGTGGTCAGTTGCCCACACTGTCACTGAGTCCATTCAGTGGAGGGAATGATAATCTTTTCAACAAGAGGTGCTGGGACAGTTGGATATCCACATGCAAAGGAACTAATCTGGATCCCTGCCTCATGCTGTGTGCTAAACTTAACTCCAATGGTGGTATGTATCTGTGATCCCAGCTACTCAGGCTGAGGCAGGGGATCGCAGGTTCAGGGCCAGCCTGAGCAACATATTTGACCTTCATTTCATAAAACAGACAAACAGAAAGACTTAATTTGATCAGATACTTGAAGAGTGAAACCTGTAAAACTCTCAGAAGAAAATATAGACAAAAGTCTCCGTCACTTCCAATTAGATGATGATGTCTTAGATGTAAAGCCATCAGCATCAGAACACAGAGAACTAAAGAACACGTGGATCAGTTGAACTTCATAAAATTTAAAAACGTTTTGCTTCCAAGGGTGCCATCAATAAAGTGAAAAGGCAAGTCACAGAATGGAAGAAGACACTCTGCAGTCATATATTTGATAAAGGACTTGTACTTTGAATATATAAACAACTCTTAAAACTCAACAATAAAAAGCAGATAATTTAAAAATGAGCCAAAGGATCTGAGGAGACATCTCTCCAAAGACAGTATTCCAATGGCCAGTAAGCACAGGACGAGATCAATAGCATTAGTCCTCAGGGCAACGCAAATCAGATTGCAGTGAAATCAGACGGTCTGGTAAGAACCGGCGCTGGCGAGGATTGGAGAAACCAGAGTCCTCGTGTTGCTGGCAGAATGGTGCTTCTGCTGTGGAAAAGAGTCCCGCTGCACGTGGGGAACCACTGACTCTGGGCAGCAGCTCCCCAGAGTGACATAGCATTTCCACCTGTAGGTGGCCTGAGAGAAATGAGGACATATGTCCCCACACAGACTTGTACACAAATGCTCGTTGCAGTCTTCTTCATAATGGCCCCAAAGTGGTAATGGGTAAACAAGTTGTGGCGTGTCCACATGATGGAATATTCTCTAGAAACAAAAGGAGACTGCCTGGACCTCACAGACACTGTGCTTAATGACAGCAGCCAGTCACAGAAGACCACGCAGTGTTGCTGCTTCCCATGCGAGTGTCCAGAATAGGCAGATCCAGAGACGGACAGTAGATCAGTGGTTGCCAGGGCCTGGGGGTGACTGGAATGGGGATGGCTGCTACAGGGGGTGGAACTTCTTTTTAGGATGACATAAGTATTCTAGAATTAACACACCGTAAATCACCATGTGCAAGCCAGTTGTGGTGCACACTCCCAGTGACTCAGGAGACTGAGGCAGGGGGATTGCGAGTTCAAAGCCAGCCTCACTAAAAGTAACGTGCTAAGCAACTCAGTGAGACCCTGTCTCTAAATAAAATACAAAAAGGGCTGGGGATGTGTGGTTGAGTGTCCCTGGGTTCAATCCCTGGTGCCCCCCCCCAAAAAAAAGTCCAAATCACCAGGTGCATCTTAAGTGACTGGATTGGGTGTGAGTTATATCTTAAAGCTGGTAGTAAAATAGCAAAATTTTTCAAGTACCCAAGCTGTTGTCCCACCTGAACAGCTCTCTCGGCCAAATCATTTCATTTCTTTGTTCTTAACAAACTTACACGAGACCCTTATGGGGCAGGGGCATGGGAACCCATGAGTGGTCTATGGTGGTGTGTGTGTTTTGGGGGGACACTTGCAGACTTGCTCCTACTGGTGGAGTCTGCAGGGACTCGGGATCAGGGATCTGTCCGTGGCGTGGCTCAGGAGTGAAGCACCCGTGGAAGTTGCCTCCAGGAGTAAGTGAGAGCAAGGGAACAAAATGAGCGTTTTTCCAAGACCAGAGCTTTCCCTTCCAGCAGAGGATGCTGTTAGTTACAAGAAGTCAGGAAAGCTGGCGATCATCAGCCCGGGCATCTGCACAGCCACACGTCTGGAGCGCACAGCAATGCCTTGAACAGAAGGCCTTTGAAATAGCATTCGTCCAGGCCAATGCCATTTTTCTTTAAGGTAAAATCATAGAAAAAAACTGAAGTCAAATTTAAGTTTAATCAACAGAACAGAAGCAATGAGAAACCCTGCTGAGTATAAAAACAGTCATGAGACCTTTTCGTATATACACAGTTTCCCTCTTTGAACCTCCTTAATTGTCTTCCAGGATGAAACACAAGGCCTCGGGCAGGGGAGGGTGAGGAGGGCTGTGCCCGCTCCTGGGAAGCCCAGCCGTGCTTGTGAGGGCACTGTCCTGGGCCAGGGTACCACTTCCTCCTACCTGACACCCTGGCCTCAGAGGTTGGCCTGCTCTCCCCACTTTCCACTTCCCTAAATGAGGAGTGAGAAGTGCCAAGTGCCCCGCTTCAGCGTGCAGCCGCATCCTGTTTGGCAGCGCCCCACAGTTGCCAGTTTCTGATTCAGAGATGAAGATGACACGGCCCATACCTCACGATCATGCTGCAGGCCCCGCCTTTCCTTTCTTTGCTCAAAGTGGGAAAATCTGTTTTTGAAGTAAAATGACTGTTCTAATTACTCAGTAGTGAGGAGGGAGTTTGAGTTTTTAAAGTATGTGCTTTCCGTGTAGTTTCAGTTTTCATCCTTTGAGCAGCTGGCTGTACCAGAGTGTGTTAGGTAGCAGGTGTCCAGCCGACCGGGAGCACTGTCCTCCTCGTGCCTCAGCCTTCCGGGGGCATCCCTCCCGCAGGCTGCTCCAGTGGAAGGAGGCCGGGGTTGCATGGTGCTCGCAGCTCCCTCCAGCGCTTATCCAGGCCTGGTCGTGACTCCTAATGCAGTCTCCAAGGAGGCAAGAACACGCAGGCACTCAGGACACCTTAGTGACCAAGTGAGTGATCAGAGGGACTGCAGGAGGCACTGATGGGGACCTGTCATTTGCCCTGCAGCTGGACAGGACTTGTCTCTCCCTCTGGTAGTAGGTGAGGAAACTAAGGCTGGTGGCAGCTCATAAAAGAGAACAGCCCCCCCGAGAGGAGCCCGGGGTTCCCAGCTCCTCCCACCCAATCTTGAAAGCAAAAGTAGTTCTGTATTCTCATGAAAATCCTTCCCTGGGGTGCACACTGCGCCTGCCCCAATGGCCTGGCTCTCTAGGAGCTGGAGGGGCAGCTGTGGGCGAGGTGTCCTTTCTGGTTCAGCTAGTGCTGATTTAAATGGTTCGCCTCTAATCATTTCCCTTTCAAATCTTTAGACTCTTCCTGCTCGTTTTCTTGCACTGCTGTGTGCATTCTCACATTAATATCCGATTTGAAAAACGTGTCATTTTTGTCCTTTTTTTAAAGTAACTCTATTTTAAGTCTGTGGAACATGACTCAATATTTAGGTTGGAAAAATCTCCAGGCTGAATCTCCACATTCCCAGGGTGCTTGCCAGCCAGAGGTCTAAAAACACATTGCTGTAGAAGCAACTAATACACAGTTCTGTCAGCTGACATGTTTCCATTAAGTAAGAAAAATGATTTGGGGACCTTTCTGACTACCTGCTGTGAGCTGCAGCCCTTCACTAGTTACATCTCATGGTGAACCGACAGCCAAGACCTTGTGACTGTGGGCCACCTCCTACCTTTGCTGTTGGTTCCTCTGCACCCTGCGGCTGTCATACCCCAGAGCATACCTAAAATGACCAGATGCCCAGCCATCAGCTGTTTCCTTGCACTATTAAGTCTAAACGACATCACAGGCAAAACAGTTATTTGTAAGGGTTACTACATGAACCCATGCCTACTATTTGTTTTGTACTGATTTCTCACAAAGAGTATTTTTTAAAATCCTGATTTCTCTACCTTCAGGTTCCAGTGCAGAGAGCCTCTCCTCTCCTGTCTTCCCCTGGTCTTCCTGCTTACTTCCTGGGTGCCTGATGTGGGTCCAACAGAGATGAACAGGGAGAGCCTCCTAATGGAGCTCCAGGTGGAAAATGTGGAGGGCAGGCTGGTGGGAGCCCAGCGGGGGTAGCCACAGGAGGTGCCCACTGGGACAGGCTGTCAGGAACTAGTGGCCTGCTCAGGACCTTGGCACACCGCACCGTCTGGCAGAAAGCCCTTCCCTGGCTTCTCTGGAACCTGCTGGGCTCAGAGCAGCTCACTCTCCCTCTGCCTTGCCTGCCTTTCTTGTCGGGTGATGGGAGAGGAGAAGCTCAAGCTTCAGCAGCCGCCTCCTTCCACAGGTGGGGCTTCCCTCCCTTCTCGGGTCAAAGGAACAACTGGCCTTCTGAGCCGCCTTCATTTTCATCCTTAGACCCGATACTCTCCTTTCATACTCTCTGCTTCTTCCTGAGTCCAGGAAACAATTTGGAAACTAGAGCTCTAGTGCAGATAGCGTTACCTTACATTACTTGGTTTGTTTCAAAAACATTTAAAATCCCATTCAATTTAAATGGCATTAGTTCTTAAGGTTGTGGGCACGAAACTCACCTTTAGAAAAATTAGCTTGATTCTGCAGCACTTGGGTAGGGGCAGGGAGCAGGTGAGCTGGCAAAATCTGCAAAGCCTCATTCTGAAAGTCTCGCTGGAAGATCGACGCCTTCTAGAGACAGAGGTCCAGGATTGCTTGAACCAAGCCAGGAGAAGCCCCTGGGCTCCATGTCTCTGTGACTAGCCGGTAAATGGTGTGGGACCCCAGGGGTTCTGGACCTTTCTGCTTCCTGGAGCTGTGCGTTGGGTAGAGAGGGCTCAGGCCATGTTCCTGCTCCTCACCCACAGGGGCCCTTGCATGAGTCTGCATTAGGGACAGCCGTGGCAGGGGCCACATAGGGCTTGTGGTAGGGAAGGGTGTGGCTGTTGGAAGCCCTGGGCGTGCTGGTGTGTCTGACGACTCCTCGCACAGGACAGGAGTATGTGAGCACACAGGCTTGTGGATGATCTAGTCAAGCAGGAGTGGTAGACATTGATGGTGGGACAGAAGTTGCAAGAATGAAGTCATTTTGTTCCTTAAGCTCATGCGTTGTCATTGTTCCTGCTGCCTGGGTGGTCTCAGTGTCATCCTCTCTCCCGGGGCCCCTGCAGTAGCTGTCCAATCATCTCCAGACGCTCCAGCAGCCTCCCTGCCCTGGTGTGGCTTCTGCCCAGCCTGCATTTGTTCTGGAGGCCCAAGCAGCTCCCTCCTTCCCATTGCCTCAGATGTCCACTTTTCAGTGAGTCCGTCCCCAGTCACTATCACTCTTGTCTAAAAGTGCCTCCTTTCCGTGGCTTCCCAGTCCCTTTGCCCCATCCCCTTTTCTTGCTTGCTTTCTCTCCCTAGTAACTGCTCTGTCAGTCACCTGCACCAGAAGGTACACTCCACAAATGCAGGGATTTTTGTCTGTAGTGTACCTGATGGGATTCCCCAGTACTGTCCAGAATGTTTCTAGCTGCACGGATTCCCAATGCATGGTGCGGGAAGATTGGAAAATATACAGGAGGCTGGATAGATTACCAGTGTGTGCCCAATGAGTGTATGCTGACTTAAAGTAAAACCCCCTTTTCATTTGTTTATTTAAAAATCATCTGTTCTTACACAAGAACATACTTGTGCCACACAGTACATACTTTCACTGGTGATTTCAAACTCAGTCCTCCTTTGCCTGTCAGGCTCCCCTCAGGACATTGGAGTCTGAGTGGACTGAAAAATCCACCTGCCTTATGAACAAGGAGATCCAAGGTCCAAGGAGGCTTGTGCCAAGTCACTTCTCCTCTGCCTCACCAGGGTATGCCGGAGCCAGGGAAGGGAACCTGCATGTCATTGCCAGACAAGAGGTGGGTGCTTCCCTGCATTCCTGGGTAGGCCTCAGATCATGACCACCCTGGGGGCAGAGACTGAAGCGGTAGAATTTTCTCAGAGGCCTCTGAACACACTGGACACTCACATGCATGGCTGGTAAGATTTGATGGCTGCCATCTGTTTGTCGCTGGTGCTCTGAGGGTCCTGTGGAGGCTTCTGGAACCTTCTCCCCCAGAAAACACATGGACATTGCTACCTGCAGAGTGTCTGGTGCACTTGCTGATGGCATGTTCTCACCAAAGGAAATTGTTTCCC
Organism: Glaucomys volans; assembly: GCA_020662805.1. Taxonomy (NCBI): domain Eukaryota; kingdom Metazoa; phylum Chordata; class Mammalia; order Rodentia; family Sciuridae; genus Glaucomys; species Glaucomys volans. Next base: position 336,845 of record JAJEJO010004436.1, read on the forward strand.
CTCCTTAAAGCTGGTGTGCATTTGGGTGGTTTTCCTGGGATTACAGTAACAAGATAAATCGACATTTCAGTGATTATGCAACATGTTGAATAATTTTTGCTGCAAAAGACTGAAACACCAGCCTTACAAAGTTGATTTTCAGGGGCTGCCAAAGTACACTTCATCAAAACTGCTCAGCCAGCAACCGAGCTTGTTCTCCAGCAAGTTTTTCTGGGGCTCTGGCTGCAGACAAGAGTGAGTCTAGCATGTTTACAGGAGGTCTCTGGACACAGGCAGAGTGGCAGGGTTTTTTTTTTCTTCTTTTAATGGAGAATGAGAGAAGAGATACCGCAAGTTAGGGCAGGGATAAGGGAAGCGGGAGGAGGGGCAGATCCTGGACAGAACAGTCACTGAGCAGCTGCAGGTCACATGCAGGTCCCATGCAGGCACCAGGGCAGCCAGGTGACCTGGGTGTGGTCCCTAGGAGCTGATGACCTGGTTGGGGAAGTAGCAGTGTGGACAAATACGGGCACCATGTAGAACTATAACAGCATGCCACGTGTGAAGGGGTCAGGGAGGTCAAGGCTGTCGGCAGGGAGGGCAGGCCAGAATGGGGGGCCCCCAGGGGTCTTCTGTGTGAGCTGCAGGGGTAGTCAGAGGAGGACCTGGGAGGCCAGGGCCGAGGTGGGGGATGCTCACACAGCCAGGAAGGGGAAGGCCAGGCTGTGTGCACCCGCACCTGGAAGGGTGCGTCTTCCAGGCAGAAGCGGGGCCCTTGTTCTTGATGAGATTCCCTGGTGTTTGAACACTTGGTTGGGCACACTCTGGGACCCTGGTGATGCTTTTTGAATCTGGTTTGGTTTTATTAAAGGCCTCAGTGCTCCCTCTGAATGTACATTTCTGTGCTCCTAACTCCAAAACATGTAATCTTATTCATGTGATAAAATTAGAGAAAATTTCAAAGCTGCCTTTTTACTCCCTTTTGTCTCACGTTTCTCCAGTGGGGAAAAAGCCTGGAAGACAAGTGTGTTACAGAACTGGCTGTCCTCTGCATATTGAGAACAGTGTGAGTCATTGTAGCTTTTCACTGGTATTTGAGTATCCGGTTTATTTTTAAACAGTTCTGTGCAACTGGAGTTTCTTTGGTGGTTTCTGTTACCATGACTCCATAATATTTCTTCATATCTGCTTGTTCATACTTTGACGCACTTGAACATCAACTTTACAATCCCCTAGACTCAGAATCTCTTGTGCATAATGTCCATGAGTGCTTCTCCAGTTGTGATGGCAGGTTTGGTGTTTCAGCCACCTGCAGAGGTTGGGGAGAGGGAGGGCTTGACTCTGAGATGGGCAGTGCAGGGCACAGTGGGCAGGGGCTGCTGGGCTCCCATCAGGGTTTGAGTGGGCAGACTCACATCCTCTGCAAGCAGCCACTTCCCTCCAGGTTTCCAGGAGAACAGACGGGGCAGTCTGCTTCCTGGGTGTTGCCATTGTGCAGTTTGGTACAGACATCCAGTAGACGCTTGGTTCTTGGGAGTCCCCAAGCGTGAGTATGGTTTTGTTCTCTTGATCTTGTTTAGTCATTTATTTTTGACTGAGACTTGACTGAGACTTCCACTTTGGGCAGGTCCCTTGTTTCAAGAATTTGTAGTCCACAGAAAAGCCATGTTGGTCTTGGTGTTCTCCAGCCATGTTTGCCTTACCCATTCTTCCAGGCAGTTGGGATCATTCAAGGAGGTTCTTCTCTGCAGTTCAGTGCTTTGGGAAATATGAGTGTACTAAAGAATTGTTCAGGGTTTAAATAAAGTCCCAGTTTGTGTTTAATCTCTTGAAGTCTTTGACCGCCTCCAGCTGGGTGATTTTTTTTTGCTGGGGTGGGGGTACTGGGGATTGTACTGAGGGGCACTCGGCCACTGAGCCACATCCCAGCCCTGTTTTGTATTTTATTTAGAGACAGGGTCTCACTGAGTTGCTTAGTTCTTTATTTTTGCTGATGCTGGCTTTGAACTTGTGATCTTCCTGTCTCCTCCTGATGGGCTCTGGGATTATAGGTGTGCGCCACTGTGCCTAACTTGAGTGATTCTTGATGCTTGAGTGTAGTGTGACTGTATTTCTTCACACAGTTGGTTCTTGTGGTGCAGAGGGGACTTTGAAGAACAAAAGCAATGTAAAAAAATGTGGCCTTCTAGTGGTGTGTGGTTTGGGATGTTCTGGAGGCAAAAGGAGGCTCCAGGTGGGATGTGCTTCGGACTTGGTGGACTGTACCGGCTGGCTGTTGGAGAAGAATTGACTTTTTTGCCTTCTTTCTTTCTATCTATCTATCTATCTATCTATCTATCTATCTATCTATCGTCTATCTATCTTAAGGATTGGCTCTTTAAGGATCACCAAAAAAAATTAAGTTTTGCTCTTGGCTCAAGAAATGTCTTTGGTTGGGGCTGGAGTTGTGGCTCAGTGGTAGAGCGCTTGCCTGGCATGTGTGAGGCCCTGGGTTTGATCTTTGGTACCACATATACATAAATAAATAAACTGAAAAAAAATCCATTGACAACTAAAAAATATTTTTTTAAAAAGTAATGTCTTTGGTTAATCTGAGTAACTATCTCTTTTCCCTTTCTTGTGGTATCCAAGAGTTGTTAACATGCGGCCTTCACGAATGAGATCAAAATGTACACAATTGTAAAGAGCCCGATCCTGATCCTCTTTTCTGAAGTCACCACTTAACTCTGCAAAGACCTCAGCTTGAGGGAGGACCTCTTGCTGTGTGAGGGGCCTGTGGGTTCCCTGGGGGAGGGGGACCTGCTGTGGGCAGGGGGGAAGCTCAGTGTGGCGAGTGTCTGAAGAAGCATGAGAAGACTTAGGATAGCGCGCAGAAGGCTAGAGTGGTGGCTGCAGAGAGCATGGTCAGGAGGCCCTGAGGACTGGCCCTCTGTGCTAGGGAGCTGGCCAGGACTTACTCAGAGAAAAGCTCCAGGCAGAGAGGAGCACGTGCTGTGTCCCGGAGTTCTGAGGGAGGGCGGGAAGTGGGACGGCCATTGTGCTGCCACAGAGCAGCCAGCAGGGAAGGAGAAGGGAGGGGACCAGCAGGAGGGCCGGAGGGCCCGGATCACAAGTGGTCCTGCCACAAAGGGAAGGATGAGGGTTTGCAGCCAGGTGGTGATCCGAGCGGGAAGGTGATGTGATTTGTGTATTTACAGTTCCACGAGGAGACCAGAAATTGTCAATTGGGGTAGATTTCTCTGTCCTAGCTACCACTGATATTCCTCAGGGAAGCACCAAACTTGCCCTTTCATTTAGCTTTGAAAATGTGACGTTATTGATACTCCCTGTATGTGCCGCGATGTGGATTCCGCGCAGTGTTCTGGGTGTTCATAGCAATGGCAGCATGATCTGTGTGGTCCTGGTAGTTTAAAGAATATCAATAGCGTGTAAAGTAGTTCTGAGCCCCGCCAGCAGCTGGGCGATTACGAAGCAAGACCGTGTCATCAAGTTTAAACCACATGGGGATTTTTGTGTCAAAAGAGATGGGTTCCTCCTCGCCACTGCGCCCGCTCCTAGGTAGGCACCAGCCTGGCCACCAAGCCTTCATCCCAGAGAAGTCCCACGGACTCTGATCCCCTCTCCACCCCCATCCGCGTCCCACTGGTGCCCCTCTCTGTGCACTGGCCTGCTTCCCACTGGCTCCTTGGTGGAGCTGCTGGGTGGGAAGCGGCTTCCTGGGAACCCTGTGGAGGGAACCCTAGGGAGGCAGGCAGTGCTGGTTGGTTTCTAGCTGAGGAACTGAGCTAGTGACTCACCCTGTTTGTCTGTCTGGTACGTGAATCCTCGTCCTTCATTCTGCTGCATCTCATTGTCGTGTGTGTGTGTGTGTGTGTGTGTGTGTGTGTGTGTGTGATGCGACTGTGAGCACGGCAGGCCTGGGTTCACCACCCTGAGCGCCTGAGCAGGATGCCTCCAGCAGGCGCCCCGTGAACTCCGAGCGAGTGGGTGGATGTGCTCAGACTGCCCTCCTCGAGGGCTGGAGACCCAGCTGGTGCGTCGCCCTTGTTGGCACCTCTCCTTCCCCAGCCTGAGTCACTCGCCTCTGCCACACCCACCTCATAGTCTTTCTCTGCAGCTGCCTGACCCAGGAAGCAGTGTGACCTGGGTGTGAATCCCCGCTCTGCCCCTGCACTGGCTGTGTGACCTAAGCAAGTGATGGAACACTTGCACCCATATTTCTCCGTCTATAAACGAGAGTGGTCGTCGGAGCTGCCACATAGGCTGTTGGAGAATGTGCGGTTGCCAGCACCAAGTGCCCCTGCTGGTGGGCCCTTCTCTAGAAGTCACGTGCAGGCCAGTCACCAGCTCCAGGCTCGGACCTTTCCTTCCTTGGCCCAATGTTTACCAGTGCCCACTTCCCACCACGGACTGTTGTCACCCCTGCTACCTGATGAGGACAGAAACTGCATCCCACACGTCTCTGAGGGTGTTCTTGAATTCCCTACCACCCTCAGCATGGTGCCTGTGCAGAGTCAGTGCTTGGTGATCACTGGGCTCGGGAAGGAAAGGTGTTCTGGAGCCTGCAGCTGGGGACAGGACTGCACTCGACCACCCAGGGAACCCCCCCCTCCGCCCCTGCACGCATTCCCACCAGGTAGCTACTGAGGATATGGAATGATGGCCCTTGTGCGTCCACTGGAGCAGGACCATTTGGAACTCTGGTGGCGCTGTGTGCCTTTTCTCCCAGCTGCCCTGGATTGGAAGGGTCTTTTTTCTGTCCTCAACATTTCCCTCCTACCCAACCCTACCCTGTCAGATTTGAGGTTTTTGTTAAGCAAATTTTATTTGTGTTGCCCAGTATCTTTTAGGTCTTTGCTGTAGCCTCAGTGGGAATGCTTTTAAAATTACTAGTTTCATTTGCTTAAAATTTTCTTCTGCGGTACTGGGAATTGACCCCAGGGTGATGGGAACGTATAACATTCATGTCCAGTACAGCCACCTTTGTGCTAGGATTGGGATGCAAAAATCAACTCCACGTGGTTCCTGCCCTCAAGGACCTTTTGTTCCTGTGGGGAAGACAGGTGTGTGGACAGCTGGTTTCCAGCTAAGGTAAATGGACTGCGTCCTGTAAGAAAGAGATGTGGTGCTTGGAGTAGACCAGGCAGCAAAGCTGGGAGGACTCATGGAGGAATTAAATTAACATCAGATCTTGACCTTGAAGAATAATTGGTCCCTTGACCTCATCTGAGGGGCACTTCCAAGGAGGAAGGTACTGTGGAAGAGGTGCAAAGCCCTGAGAGAGCAGGGCTCTCCTTGGAGCGCTGGGATGGCAAAAGTGGGCTGCAAACCGGATGAACTGGAAGCAGGTCATCCTTCTAGAGTGGCCATCCTGCATTTGGCAAGATTCCCCAGCTGCATGGTCAGTGTGGCTTCCATTCTAAGAGGTGGACAAATCAACCTTGAGAAAAAATCAGGTGGGTAAGGTACCTGCAGGTGCGCTGCTTCCACCTAGCCCTTCACAACCCACTGACCCCCTGCAGCGACTGTGCCTGGCCTCCCAGAAGCCCAGGACAGGGTCTTCAGGTGAAGTCTGGAACCTGGGATCAGAACGCCCGTGCGTACTCGAGGCTGTGTGTGTTGATTGCTGTCGACGTTCCCTTTGAATTTTCGCATTGGCAGGCATAGGACTTGTGGCATTGGTGAGATTCTGTCACTGACGTTGTGAGTGGTTTCAGTTATGTGGACGTGCTTGGGAAGCCTGGGCTTTACATGGACTGTGGCTTGTGTCACCATGAGATCCCGGCAAAGGTTCACACCTGGACCCTGGGGTGCGCTGGAATGTGCTCAAAGGGAGGCTGTCGGCCGAGATTCCACAATGTCCAAAGGCCTCGCAGTGTTAAAGGCAACACGGATACACACTCGTCACACTCATCACACATCGTCATTTTTTAGCTTTAATCCATGCAGGTTCTTCAATAATCTCTCTCCATTAGTAGCCATTAAACTAAACTAAAATGTTGAGTGTGATCCTACTCCGTTCTTTTCAAGAGAAGACTATGAGATGCTAAAGTGATAAGGGTGTGTCCAGAGCCCCACTGCTATTTTGGCGGCAAATTTGAGATGAGTCTTCCAAATTTGGGCCCTGAGAGCCCTTTGTGAGATTAAAAAAAGATTGAATCATTAAAAATTATGTTCACTGTAGCTTTCATTTTATTTGGGATATTTTTCTTTTAAAATTGGCATTCCAGGCAGCGTACATCAGCGATTCCCTTCTCCTGACCTCTTGGGCACCAGCGCCGCTGTGCCCGTTCTTGCCTGTTGGGTGCACTTAATCCTGTTTGGACATTGCACTTCCCACCAAGTTCAAAGGAGTGGTCCCTGTGGGTGTCCACAGATGAAACACTCCTACAGCTTCTGCTGAATAAGTTTCATATTTAACATTTTGTAAGTGTCATTTATTGATGTTTATTAAAAACCAAACCAGCCTGATTCCTGCACCGACCAAGAGTGAAGCGAGGGGCCGCGGAGTGCTCCCCTGTCCCTGCGCAGCCAGCGCCGTGGGCTCTCGTGGGAGCTGTTCTCTTCTTCCATCTCTGTGCATTTCTTACTCATGCTGGTGATATTTGGCCTAAAATATTCTCATGTAGAGCAGATGGTGATTGTGGGCCGGGACAGCTAGTGTGTTCCTCTAAGGACTCCCAGAGACAGCATGTCTTTGCGGAGATGTGTCTGTGGTGGCGGTCTTCTCACTCCTCTCCTGGAGTGTTCCCGCCTTTCTTAAGGGAGAGGGAGCCGCCCTGTGAATGCAGGTGGAGCGTGTCAGAGTGGAGGCTGGCCCCTGTCTTTGGGGTGCTTGAGGCAGACAGTCCTGGTGAAGTCATGGGCCAGAGGCGCAGAGCTGTGGAGGCAGTACCCTGTCCCCAGCCTTGGCTCTGACAGGACGACCTGAACCTGCTGACATTTGATGTAAGCGCTGGACCACAAGGTGAGGTTTGAAAGCTCTTGAGAATGACAGGAAGACACATGGCCCCAGGGAGAAGAGCTTCCTGCACGTGGGGAAAGGCAGACCACTGGTGGTTTGTTCACTGTGGGGATAGTGAGTGGCTAAGGACGGCCGGGAAGGGGGCTGAGCAGTGGGCACTGGCATCGGTGGAGCGGAGTCTGTGCCAGCTGAGGAATGGCCATCTGGACTTCAGATTGTCATGGGCCTAGCAGTAAGGATGGCTTGAAAGAGCACAGCCAGAGGGACTTGGTGGTTGTGCCCGAATGGAAGTCGCCAGCTTCAGAACTGCCGCTGCGTCTGGCGCTGCGTTGGCCTTGCTTAGCGAAGGCTGGTTTTCATGCCCGTCTCCAGGTAGTATTCCTCTCTCCTTGCAGGAAGACCCGGACCGCCCTACTGTGCTGAATGAAGCAAAGTAAGGTGCGTTCCTTTTAGCTGTGATATTTCAGCGCCTGAGTCATGTTTGTTTACGGGGAACTGTCCGTGTCCTGGGGGACTCCTGACGTCCCACCTCTCCCCACTTACTCTGCAGTTTTCTGTGGACAGTCTGCACCACAGGGTGGTTTAAAATCCTTTGCTCCCCACCTGGTTTTCAGGTGAGGGTTTCCAGGGCAACCACAAGCGGTGCCTGCCTGGAGGTGCTGAGTGTTTTTCTAAAACTTTAGTCCTAGAGTCCTACTGTTGGCTCTCACTGCCCAGGACCAGTCCAGCCTCCAGCCTCAGCGGCCTCCCCATAGGGACACCTTTAAGCTTAGAGTCTCCCAACGCACATGTTTTTTTCCGTCCTTGAGTTGAGTGCACCACACAGTGTTCCAGAGAGATAAGTCACCGTTTGCTGATCTGTATCTCTTCCCTTTGAGGAGTGTTCACTTTTCCAGATGAAATCATTGGAAACAAAGAGGTTGGGCCAGATATTTGAGCTTTTACAGCTAGAGGCACAAAGCAGTGGGCTGGCCCAGGCCTTCCTTCCTGAGGCTGGGGGGCTGGAGAGAGGCAGGAGACCCTGCCCTTTCTTACAGGAGGAAGAAGGCCACAGCAGGGGCTCAGGCCTAGGGCCCCTGGCTATCAGGTGGGCCTGCTGGAAAATGGTGGGCTCCAGCCCCATGTCCCCCACTGTGGTTACTAAGTCCATTTGTGGTTGAGTTTAACATGTGCTGTAGTGTTCATAATGTAAGTCTAACTGCTGGAGTTTAAGCAGCTTTGAATAAATGTGCCAGTTAGTTTCCATCCGTGGGTCGGTAGTCTATAAATCACAGACTCTTTGGTTCAGCTTTTTTTGTTCCCCTGTGGTACTGGGGATGGAACCCAGGGCCTCACACATGCCAGGCAGGCACTCTACCACTGAGCCACAACCCCAGCCCGGGCTTGGTTTTTAATAGCATTCCTTACAAGTACTGGAGGCTTTAATTTTTAAAACCAGAGCACAGATATAAAAATCCGAGTTACCTTGCAGTCTGCAGACAATGCCACATCACCTTTCCCTGGAGCCCTCAGTCAGTGGTGCACCTGCTGGGTGCTGTGGCAGGCCAGCACACGTCCCCGGCCTCTCCTGGAAATGCCCCCACCTGTCTTTCCCATTCCCGCTCCTCATCTTCCTGGGGTCCTCTGAGAGACCACAGTGGATATCAGCAAGCCCTCCCTCTTGGTCTTTTTCTAGAGCCCTACTTCTCTGTGTTCTAGTGTTTTCTACATGCTACAGCTGCATGTCATGTGCCCTAGTAGGACGTCAGCCCCATGTCTGTCCCACTTACTGCTCCATCACCAGGCTTAGGAGACTATCTGGCCCTTGGTGGATGTTTGTAGAACAAATGGGTAAATAGTGCCATACTTAAGCAATGATCCTTCCCTCACCCAGATAGGACAGTGGCTTAGGAGAGCTTCCAGCCACTTCCCAGTTATGGAGGACTTTCCATCCCAAGTAGCTTTCTTTGCCTCCCAGGAGGAATGAAACCTTGAGCACAGCTGTGTACTCTGTGAGGCTGCAGCGCAACCCAGTCCAGCCTGCCCCAAGGCCAGTCCTCTGCTGCTTTCTGTGGTTGGGGGTATGGAGGAGGGCTTCCAGGCTGACTTCCAGCAGAGACTGGCAAAGGGGTACTTTATGCAGAATGTTTTTGCTTTAAACAATAGCCTTTGGCCCAAACAGTGACTGTGTGTGTGTGTGTGTGTGTGTGTGTGTGTGTGTGTGTCTGTGTCTGTCTTTTATTTAATTAATGAGAGAACAAATTAGATATTATAAACCACTCAAGTGAACACTCTGATTTTAAACAGTTACTATCAAATAAGGAATGCTGAAGTCTGTCCAACACAGGTGGAGCTCCCAAAGCTGGGCAGTGTCCACAGGGCAGCAGTGAGTGGCGGTCTACTTGGCACAGTTTGCATTTCTGTAGACAGAAATTATTCTGATTACCATGGTTTTCTGTGGTTAGCTTCATTTCTTTTTTTTTTGAACTGGGGTTGAACTCAGGGGCGCTTAACCACTGAGCCACATCCCCAGCCCTATTTTGTATTTTATTCAGAGACAGGGTCTCACTGAGTTGCTTAGGGCCTCGCTAAGTTGCTGAGGCTGGTTTTGAACCCAAGATCCTCCTGCCTCAGCCTCCCGAGTCGCTAGGATTACAGGTATGTACCACCACGCCCGGCGGTTAGCTTCATTTCTACAGTACTGTAAAATACCAGCCAAAGGGACAGGCAGAGGTAGCCTCGATTGCTGAGCTAGGAGGCATGACCACTAAATTCTAATTTCAGAATCCTCCACAATTTCCCCTATGAACGTGTTATACAGGCTGGGAGAAGGAGCCCCAGGAAAGCCAGGCGAGAGAAGAGTCTTATTCTTTTCAGATTCAGGTAAGCAGTTAGGAAACTCCACTGGGGACTCTTGAGCCTTGATTCTTAAGGCATACAGTTTCCCATCAGTTATGGTGTCTCCGTATGTCATAATTTCCTGTTGTTCCCCAGTGCCATTCATGACTGTGTAGAACGTAGAGTATCTCTCGCAACAGAGAGATGAAGTCCAGACTCTTCAGCGCTGCAGGGAGTGGTACTGAGAGCAGAGCCCAAGGTCCCAGGCATGTGAGATCCAGGGAGGAATGACCTCTTCTGATTTTTCTTTTTGGAACAAACTGAGGGGTTTAAGGAGGAGTTAGAGGTGCTTTTGTAGTGTGTATGTTTTGTTTGCCTGATACTGTTATCAGGCCCCAGGGTGGAAGGAGGTTATGCCAGCTTCCAGCCGGGGCCAAGGGCACGCTCTGCCTCCTGTTCACCTGAGACTGCACGCACTCCACCTCAGCCGCGGCTGGCTGACGGTGTTCACGTTCCTCATGGCAGAAGTCACTGGAATCAGAGATCTGGGGCCCCTTACCCCCCTACCCAGTCATCATTCTGGATCCCTGCAGAGTGCCTCTTAGAACAGAGTGTGTGTATAGTGAGCACCTTTGGAGGGCTTACTCTGAGTGTTTTTCAAGAGGACGTGGAGGAAGAGGGACAGTGATTTGCACATCTTACACTTGGCATTTTCTGCGGTTGAGTCACAGGGTTGCTGTTGATCCACCTGTGGTGAGTTGTGGTGAGTCGGGGGAGCCTGCTGTCATTTTACGGGAATGTCAGGGTCTCCGAGGGAGCTGACCTCAGGGGTTGCCCATGAGCCACCCATGAATGAAGTCTGCTAAGTGACCCCAGCAGCTCTGCACTCCTCCCAGGGGTGTGAGGAGGAGGGAGGGGAAGACTGGCCTGCACTGTGCATCCATCCACCCACCCACCCACCCACCCAGACCTTCTCTGAGGTCCGACGGCAGGCAGCACTGGGGGCCACCAGAACTGAAGGGGAGGTGAGATGCACAAACAAAGCTCCGTGTCCCCAGGCCTGCAGGCCTGCAGGACCTCAGATGCTCCCCAGTGCCTGCACTATCCCTTACATTTCTCTTTATCCTCTGTTTTATGGAAGAGGAAATTCCTGTGGTTTTATCATGCAGGTCACTAGCTGCTGCTGCTGTTTGTTTTTAATTTTTTTCTCTCGCTGTGTTGCCCAGGCTGACCTTGAATTCCAGGGATCCTCTGCCTCAGCCTCCCAGGTAGTGGAATTACATGCATGTGCCACCACACCTAGCTACCAGGCTCATATTTAATTTTATCTATTCTATTGCACAAAACTTTTATTTTGGTATTTAAAAAAGTTCCTGAAAAATAAGGTTTCCTGACTGCTGCTTTTTCGTGGCAAGCCATTCATGTTTAACAGGTGGCACAGTGACCCTTGACACTGTGGAGAATTCTTCTCGGAGCTTCATGGGATTCCTCCCTGTCCCCTTCCTGGCGAGGCTCCTCCCCACCCCTGGTGATTGGTGGCTTCCCTTGCCTTCTCTAGCTGCGTCCATCTGCTTCTTCCAGTCCATCCTCCCTCCTGCGTCTGTGCCTCCTCCTCATGCTTTCTGCATTGTCACAGGTCCCCCCTTGTCACCTCAGTGGACCCTTGGCAGCAAGGAGTGTGTGCATCTTAAGCTGACTGTTTCAGTGTTGTTGTTATGGAAGGAAACAGTTTGGGAAACATACTTTCTTGTCTTTGCTTTTTTCCTGGTGATGGGAAGGAATCTAGAGTAACTCAGCATTCACTCCCCACCCAAGGCTTGTTCCAGAATCAGTTGTGTGGAGTTCCAATGGCCATGTTCCTGTGCCAGCTTGTGGAGCACACAGCATAGTCCATGAGATACAATCAGGGCCAGGGGCACGTGCAGAAAGTGTCCTTGGGTGGGAATCCTCTCCTGACCAGAGCACTTGTTGGCTGGATATCTATTTGAGTATTTCAGCCCGATTTCTGTAGATTTCTGTAGGAAGCCATCATCAGTCAAGTCCTGAGGTGGTTCTGTCATGGGAGAGAGCAGCAATGACTCATTGGTGTGTCACTTCTTCATTTCCCAGAGTTCTTTTGTTCCTCTTATTGCCCCTGAGCCTCTCAGTACCTCAGGAGGTCACAGGGCCTCCAGTGCCCGCCTCCCAGAGGACCTTGGCTCTCATAGTGGCTAAGTGGCTGAGTTCCAGAGGTGGAGCAAGGCTCATTTTCCTCCCAGCTTCACGCTGTCTTCCTGGGAACTTTATCTTCAATTAATCATTAGATGCACACACTGTGTGTTTTTGGCATTGATCATGAGGTTTAGAAGTGTCCAGTATCTTCGGGCATTAGAGAACAGCTTGCCCCACAGCATATACACAGGATTGCCGGGTGTCAGGGTCGGCTCCTGCCTCTCGGAGAATGGAGAACACAGGGAAGCCCTGTGGATCTCTTCCTTTAGGAGGAATGTTCTCCTCCAAAGTCTCAGTTTCCCCACACTACGTATTTCTTCGGCCCAGAGGATGCTGGTACCACACTCATTTTATTGGTTAAGGACATTTGTGTGTGAGGGGGAAAAAGAAAAGGAAAAGCAGCCTCTGAGTAAGCGTCCCTGCTGTCCTCTGGGGTGTTCTGGAGGTCCGTACGGCAGGGGAGCTCTGAGGCTGCCGATGGAGTAGCTCCAGCCCGGCATCACGAGCAGTGCGGCCCTGCACCAGGGCTTGGAATCCTGTGCCCCTGGGCTGCTCTCCTGGGAAATGAGGACAGTGAGGGGTTTTGAGGAACCGGAAATGATATGTCAGAGCTCCCTAGAACACCTGGTGGTGCTGAGGGGTGCTCAGAACACGGCAGCTGCTTAGATGTTGACTTCTTTCACCCCCAGAACATTCTCACCTGGCCTCCCAGGTGGGGCAGTAGAACTACATCTGGTTAAAACAGGCCTGCTTTACTTGACCCAAACGTGGCTGCTTCCAGTCCAGAGAGCCGCCACTGGAGTGTCATTCAGTCACCAGTTACTGGACACCTACGGGATGGCATTAGGGAGCCTGTTCAGTTCCTTCCCTGGTGGCCTTGCTCTTCCATGGAGTTCAGCACGGTTCTTTTTGGGGTGCAGCTGCCTGCGGTGGTCCCACGTAGGGAGGCAGACCTCACGTGCCCGTCCATGCTGGAACAGAGCCAATGCTCCTCTGGATACCGGGGCATTTTGTTCTGGAAGAGTACTTTCTCTCAGAACCTGGGCCGTGCCCTTTGCTCTCTCCTCTCACCTCAGAGCTACTGTCTGTGGCCCCAGGCAGTGTCACACCTGTGCACTTGCCTCCTCCCCTCCAAGGAGGAATGTGGCTGTGCCCGGAGGTGAGCCATGAGGACTGCAGAGCTGTGGATAACCCTCCTTCCCTTCCTTCCTTTCTCTGCCAAACTTTGTTCTCAAATTTCTCAGTAGGGAACACAGGTTACTTTTCTTTTTTCCTAAGTTGTAAATCCATTAAAAAAAAGAAGAATATCTAAGTCGATTCATACCCTAACACCCCTCTTACTTTGGACATTGCCATTTTTCTTGTGTAAATATATAGTGCACATTGTGAAATTTTATTGTGATAATCATCAAGCATTTATTACCAATTTCACTCATTTATAGAGGTATAGAGCAAAGCATTTCTTCTGTTTGCATTTGACAAAATTTAACATTTGGCTCTTATTTCCTCACTGTTTTAATCTACTTTTGTTACTATTTTTTAAATTATTGTTTTCCAAGGTGGGGTTTCACCCAAGGCTGATCTGGAACTCCTGGGCTCAAGATCTTCCTGCCCCAACTCCTGAACAGTGAGGATTGCAGGCGTGCACCACCATGCCCAGCTGTATTTTTGAATCTTATTTAAAAGAAATTGAAGTGTAGCCATGGGCCGTTTGTAGCCTCAGCACTAGCCCAGTTCCTGAAACTTAGGTGCTTCCCAGACGCATGAGACTTGCCAATAGCAGCTGGTAATAGTGAGTTCCGGTCTTCCCTTTCAAGTTGACGCGAGACCCTTGTGTCCTGAGCCACATGATGTTTCCTGCTCTTTTCTTCTCCTGCTGACCATCTCTGTGCATGGGTGTGTTGATGTGACTCAAGGTCACATGGACCCAGGAGTTGGCCTTGACCATTGGGCCATGTTGAGTCAGGGGTACCAGTCAATCTCACTCCCTGTTCATTGTGCAGAACATTCCTCGTGAGCCTGAAACCTGAGAACTGATTCTATCACTTATGCAAAATCACCACGTGGATTTCCAGGCACAGATGAAATTTCACTGGTCCCCTTGACCCATCTTGACCACCTTTGTAGAAAGGAGGCCCTTCTTTCTGCTCCCTTGTTTTTTTCCTGGTATTTCATTCATGATACCCATGAATTGCTAATTATATGTGATCTATTAGAGGAAGAACTCAGATTTTAGAACCAGATGGAACCTGGTTTTCAAGCTTGCTCTCACCGTTTATTGTTAGCTCTGTGACCTTGCATAAGTAATTTGACCTTCAGGCTTTCAAGTCTATGAAAAGGAAATAAAAATGCATACCTCATGGGATTGTTATCAAAGTAAACGAGATTGTGAAATCCTGCTCACTTGTCCTTAGAGGGCACTCAGAGCTTTACAGTGCACACTTGAGAAAAGAAGAAAGTGGGAGTAGGGAGCTAAGGTTTTACTTCAGAAGGTAGAAAAAGAACAAAGAGTTGAAAGTAAAGAGGTAGAAGGAACGAAGTAATAACTAAATCAAGGAAACGGACAGTAGCATTCAGTAGACAGCTGAAACGAATAAGCAGTGAATGAGCAGATGCTGAGTCGATTCTTTTAAAGAATAAAAACCTCTGATGAGACTGACGAAGAGAAAATGCACGGAAAGCCAGGGTCTGGGTGGACACTACTGAGGAGCCTTCAGTCTAGAGGGGTGATCAGACACTTTTGTTTTTTAGATTTATTTTTGCAGTGCTGGGGATTGAACCCAGGACCTTGTGCTTATGATGCAAGCACTCTACCAACTGAGCGATATCCCCATCCCTGATCAGCCTCTTTTATGCCAATAAATTGGAAAAAAATGATCTGGACTCCCTAGAAAAACAGTGTTCCAGAACCGTCACACAAAGAACTAGAAAATGCATGTATGATCACTACCTATTTGAAAACTGGACTCTAATTAATACCACTGAAAGGGAACTCCAGGGCTAGGGTGTAGCTCAGTGGTAGAGGTGGTTGAGACTGTGTGATCCCCAGCTCCACAGAAACAGAAGCAAGCCTCTAAACAGTGCGCACGAGGACGGGTGAGCAGTGCCTCCTGGGATGCGTGGGGTGGGGGTTGGCCCTCACTGAGGGATGGTGCCTCGTGGTAGTGATGTGGGGATGTCACGGTCACTGAGCACACTGTCGCCATAAGATCTCAGCCTGGGTAAAGGGAAGAGGAGCAAGGGTGGTCCCTGGCTCCGCTCTGCCTCTGTTGGCTTGGGCGAGTCCCTTCCCCTCCCTGGGCGTTCTTGTACAGCAGGAAGGCGCGCCCTCTCCCATAGACACCCTTGGTGGCTCCAGTGTCCTGAATTTGTTTCTCCTTCACTCCATCTCTTGCTCCTGAAAGCTGACTTTGGTGCTGAGCTTCTCCTTGGCTCCAGGTGCTTAGTAGGAGCTTCTTAAAGTTTGCGCAGAGCTGATCTTCCCTTAACGTCTGAACCACAGCTGCACGAGACTGAAAATGGCCTGATGGGGCCACCATGAGACTCACCCCATCCTAAAGTCCTGATAATCCCCGAGGGGCCGGGACAAGACAGCTGTTCTCATAGGGGACTTTCTGCTGCTGCAGGCATGGGCTGGGGGGACTCCAGAAGGCCCTGGCTGGTAGCAAAGGAGAAGGAAATGCTGTGAAATGTGGCGCCAGGGCCCAAGCAGGGTGGCCCTGTGATGCCCTAGCGTTTTGCAGAGTGGAGCCCACTGCAGGTGCCCCGTTGTTGGGGTGCATGGTTGTGACCGGCTCTGCCTCTTCAGCCTGAGGGGTTTGGAGTGCCTGGCTTTAAAGTGTCCTAACCCGTCCTGCCTGGTATTGATGACCGCAGTGGCGCACTCACCTCTGGAAGCCCTGTGGTCTGCCAGAATAAGCCCTTCCCACCATCAAGTAGCACTTAGGTGGCAGGACACCTGACATATCTGAATTGTGGGTTGTTTTTGGAAAACGTTGTGGTGTAATGGGGAGAACACTACCCTAGCAGGCAGACAGTTGGTGTCAACTGCTAGCTTCTACCACTTGGGGACAGGGGTGCCAGGCATTTAACCTCATCTGTAACAGAAACAAAAGGAATGGTAATTACAATTGCTTTACAACCATAAAGATAGCAACAGGATTATGTTACTTTGTGTTCCTGGCTCTTACTGTGGACTAACCTTTGTTCTAAGCCCTCTTTGTTTGTATTTGCCTCACAGCAATTCTGCCATGCAGGTTCCATTATTATCCCTCTTTTATAGATAAGGTGGTTGAGTCACAGAGAGGGTAGGTAACTTGCCCACTGTTGCCCGGCTAGTAAGTCGGGAGTCTGGGATTGGAGCCTGGGCAGCCTGCCTTTAGCGCCTGTGTTTATTACTCCATCTCCAGGCTGTCTCCCAAGAAATGCTGAGGATTAGTGGGTGACCTATGGGGAAGTTCCTAGAATAGAGCCTTGTACCTGGTAGGTGCTCCAAGAGGGTGTGTGGCTCTACCTCCTCCCACTGCTAAGGATTGGCCTCTTGGCCCCATGGAACTGCAGCCAGCGGCCTCATCTAGGCTGCATGCAGGTCGCTCTGGTAAAGCCGGCTGTACCTGGGAATGTGGCAGGACCTTCATCTTCCTGCCGCAGGGGAAATGACTGCCCTTTTGCCTGGTCCTGCCTTGATCTGTCACTCAGAAATGGTGGATTCCTCTTTCCCTTTCTAGCTGAGTCTCACACAGAGGGTGTGAGAATTGACAGGTCTGCACTTGGGTTTCCCTGGCTGAGTCCATCAGATGGGGAATGGGATTAGTGTCTAACCAAAGCAGAGTGGGGTGGAAACTCCGGAGAGTGGGCTCGGGTGTTGAGAGCGGAATTGTGTCCACCAGGTTTCATCCCAGGCCTCGCCCCCAGATGGTTAGAATGGGCTGGGCAGGCCTGGCCTAGGGACCCTGCCTGCTTCCACACATTCTCCACGCATGACCTCCGTCCTTCCCTGAGGGATGGGGAAGATTATTCAGCCTGTGGATCTAAGAATGTGGACTGTTCTTCAGAGAGTTCTCTAAGCTTCTCAGGAAGACGTTGAGGTTCACCTGTCACCACGAAGACAGACAGGAGGGAGTGTGTGCAACACGCGGTGCCTGCAACTGCTTTACGACTTTCTTTCTCCCACCCAGGGAGCCCGCGTGTGGGAAGCGGAGAGCGTGGCGGTTCCAAGGCGGGGGCTTGCTCTTTCCCTTGGGAACGTGGGAACCACAGCGACCTGTGCTTTTCTTCCACAGGTGTGTCTACAGATCCTGAGCATCTGAAGCTGATCCCCTGAGTGCGAGTCTGGAGAGATGTCTGTCCCCTATGACGACGCTGTGGGCGTGGAGGTGTCCAGTGACAGCTTCTGGGAGGTAACGCCTCGCACCCTGCTGGTGGTACAGAGCCCAGCCACGTCCTGACAGCCTGTGTGTTTGGCGAGATGAAGAGACGAACACATCCCAGAGCCCACCAGGCACTTGCGGTCAGGTCTAGGTGGCGGCAGGGCAGTTGGCAGGCCTTCACCCTCAGGGAAGGTGATGCCTGCCCTGCTGGGAGTCGGGGACCTAAGGAGGTCAGGGACCTTTGTTCAGGGTCTCCTCCACCACCCGTTTTCAGATGTCTCTTTTTATGCTCAGCAGCTCTGACCAGGAGCAGCATAGGCTGGTTACCCAGCGCAGCCTGAGGCAGCTTGACTTTGGTTGGAATGGAGGCTTGGATGGCGGTGATGTGACATCCTGCTGCTGCAGGGTGCAGGCAGGTGGCCAGAGGCCCGAGCACACTGCCCTTGAGCCTGGTGTGCACTGCCTGGAGGAACTCCCTTCCTGGCTACAGTATGAAGGTTTTGTGTTTTGTTTTGTTTTTTCTCAGAAGCCATTCTTCCTGAGCCTTACTTTTCCTGCTTATTGATTGAAGGAAAGTCAGTGTTTTTTGTTGTTTGGGCGGTGGGCCCTGTGCATGGGAGGCAAGTGCTCTACCACTGAGCTGCACCCCCAGCTGGAAATCAATTTTTGATTAAATGTTGTCCCTGTGGCAAAACCCCTTGAGCTCTTGGCACTTGTGGGTTTCATGGAAAAACAAAAAAACAAAAAAAAAGCACCACTGTGCAGTTAAAAAGATCTGGGCTCTGGTTCTAGCCAGGCTGCCGTAGCTGTATGACTGTGGGCAAGTTGCTGAGCTCATTTGAGCCCCAGGATCTTTATCTCTAAAGGGTGGATACTGGTCCACAGGGGAGGCTGCCAGATAAAACAGAGAAACAGCCATCAGCACCACTTCGGTGCCCTCCTGCACCCAAGCTCCAATGATGGAGGTCGAGGCAGGAGGATCGCATAAGCCCAGGAGTTCAAGGTCAGACTGGGCAAAGAGCTGCTTCCTGGGCTGTGAGGGGTTCTTTGTTCCAACTGAACCTCCATTTCTTTCCCAGGGAGTGCTTCCTCCAGGGAGCCTTCCTTGACCATTCCTGGCCATAGGCAGCCTTTGTGCCCGCTCACTCAGCACCTCGTGTTGTCTCTGCTTGCTTCTTCATCTGTACTGTGAGCTCCCTGCCAGCAAGGGCGTGCTTCTCACGTCACAGTCTGGGACAAGCTGAATGGTTGCTGAATGACTGAAGGGAGGAGTGACTGGAGTGCGAGTGGATCTGAAAGAGTGAGGCCAAACTGGGTAGTGTGTTACGCCTGCTCCCCAGACACAGACAGACACGTATCTGGAGTGGATATGTACTCAGAGCGATAATGCTGCGCAGAGGGCGTTCTTTCTGTAAGCATTCACAGAGGCCTGCTGGGCACCAAGCTGTCTTCTGGCCTTAGGGATGAATAAAGCAGACAGAAGGGACTTAAATGGTCCCAGTCAGAGGCTGTGTGGCTCCAACAGCAGCCCGCCCTCCCGACTGGGAGCGCCAGCTGGGCTGGGGTGCATGGGCTGCCTGCTGTCCCCCACTGTGTCCCGTGCGGTGCATGGGGCTCGTACACACGAGTGCTGTGAACTTCTCTGAGGGCGCGTCTATGTCAAGCCACAGGGAGTTTAGAAAGGAACACCAGTGCTCTTGGCTGGCTTCATGCAGCGGGCTGCAGCCCCTTCAAGGTTGCAGTTTCTCCTCACAGTGGGAGACCCCGGCTCAGAGTCGTTTAGAACTGCTGGCTTCACGTGGGGAGAGGCGTGGGGCTGGGCGTAGGGTCTGCAAGCCTAGCCTCCGGGCCTCCGCTAGAGGAGAATCGTCCTCTGTAGTGGAAGTGCTGCTTCTGTGTCGTGAGAAGCTCGGATCCTCTGGGCTCAGAGGCGAGAGGGCCGGCGTGGCTTCCCACGCAGTCCTTGGCACTGCTGATCCCCACTTCCCAGGACGATGGTGATTATAAGAACCCCCACGAAAGAGCCTCAACTGGCATGTGACGCCTTCTTCATTCTTTTCTTGACAGGAACTCTTTACCCTACCCTGACGTGATGCACACAGCGTCAGCGTGCTGCATTCCTTGGCAAGTGCACACCGTTGTTATTTAAGCTGCTTCGTATTTCTAGGAGAGTCCATTTCTGATGGCCTTTGGTCATCCTGGGACTCCATTTTCTGGGACTCCTGGACAGGGTGCGGAGGCCTGCTCCTCAGAGCTCTGTTCTAGCTTTTTAGGAGTAAGTTGGAATTGTCTTTTCAGCCAGTGAGATAGTGTGGTTGTCCCAGGGTCCTGCTCTGTGGTGGGCAGATGGTGAGATATTGCCCTGCGGGCTGGTTCAGGGTCCTCCGCATTCGGGCTGCCTTTGTCGTGGCCTTATTTGGCTGGTTCTGGACCTCATGACTTATAGAATTTTCAGAAGGTTTAATTCTGAAAATCCTTCTGTAATTTTACACTTTAGAGGAAACAAATGTGAGCCATGGGTGGACGTGTCTGACGGCGGCCAGCTCGGCCTCAGGGACTCCAGAGCAGAAAGCAGCCTCTGCCGCTCCGACTCTGTCAGGCAAGGAGTCCTTCCAAGGTGATTCTGGGCTTTCACCAGCCTGTCCTTTACACCTCGTGGTCATTCAGGTTAGCCTGTATGAGTTGAGTCCTGAGCTCAGGGCAGAAACTG
Organism: Glaucomys volans; assembly: GCA_020662805.1. Lineage (NCBI taxonomy): Eukaryota > Metazoa > Chordata > Mammalia > Rodentia > Sciuridae > Glaucomys > Glaucomys volans. Next base: position 356,895 of record JAJEJO010004436.1, read on the forward strand.
TCCCTGTCATGTTCGTGTCCTTATGGAGGTCACAGGCAGCACCATCGCCCTGTGTTCCTTTTGTTTTTTTAGTTTTTGGTGTGACGCTGAGAAGGAACCCAGGGCCTTGCACGTGCTAGGCAAGCGCTCTAATCCTGAGCTATGTCCCAGCCTTTTTTATTTTATTTTGAGTAAGGTCTCGCCCGGTTGCCCAGGCTGTCCTTGAACTTGCAGTGCTACTTTGGCTTCCCGAGTTGCTGGGATATCGGTGTGCAGGCCACACTGGCTTGTCAGCGTGTGTGACAGCCCTCAGCACCCCTGCCACACCTGTCCTTGGCTGCTATCCTGTGGGCAGCAGAAGCAGGATGGACCTGCTTGGCTTGTGGTGCCAGGGCATCGCACTGGGCTTGGGACGTTGGGGGAACTTCGTAGTTGAAGGTGAGTGATAGTGTGTGGTTGGGCGGAAATGGCTGAGGGTCCTGCCCAGAGCTCCCCCACTGCTGAACCCCAGTGTGTCCTCTCTGGGAGCCTGGGTTCGGGTGCAGAACTGGCCAGTTCCAGCAGACAGGCGCCAGACCTCCAGACAGCTTACTGTACGCAGGGTGGACACCATGGGCTAGGGCAGCCATGGCTGGTGCCAGTCCCCTTCGACCAGCTGCCCAGTAAGAGTCAGGAGCCAGCCAGATGGTGCATCTTAGCTGCTGCCACAGAGCGTGGACTCCATCATTTTGGTTTCAGTTGTGCACCGTCTACAGCATGCTCGTGAGCCTGTGCACTCACCATTGCTGAGGCCAGGGACAGTTGAGTCGTGCTTTTAGTGGGGGAATGAAAAGCAGAGTTCAGGCTGTATCCCCACAGGGCAGACTCAGTGACCAGGGTTGGCCTGCTCTGTCGTGACCAGCTGCCTGTGCCAGGTGTCCCACACACTGGTGCTGACTGGCGCTGGACCAGCTGCACTAGTAAGCACATGGACATGCAGAGCCTCTGGGATCAGAGCAGGGCCAGGGTCCAAGTGGCTCCTGAGCCCAACAGCCTTGCAGTGTCAGCTCTGCACTGAGCTGGGCCCCCAGCAGCAGTGTGAGCTTGCATACATGGTGATAGGAGCGGTGGCGGAAATAGACCCTCCGGGGTGCAGACAGCCTCCCAGCTGTCACGTTTAGATTGGCTCGGTGTTTGCCTCCTGAGAATTCAGCACTTCAGGGTTTATGCCACTGGGACACTTCTCTGAAGATGACCTTTGCTTTTTCTCTGGGTTTCAGTGATGTGGAAGTAGCTTGTTTAAGCTGTTGGAGGCACATTGTCCTTTCTACCCAGTAGAGTTTAGAGTGGGAGAGGTCTTTAGGGTCAAGGAAACAGTAGTAGCTTGACTCCAGGAGATGTTGCTGGTTTGGGCTGCCAGGGTTGGGGTGGAGGTACCCAGGAACAGTCAGTGGGGCTGGGGTGTAGGGCAGCAGGGTCATAAGTAACAGGGATCCAGACTCAGGGGACCAGGGCCAGGGTAGAGGTGGACTGAGGTCAGGGGCAGGGGAACTGGGAGGGTGCAGGGGCAGGTGTTTCTGAGGCACTGCTATCCCCCTTCCCCCAGCTGGTGATTCCCTACCAGAAGGTTTTGGCTTTGTACCTTCAGGGCTGGCCTGATCTCTGATGTCTCTGGAATTGTTCCTGCCTCCTTTTGTGGTTAGTTGGGGGATGCCTCTGGGTTTCTGCTGAGAGCAGCTGGCTTTCAGCAAGCACTTACACACCCAGGAAAAGGATCTTGCCATCCCCCGGTAGCAGCCAGGCGCCTGCCATGCATCAGGCACCTTACTCAGGTGCGAGGGATCATGAAGAGAATGCTGGTCCGGCCTCTCCTCAGCCATGGGCCACGCTTCTGCCGTTTGCCCAGCAGTTGGCTGAAGGATGGATGAGTGAGGGTGTGGTTCCTGCCCAGGAGACCAGGAAGTGTAAGGGGAGTGTTGGGTGACAATACGCAGGCTGACCTGTACTGTCTGCATGAGCACCTGGCGGAGTAGCGCCAGGCCTCCTGGGCTGTGCAGCACCCAGGGCCTGGGCACAGCAAACCTGGCGATGGACTTGGGAGGAAGGAGTTCAGTTCAAAAATAGCTTTGTTTAAATACATCCTTCTGGGCTAGGGATATAGCTCAGTTGGTAGAGTGCTTGCATTGCAAGCATAAGGCCCTGGGTTCAAATCCCCAGCACCGCAAAAAAAAAAAAAAAAAAAAAAGGTTAAATAAATAAATACATCCTTGCTCTCTCCAGTATTTCTTTTATGTGTTCCACCTTTGGACTCAGGATCTGAATATTGGAGTTTCTAGTTCATCTATTTTTTAATTTGTCATTTTGAACATTTTGATTAAGAATTGATGACTTAGTTGACCTTTGAAGTGGTTGAAATCTGGGATTTTTTGTTTTACTATCAAAGAACAAGGGATGCCTTTGCAGGATAGGGAGCCTTATTTTCTTTCCCCTCCTACTTGATGAACACCAGATCCTGGAACAGAGGGTGGAGCCAGCCAGTGTGGGACAGGAACCGAACACTCAGCTGAAACCCAAATGAGGCCCCAAGGAAATAGTAGTAGTTATGCTGGGTCAGAATTGAGCCGGGAGCTTGAGGATCCAACTGTGGTGGGCTGGACCCTGAGGCCATTGGTACAGCAATGGCAGCAGCAGCAGGCCCAGACCAGACCCTCTTGGGGTGCTATGAGGTAAAGAGCACGACCCTGTTTTGCAGATGGGGCCCCAGTGAGGTTGGGTGTTGTCTGGGTTGGTGTTTCAGGGGAGCACCCAGGTGAGGGCTAGGACACATCTGGATCCTAGGGTCGGGTGGAAGGAAAGTTGGGGACAGGAATTTGGGAATCTCATAGAAACTGGGAGAGAGCACCATTTGGTCTCTGGAAGCAAGGCACAGATTCGGTGGTTTTCCAAATGTAACCCTTTACACTTTGGTGTCTTTAAGCACACATGACAAATACCCCAACTCCTAATCAGTTGTCACCCCTGTTTGGAAAGGAGATTCAGAGGAGGGCTTGGAATGGATAGTCCGAAGGTTGCCCGAGATGGGGGGCCCTGTGCTTTTACCAGGGAGACCCTGCGGGTCCGTGCAGGGTGCATCTTGTCCCAGGGTGCAAGAGGTTTGAGCTGCAGAGCAGCACCCTGGGGAGAAGGGACTCTTCCTGAACCCTGCAGCCTGCCTGGGACACAGTGGGCTTGGGATAAACTAACTGTGGCCCTGGACTTCACGAAGCTTTGTAGGGTGCAGTGAGGCCCGGCTGGTGTGTGCCCAGGTTACTCTGCCAGCACTGTGACGGAGGCGTGGGGAGCTGCTCCGCACCCCAGGAGTCCTGCGTGAACTGTTGAGGCAGAGCTCTGGGCCTCACTGGGTGGACTCGGTAAGCAGGAGCACCAGTCGTTTCCTCGCAGTGCCTCTGAGCTCCCAACAGCTCCTTAGTCCCCTCACTCAGAGCGTGCCGAGAGGACGTGAAGTGTCCTGTGTGGCTGGCTGGAGGGTGGAGAAGATACAGCCACAGTCTCGCCCTTGAAGCCTACTATTGTAACGCCCTTGAAGCCTACTATTGCAACGCCCTTGAAGCCTACTATTGCAACG